>JASDDO010000031.1:548314146-548900317 GCA_030015575.1 Agapanthus africanus
ACTAAGTAATGACATACATAATTTTTTTAGTATAAAGGTTGTTATTTTAAGTTTTTCCTTATAGAGATATGATCTAACTGCATCTATCAACTATAAGTGTGCAGAAAATTATGATAAGAAATCATAAGAAAGGGTCGTAACCATGCATAACCTTGAATCTACATACCAAATCATGCAAAAGCATGCACTTATTGTCACCTTGCCTTAGAATATAAAATATCTTGGAAGACTATAAGCGAGCATTTAAATCTTGATAGCTTTTGACTTCAACATATATTTTTCTCAAGTATCATGAAATATACTTGCTCCGTATAAACCGTTTTCAGGAAGATGGATTAATAATGACAAATTATCCATTGTGGCTCACTAGGTTAGCATTTTCTCTTCTATTGACCATCTTTCTAATCTGCTTGGTAAATTTATTCGGAACCGACTGCGAATCATTAAAAGACATGCATAAGAAAGAAAACTAAAATACAGATATATAGCATACCGATACATCGAAACTTCATAGTTGCGATGGAAATCCAGAGATATTTATTTCTACACACGTGGTGCGCGTGCGAATGCGTCAGGCATCATGGACAAATATTTCAGAACATGGAAAGTATTATTCGTATAAAGTAATTAAAACTTTTAAACACTTTGGGTAGATATTTTCTTAGTTGATGCAATCATATCATGAGGACTAAATTTAAGCTATTATACATATGCTTATGTATTTTTCTAATCTAATATATCACACACACAGAGAGAGAGAGGGGGAGAACACCAGGTAGATAGAGAAATCAGGTAGCAGGATCCTAAAGAAATGGAGTCCATAGCATTGCTCATCATCATCATCCGTGATCCCTTTGAAAAAATATTATCAAAGGGATCATGGATGATGATGATGAGCAATGCTATGGACTCTATTTCTTCAGGATCCTGCTACCTGATTTCTTTACCTACCAGGTGTTCTCTCTCTCTCTCTCTGTGTGTGTGTGTGTGTGATATTTTAGGTTAGAAAAATACATATGCATATGTATAATAGCTTAAATTTAATCCTCATGATATGATTGCATCACCTAAGAAAATATCTACCCAAGGTGTTTAAAAGTTTTAATTACTTTATACGAATAATACTTTCCATGTTTTGAAATATTTGTCCATGATGCCTGACGCATTCGCACGCGCACCACGTGTGTAGAAATAAATATCTCTGGATTGCCATCGCAACTATGAAGTTTCGATGTATCGGTATGCTATATATCTGTATTTTAGTTTTCTTTCTTATGCATGTCTTTTAATGATTCGCAGCCGGTTCCGAATAAATTTACCAAGCAGATTAGAAAGATGGTCAATAGAAGAGAAAATGCTAACCTAGTGAGCCACAATGGATAATTTGTCATTATTAATCCATCTTCCTGAAAACGGTTTATACGGAGCAAGTATATTTCATGGTACTTGAGAAAAATATATGTTGAAGTCAAAAGCTATCAAGATTTAAATGCTCGCTTATAGTCTTCCAAGATATTTTATATTCTAAGGCAAGGTGACAATAAGTGCATGCTTTTGCATGATTTGGTATGTAGATTCAAGGTTATGCATGGCTATGACCCTTTCTTATGATTTCTTATCATAATTTTCTGCACACTTATAGTTGATAGATGCAGTTAGATATATCTCTATAAGAGAAAACTTAAAATAACAACCTTTATACTAAAAAAATTATGTATGTCATTACTTAGTAGTTTATGGTTTTAAGACGCAAAAGCCATTTGAGAAATACTTTTCCTACCCACTATTAATCCATATTCTCAATATAGTCATTGAATTTGCACGCGCACAAAATAAGAAGGAGAAGACAGTAATGTGGCAGAAGGAGAAGACAGTAATGTGGCGGAAGAAGAAAAAAATGACATTTCTCGTTCTCTGTTTCAGCATCAATCTTCTGATATGAACTAATGATGGCTTTCACATAGGCTTTTCCCTTTAGAGACTTCTTAGTGTCCAATCGAAAGCATACATCAGATTTGTGCAAGTCGGGTTCTTCTATGACTTTTAAGAGTCTCAACTGATTCTGTAAATTACACCCTAGTTGGGTGATACTTTTACCACTTCTCACTGCAGGTGCGCTCTCTAATATCCATTTTGAATGTAATATTATAGATATCCATGCCTGTTTATGTCAAAATTACTTATATTGTCAATGTTTGATTGTCTAGTTGTTGGTGATGCGTCCATATCAGGGACAGAGGCCACTCCCGTTCCTCCAGGTATGTTTATATATTATATAGGGCATGTATATTGATTTAGAATGCTATATCATAAATATACACACATTTCTTTTGCTCTTAGTCGTCCAACTCATTATCATGGGCTGCTTGATGAGATTAGATTTGCGCCTGATGATCTACAAGAGCTTGTTCACTCCCTGTCATATGTGTAAGCAGCGCTATATGCGAGTTTACCTTGTTAGTATGTATGTACTGAAATTAATTAATATTATTCAAATTTTGATACATGCAGATACCAGAGGAGCACATCTTCTATCTCTGTAGGTAAGGCTTTGAATTTGTTGATTTTGGTATTTCTTGTCAATTTTATAGACCAGTATGTGCTAAATATAATGTTCTGACAGTTGCTAGGGGGAAGGCAACATTCGAGGCTGCTGACCCCAGTCCTGGACGCCGCACACGGACGGCACCACGGAGGTTTGGAGATAGGCCGAGGACTGGGCTCTAGCAGGGCCCATATGAGGTTGGACTCCACCCCGGTGGTTACTTCCTCCGTCTCCAGTTAGCGACGTATCCAGCAGGAACAGGAGAGCTTGAAGGCCACCGTTCAGGAGTTGAATGAGATGCTGGTATGTATACTACTTAATAGTAAAATATAATGTCATATTATAGATATCAACATATCCAATATCAGTACATAGCCTGAGCTTATTTGGTTGTAGACTTATGTTTTATTAATCATACATACATATGTAATTGAAATAAACAACGCTTTTCCAAACTAGATATCCAAACAGGGTTTCGAAATAACTTAATAATGAAACGAATTCGAATAATAAACAGTTCTTACACGCTTCTTACACACGTTATATCCAGACGCGACAGGGTAGATCGGCCGAGCCTCCACACGCATCTCCTTCGGCTGCGGTTCCGCAGACAGCTCCTGTAGCTCCACCGCCCACTCAGACTCCCGCTCGCGACGAATTGCAGAGTTTATTGACCGAGGAGCAGGACCGAGCTGGACCGAGCTAGGGTAGATTTTTGGTTCTTTTTTTTTGAAACATGTATTTATTTATATCATACACATTGTACTACATTTTGAAACGATATTGATATTGGTTTGTATTTATATCATATTCAGTTTTTGTGTTTCTTTTGTATATTATATATATGCGTGAGATGTGATTATGAATACTGCAATATATGATTTGATTGATGTATACATTATTGTGCACAGGGCGGGAAAAAATCAAGCAACCCATTTTTAAAAAAAAATTACAGACAATATGTACCTACGGATTAATCCGTAGGCACACATGTTACCCCTACGAATATATCCGTAGGGGCTAAATATCAGCAGTAACTGATATTTCCCCCAGATGTCAGTGCCAGGTGTTTGGGAATCCCCCTACGGATATATCCGTAGGGGCCACTGACACTCCCCTACGGCGTTATCCGTAGGGGCAAATATCAGGAATCCTGAATTTGTGCCCCTACGGAAAAGTACCTACGAATATATCCGTAGGGGGTAGTACATGCCCCTACGGCTATAGCCGTAGGTCCAAGTAATTTATTAAAATAAACCGTAAATAATATAAAATCTTATACCCTACGGCTTAATCCGTAGGGGAACCTGGACCTACACATATAACCGTAGGGGCAAAAATTTAACCGTAGGGGCAAGTTCAGGACCTCAACTTGCACCTGCGGCCTTTGCACCTACGGGGTATTTTTTCGCCCCTACGTATATAACCGTAGGGGCAGTGGGTTGCCCCTACGGATCCATAGGGGCAACCCTTCTTTGTAGTAGTGTCTATCCATCTCTTCCATGAACATCAATGGCCAAAATTGACATCCATATTAATATTGGTCCCCAAACCGAAACATTGGGCACCACCCCCGAAGCTCTTCTTGAGTGATTAGTGTGCCCGATCTCTCTCCACATTTTTTCAAGGAAAAAACACATTGGAGAGAGAAAGAGATAGAAGAGAGGTAAAGATCACATGTGTACATTTTGTCATGCTTACTTGTTATCCTGGTTTACTTCTAAAATCTAACGGTTCAGATTTAATCATACTTTTGCCCAAAAATATAACAAGAAGCCCCCAAAACAATTACCCTCCATTTCTCATGCCACAAATCATCCTATTTTCCCTTTTTTTAAATCAAATGTGTACATTTAGTCCTGGTTACTTGTTACCCCGGCTTACTTCTAAAATCTAACGGTTCAGATTTAATCATACTCTTACCCAAAAATATAACAACCCCCCGAAACAATTACCCTCTATTTCTCATGCCACAAATCATGCATTTTCCCTTTTTTTAAATAAAAATACCATCATCCTTTTTTTGAGTTTTAATTAAATTATAGAACTCCTCAATCATTTAATTCCTGAAACTAACTAAAAAGAATATTATTGAAACCATTACAACCCTCACTATATTTTGAAGTACCGGTATTTACATATATACCAGCCAGTGGCCGGTACAGATATTTTCCGGTAAACAGATAAATAATATATTTTAAAAATATTTTTTGAATAAAATAACAAGTATTAATCTATTGGCCATTTTTACATGGTTTTGATTGGTATATCGGTTGACTCAATTGGTATACCACCATGTATTTTCTTTTATTCTCCCAGAATTATAAAGTAAGCTAATAAGTTACCACGTGGTGGGTGCAAAATTCACGGTTTTATGATAGTATAATATTTTTAGTATTTCTACATCACAAGATCAACTATTAAATGGTATTGGATTCACATCAAATTTGATGTATCCACATATGAAGATGAAGACGATATGGATGCTGAAATCGTCGAAAATATTGATGGAGTGTTCGACTTTTTTCGACGCCATAAGAAAAAACTTCATTATGTGGCATCTGAGTTTCTGTTTTCTCTTATCAATAACTTGCTCTTTAGTGTGTATTGGTGACTAATAATTAGGAGTGTTATATAAAACAATTTGTTTTATATTACATCATTAGGTTTACTAAAAAGCCCATCTATACTTTGCTAATTAGAAAACCGCTACATGCTTATACTTCGTATTTACTTAAAAGATCCCTCGTACATTAAAATTGCACTAAAAAAACCTCTAGCTAGTTTTTCATCCAAAATTAACATCCCGTTAGTAAGTTGGAGCTTGAGCTTGAACCGCTCTCTGATCTTATAGGTATTTAGATAGGTGTTTCAACACCTACTTTCTCGTTTAATTGAAAACTGAGATTTAAGGAAAATTGTTTTCCTTTCGAATGAGATTGTCCACTAACTCGAAACTTACAATTGAAAAGATAGCATCACTCGACAAGTTCATTGCTAGAGAAGGTTGAGGAAGACGAGCCAATTTTCATGATTAATTTAAGTGATGGTTAATCGTAACCCTAACCTTAAAGCCAATCCGTGATTTTTTTTTTTTGGAATTTGGTAGAAGAAGATGGGCTAGGAGGTCTTAAAAGGCTAACCCGATACTCACCATTAATCCCCTAACCGAGTAATGAAAGATGCAAAAATTAAAGTTTCTTCTTTTGGTTTAGGGTTTTTTCATTGCTACTTAAATGTATTGGGACATTTTAAGTAAATATAAAGTATGTGATGATTTTTTAGTAATTAATGAGATGGCTTTTTAGTACAAAAGACCTAAATTATTATATATTTAAACTGATAAGACAATATTAAATTGTATTTATTCTAAATAGTCATAAGAAATAAACAAAAAAAAATAGAAAATGAAGTTAGAAAAGTAGTCTAATATACTGTTTAGACCCGTCACATTTTCCTAACTAAATAAAAACGTTGTCAACAAAGAATAAGACATTATATATTATGTGTTTCTTTTTTCGTGATAAATTACTACTAAATACTAAGCAACTAATCAATTAGATTATTCGTTAATAACATAACATGCTATTATGTTAACCAAAATTAATTATTTTAAACTTACATTAATGCACCTACTTTTGTTCACCGATATACCGATTGAGTTTATGAGAATAGAGCGATATATCAGCGGTATATCTCCGCTATATTAGTCTAAATACAAAATATATGTGATATATTGATACCAGATATACATCATTACCGGAATACCAATAATATATTGACAGGTATACGGGTACACTTCAAACACTCGCATGAATCCTTGAAGAAATTACCGGCATGGTCCACTAATTAGTTATGAAGATCTAATTGCGATTTCCGGTGTGCGCGCGCATTGTTTAAGTGTGGGGACCAAAGTTATTGTGGACCAAGGTTATTGTGGACGCTCAATCTTGGCCATTGATAATTACATCAATGGCTAAAATCCAAGCAATGGACTCTCCCGCGCAACATAGGTTCCGGCGGAGATTTCATTGTGCAAAGGTACTCCAGAGCGTCTTTCCATTAAATGTACGATGTCACATGGGATGTGGGCCCCAGCAAGTTTTACTCTCCAAAATCCAAATGAGCAATGTTTTACCCGCAGACTTAATTACTACCACAGTCTATTCAAATGACAAAATGATGGAATCTACAGTATCTAGATACTAATGCCAAACAAGTGGACGCATAGTGTTTATCTTTTGGTTAGATTGTGAGGGGATTCAAAGGCCGATAGGTTGAGCATTTTTCCCTCCCAAGTCCCAAATAGCTAAAGCTTAAAATTTTCCCCAGAGCTTCTTTCAAAGAGCACGGAGCCCCAGGCAGAGAGAGAGAGAGAGAGAGACGGCGGGAGAGAGAGAGAGTGAGTGAGTGAGTTTGATTTGATTGGGAAGAGGAATAGAAAGAGGGGGGAAATAAAAGACAAATTTATTAACGTGGACCATTTACAAGGTTGATATATTGTCTCGATTTTTTTCTAACGTGGACCATTTGCAAGGTTGATAAATTGTCTCAGTTTCTTAAAAAAAAAATCTGTGGAGAAAGACGATAAGAAGAAGCCTAAGGATTCCTGTTATCTCTACAATCATGGGGCAAAAGTCAAGGGATTATTTAATTTTGAAATTGATTGGTAATACGGTTTTTTATTTTTTTTCAAAAAAATCAAACAAAAGCATCATTATTTTATGCGTGATTATTTTACTAGTGTGATGCACGTAATTAAATTACCATATCATTATTATTTTACTAGTGTGATGCACGTAATTAAATTACCACATCATTATTATTTTACTAGTGCGATGCACGTTATTAAATCGCCACATCGATATTGATGATGCTCGATATCGGCGATCTTCCAGATCATGACACGTGGCAGATGACGTGTCCCAGAGCATGCAAGAAAGGGCCTACAGCAGCCGACCAAACCACCCCTATGCTCGTCCTACCAAGCAGACGCTGGCTCGCCCCAGCACGATGGGCCTCCTCGGCCTCACAGCCCGTTCCCGAGCTACCGCAGAAACTAGATACCCCGGCTCTCCCGCTCGTCCGCGAGCTCTCCCGCCTGAGGTCATCTTCCTCGGTCTCATCGACCGACCAATAGCACCGTTTGCAGGCGTAACCGCCATCCCGCGAATCTCGCCATGCGCGAGATCTCCGCCGGCCACATCCCACGTTCCACGCCATCACGATCTTTCATTAACGAGCTTGTTTCGCCATTAATGGGAGGTCCCGCTCATCACGCGGGTGTGACGTCGGGAGCGTAACGGCCGGCGTGAGTCTCGCGCCTGCTGCACCTGTTGGAGATAGTGCCCTCAGAGTCAATTATTGGATCACAGGCACGTGATTGCAATGATTGAGGGAGGACCTATCCCGGTAGGACAGTCTTACTTGAGATGATAGTATGCTATCTGGTTTATCTTTATCATCGTGTACTGCTTTAGGTGACCTGACATGTCGCTATTACACGTTGATTGAGCCCCTAGGATTCTTGCTTGACTACCAGCAGTATGATGGCGATCATATACGTGGGAGCTGGTAGTCTATAAGCACATCCTTAAAAGGTCCCTAGTCGTAGGAGTTTCGAGACAGGGCATCGATTCTCCAGAGTAGACTAGTGTATACAGTCGAGACCCCGACGAGGGGCGGTGGCCGGTCTCACAAGCCACTGGTGTCAGTTGGTTCACCTAAGATGTATACAGGTGCTCATTGGGTTATGAGTACACCGGACAGGACTCGCCGGGAACATGTTAGTTGGTCTTATACCTGACGTCAGATAGCAGTTCCCTGGTGACATGTGTACAGGTTAGTTCATCGACCTGGGGATCGTCATTTGTCTCGTGTGAGTTCCCACTGTACTTTGATTACTACCCTACCACGGCTCAAAGGAGTCGTGCAAACAGGTTTTAGTTGGGTACAGTCCCGAGCCACATGGAGGCAGTGAGCGGATCTTCAGGGGTTCGTCTCTCCCGGTATTGGGGGTGAGGTCGCGCTGTGTCTAGGAGAGCCATTACGCAAAGCCCTCGGCCGAGGCAGGAGATTTACTGGTAGGTATTCCAGTAGTATCTCAGGGCGTTCTGGGCTACACTCCGACACGACTTGTAACGCTTTTGGGGGTCTGACTTTTACCAACCCCCTAGGCCCGACATGCGATACTCATAGACGAACGGACCGGACTGTACGGATACTGTCACTGACAGGCTCAGTAGGGTGTCAGGATGAGTTCGCTCATCGACGTCCCTTTTAGTCAATAGCTGGTGGCCCGTTACGTATTGGCTTATACCTCTGACGTGCTAGTGGTTAAATCCACAGCCATAGTATTGACGAGTCTTTAGAGTCCACCACACTTTCAGTTACTCAGCTTTCGGGCGAAACGCTGTAGAGGCCGTATGGAGATATGGCAGGGTCCGATCAGATACGTACGGTATTGCACGGATCAGGATCGGACAGTTTTGTACTTGTGGCCGTATGGTTATATGGCAGCGTTCGATCAGATACGTGCGGTATTGCACGGATCAGGATCGGACGGATATTACTAGCCGGCTTTGGTTTAAGCCGGATCCTAGTATAGTACAGTGTAGATTTTGTCTCATTGCATTTGTATCCGGACGGAATACAGATGCGGGTGTGTATGCACTGTATGGGGGTTTTCCTGTAATTTATTACGGGACCAGTTTTCTGGAGTTGCCAGTTTGCATTCCGTTCCGGCCGGTTTTCGTTTGTTCTTTCCCGGCCGGACTTTTCCGATGGAGGGGGTTATTTGCAATTGTGCAAATAACATTTGTGAAGGGGTTTCTTGCAATTGTGGGATTATGATATCTTTCATCCATCACTTGCTTTAATTAAGACATGAGAGGGTATGGGTTTAATAGTGTTTAGCATGGTTGATGTTTTCTTGTCTTTGGATATGGTCACCCTCTTCATTGCTCCTACCATCACCTCCCTTCATGCTATATATCCTTTCCCTCCACCATTCTTCTCACTTGATGAAAATGGTTGAAAAAACATTTGAGAGAGAAAGAAAAGAATGAGAGAGTTCATCTTTGATTTGTGAGGAATTCTTCATCTCTTTCTTCTTCTTGTTTTGGAAAAATGAAAGCACCATTTTTCCTAACCCCATTCCTCCATCAAGGCAACTACAAACCCCAAATGAGACTAGCATCATCTACACTACATTCTACAGCAAATCTTGAGCATGTCGAGTTGCCGGCTTCATGCCCGAGTTGCCTCGGTATCGAGGCGGGAGCCCGTAAAAGACGCAGGCGATGTGGTGCCCTTTCCGGCGAGGAGGCGACGATATGGAGACTACACTTTCCGCGGGAGATCGGGACGATGACGAGAAGACCGGAGGACTCGGATCACTCGGTATACTTCTCACCCTATCTCTTGATTGCTAGCATTAGGTTAATGGTAAACGATCCGGGGTTTTCATTGTCCGCGGTAGCGCCGGTTTCCGAGCAAGGAAAATTTTTGATTCCGCATTTTGGCCTCGAGTACGAGGCCGGGGCGCTGCCGTGGCGCAACATGGTATCAGAGCCACGCCATTAACCTAACCTAGCTTCGTTTGATGTGTTTGCGTTTCCGATCGACCAAAATTTCCAAAAACAGTATTTTCTAGCACATCAGTTTCTGTCGAAATTTTTTGAAGTCCAAAAATTTTTCAGGTGGTCTCAGAATGATGTGCAGGGAGTTCTAAGAACACTACAAAAATTTGGTGACACGACTCGTCCGTACGACCGCGGAAGGGCGGCCAAAAGCCCCTTTTGGCCGCGCTTCCGCCGCAGTAGTGTGGGATCGTTTCATTATTTTTTTGCAGTGGGCTTATGGGCTTAAATTAGGGGTTTTGGAATATTAAAATTGGGCCCAGGTTTTCTGTAAGTGCTACAGTTTTGTTTGGGGGCCCACTTGTTAATTTTTGGTCAATCGGAAAATTTTAAACACATTATTTCACAGTATTTACATTATATTTGCGACCGTGAATGTCACTCGATCGGTAAATCCGGTCTAACTGCTATAGCCCGGTTAGACGGATTTGCGAACGTGACTTTCACGTTGATGTTCTATGTTTATGCTGTGATGTTGCGGATCGGTCGTGGGGGATAGCCTGGATGCAATGCTAGTACAGTTTTGTTGTTTTATGTACATTTGATATTGCGGGGCGAGCGTCCGACATGTGGACTGCCGTCACTGCCTGTTTGTATTATTCTTTTGGGGCACGACCTGGTTGCGGTCGATGTATCCGGTGTATGTATATTTTACTTTCTGTACTAGGATTACCCCGCGGAGGAGTGCACGGATAGCCGGGTTCTAGGGGGCAACGGGCCCGCATCTCATGGCATTGAGACGGAGGGGGCTTCACTCTAGGATTGGCGGGCTATTCGCCGCACTCGTAGGGGGTACAGGTTGACCCAGGAGGGGTGCCCAAGTTACCGGATTCCGTGAAGTGCTGGGTGGTCCATTCACGGTGCTGAAGGGGGCTGCCTCGCTTCAGGTTTTGGCGGGTGACTTGCCGCGCCCGTAGGGGTCTAGGATTTTATTGCACAGGCTATCCACATGACCAGGGGAACGTCGGGTTTCATCAGCGGCTCTGTGAAACCCGGGGCTTCCAGATATCTGTATTGTTCTGTGATGCTGTACATTTCTGTGATGTTGCATTTTATCACGCCTTGAGCGAAATATAATATATTGGTATATATATTAGTAGATGGTGTATATGTTTTACATCCGCGCTAGTCCAGTCCCCGCTCTGCCGTTAGTTAGCTAACCTAACGGGTGATGACGGGACCCAGTGGCGAATGCGGATGGCATATACGTACGTTAGTATATTTTCGTTCTTTGTGGTGTGATCAATTGATGGGACTGCGTTGATTCGGATCAATGCAAGATAAACAAACCTATTCTGATATTGTTGGAACTTTTTTTTCAAAAGCTGTTATTGCAAGGACGTTCACTTTTGTTTTGCATCGTGGTATTCATTTGGAATATCCCGCTCCTCAGTCGACGAGGCAAGGGCCGAGATCCCTTCACCGGGAGTGACCCCTTGGACAGAAGTTTGCGTCAGGGCATTAACTTCACTATAGCCGATTACTTTTGCTTTGCATCGTGGTATTCAGTTGGAATATCCTGCACCTCATTCTACGGGGAAAGAGCCGAGATCCCTTCACCGGGAGTGACCTCTTTAGCAAAGGTTTTCGTCACTATATTTTTATAAAAGGCTATGCAGTTCCTTCAACGATATCAAGTTCTTTACGTTAAAGGTTTTTCGCCAAAAACCATTCGTAGCCCTCCGTCATTTCTTATGAGTATTATTTAGTATTCGTGTTGCGTTTGTTGACTCCGTCAAGGCGTAGTGTACGGTAGCTAAGTGGTGCTTGTTTGTTGCATAAATGGGATTGGTTAGGACAGTCGTGCGGCCTTGTTGACCCCGTCAAGGGCACGTACGGGTGGGTTTAATGCAATCCAGATAATGACGGGATGAACTTGACTAGGACTCTTTGATTTGTTGACTCCGTCAAGGTCACTTGAGTCCTAGGGGTAAAAATCACATCGGGAGTTTCAAAAGAACTGAAACTTGCCAGGCATGCGCATACCTTCTGGAGTGTGGTGACTTGAGTGGATTCCGTCAAGTTATCATGCGATGATAGTTGGATCCCGATTTCCACTGATGAGTTGGTTTACTCCTCGGGTGATCCCGACTAATTCTTCTTTCAGGTTTGGAGGAGAATTTGAGGTACAGTGGGAGGTTTCCAGATTAGAAAAAGTAATAACCATTCTGATCTAGGTTAGAGTGCACACTGAGTGTTTCTTTTCTCTCTCTCTTTGGCAGCGACCATTGACCCGACCCTGGACTATGACTCAGTGACCAAGTTGACCGAACCTTCTTAACACAGGCTTTTGGATTGTCAGAGTTGCAGACCACATTGCCACTCCTACTTTTACCCTTTTCTCCAGGACACCCCGTATTACTACGAACGTCCACTTCCATTGGACAAAACCATCGTATGGTTAGATACGAACTCGAAGGACTTCGAGGATGGTTTCTGGTTCTGGAGAAAACGGAAAGGACTATTCAGTTGTCTTTTCTTTTCACCTTCTCTCAGGTTGCGAGTACTCCTTGGTTTAGGAGTAGTACACCTATAACGCAAATTGGATAGTCTTCTTCCAAACCATAGGCTGGTGCCGACCGGTAGGGAATGAAGAAAACCAATTAGCCTAAAACGGTGTACAGAAGGTATTAAGTTCAGACAAAGCAAGGGATTAGTAAGAGGGCAAAGTAAGTTGCGACTGCTATTCACGACCAAACCAAGTATTTCTTCGCCAACACTAAATCACCTTTGTATTTCTCCAGGACACTCCGTATCACTACGAAGATCCCATTTTATTGGATAATCCATCGTATGGTTATATACGAACTCGAAAGGAACTTGTTCCAGTTCGGGGATGGATCCTGGTTCAGGAGAAATAGGAATAAAGTACATTCAGGTGTCTTTTATCTTCACCTTCTCTCGCATTGCGAGTGCTCCTAGGATTAGGACAGTACACCCTTTATGCTTATTGGATAGTCTTCTTCCAAACCATAGGCAGGTGCCGAACGGTAGGGAAGGAAGAAAACCATTTGGCCTAAAGGGATGTGCAGACGGTAATGACTAAAGACATATAAAGGGATTTGGACAGATGGCAAAGAGATATATGGTTACAGTTGTGAATCTGGATAATGGAAGAGGCATTACTAGGAATACCAGAATACCCCGACGAAACATTTCAATGTTTGAGTTTCACTGTGTACTGTTAATGGAAAACTGATTTCCCGATTAGACACTTACTCCAGGGTATGTATTTACCAGGTATGATTCTCACATCTGTATGGTTTTACAGATGATGAGTGGGAGTAAGTTATTGGGAATTAGGTGATCATCTTCATTATTTGAGGAAGTCACCTGGGTTGTTTGCCGGACGGCAATTATTTGGTTTTGAATATCCGCGGTTATGCACCAATTTCAAATTGATATATCTGTACGTCTATTTTTATAGAGTGAGATATACCTTTTGATATTATGTCGATGACATTTACCTATATCAGTGGATGGTTAGGTAAGGAGCATTAGACAGCGGTGTAATTCTTCTTAACCATAAGTACAGTTTTCAACCTACGACACACAGTGAAAGAGTTGTTAGACTCAGCGGACTTATACAGAGTATTGTAGTTTGTCCAAGGTCCATTAGGACGGAGGGGTAGGTCCTCGTACTATATTCGGTTTACTTATGACTTCTCTAGTTCTTAGACATGTGTTTCGTGGAAACACAGGGTCTAAGTTGATAGTAATGATAAAGAGAAATTGCTTCTCCTTCAGGTTACTCATAATTGGAAGCATTCCTAAGTTGAGTAACGCTGATCGGTTCTCCTTCCATTTAGTTGACATGCACTGGAGACAGCTGCATGATTTGAATCTGGTTCAATTAAATCAGTGCCTCTGGTTCTATATTGGATATAGAACAGTTCATATCTTAACGTTGTTAAGGTACGGGGAGTTGTCCGGCTTATGCTTAAAACCAGACACTGGACAACTCTAGGCACGTTTCTGTAATGGCTGTTTGTGGGTTGACCCAGGCTACGACGAGGGTTGATTTTCTACCATCTGGATGAACAATAGCAATATTGTTCTAGACTCGCCACAGTTTTAATAAAAATGGATTTTTTCAGAAAAAGTAGTGGGAGTATGGTAGAACTGGAAGTGATTCCAGAACCGCAAAAGATTACTGAAGATTTGATAAGCAACCTAAAGATTCAATCTGGTTTGACATTCCATTGGCCACTCTGCAGATACGATGGGTAACTTCAGGCACCCGAGAGGTACTCCGGTAGACTCAAGGACGGTGACAGGGAAGTTCTTGTTTACCCACAATTACCATTGCTGTTGTTCCAGGCTGCGAGACCCGGCAGGAGGATGAGTATAGCGTCGTTCTAAACTAGCTTTGGAAGTGCACGTCTATATGACTCTGCCAGAGGGTTGTCGTAGTCAGTGGGAGCAGCGGAAGCATTGGTGGATATCAGGCTTATGTCTATTTATAGACTAAAGCAGATGTAGCGGAGATAGATCATCTATTTCTGATGTGACAGTCATAGGTTTGACGTCATCAGAATAGGGGATGGATCTGTTGAGAAGATAGTAGGGTGTGATATCCTGGTATTTGGATGACATACACAGAGTAGGAAAGGAAACTCCTATACTACGATCGGTTATATTTTGGTCGTCACACAGTGGTTTCTCCACACAGGACTTGGATATTATATCAGACATTCTGGTTACTAGATCTGTGGTTTCAGATCTAGATTTGGGTGGTTTCCCAATCAGGGTACTTAGACAGCATTCTATGAGTATTTAGAATGGACGACTCCTGGCACGGTAGTATACCTGCAGGTGATGGAGTCACCCTCTCTAAAGGTGTCTTACAGACTAAAGGGGAGAGGGATACGCATGATTGACAGATCACTTGCTTAGGCAACTGAGTCAATCATGAGATGTCAAGTACCACACCAGATGTTGTTCTTGCAGTAGATGGAATAAGTTGATATTGATCCAATCCTGGAGAAACAGTCGGAAGCAGTTTTAGAACATAAGTTGATGTTCTAGGGATATGATAACGGCAGCCTCTTTTAGGAGACGGTTATCACTCTAGGCTTCCAAGGTGACATGGATGGCAGAGTGGCTGTCAGAGTTATAGTTTCTCCTTCTGACGAGGGGCAGTATTTTGGACAGGTGGTCCAAGGCAATACTGAGGGAGGCATGGCGCTGGGTACTGATTAAGTTCAGTTATCGATACAGTCTAAGAAGTTTGGATTTGGAGTTCATTTATGAGCTAGGTCCCATCAAATATCCAGACATACTCTAAGACATGTATTGCTCATTTCGGGAGATGGTTTTCTCTGCGAACTTGAGATATAGAGAGACATAGAAAGAAACATCACAGCGGATCCACTCACTGAGGCTATTCCTCGAACGCAATAGTTTCGCAAACAAGCTTTGTGAAACTGACTAGTAGAGGAGTTGGGTGTTCGGTATCACACGGGGCTGTGAGTATGCGACATCGCAATAATTAGCCTTGAGTGCAAGTGGGAGATTGTTGGAGATAGTGCCCTCAGAGTCAATTATTGGATCACAGGCACGTGATTGCAATGATTGAGGGAGGACCTATCCCGGTAGGACAGTCTTACTTGAGATGATAGTATGCTATCTGGTTTATCTTTATCATCGTGTACTGCTTTAGGTGACCTGACATGTCGCTATTACACGTTGATTGAGCCCCTAGGATTCTTGCTTGACTACCAGCAGTATGATGGCGATCATATACGTGGGAGCTGGTAGTCTATAAGCACATCCTTAAAAGGTCCCTAGTCGTAGGAGTTTCGAGACCAGGGCATCGATTCTCCAGAGTAGACTAGTGTATACAGTCGAGACCCCGACGAGGGGCGGTGGCCGGTCTCACAAGCCACTGGTGTCAGTTGGTTCACCTAAGATGTATACAGGTGCTCATTGGGTTATGAGTACACCGGACAGGACTCGCCGGGAAATGTTAGTTGGTCTTATACCTGACGTCAGATAGCAGTTCCCTGGTGACATGTGTACAGGTTAGTTCATCGACCTGGGGATCGTCATTTGTCTCGTGTGAGTTCCCACTGTACTTTGATTACTACCCTACCACGGCTCAAAGGAGTCGTGCAAACAGGTTTTAGTTGGGTACAGTCCCGAGCCACATGGAGGCAGTGAGCGGATCTTCAGGGGTTCGTCTCTCCCGGTATTGGGGGTGAGGTCGCGCTGTGTCTAGGAGAGCCATTACGCAAAGCCCTCGGGCCGAGGCAGGAGATTTACTGGTAGGTATTCCAGTAGTAGCTCTCAGGGCGTTCTGGGCTACACTCCGACACGACCTTGTAACGCTTTTTGGGGGTCTGACTTTTACCAACCCCCTAGGCCCGACATGCGATACTCATAGACGAACGGACCGGACTGTACGGATACTGTCACTGACAGGCTCAGTAGGGTGTCAGGATGAGTTCGCTCATCGACGTCCCTTTTAGTCAATAGCTGGGTGGCCCGTTACGTATGGCTTATACCTCTGACGTGCTAGTGGTTAAATCCACAGCCATAGTATTGACGGAGTCTTTAGAGTCCACCACACTTTCAGTTACTCAGCTTTCGGGCGAAACGCTGTAGAGGCCGTATGGAGATATGGCAGGGTCCGATCAGATACGTACGGTATTGCACGGATCAGGATCGGACAGTTTTGTACTTGTGGCCGTATGGTTATATGGCAGCGTTCGATCAGATACGTGCGGTATTGCACGGATCAGGATCGGACGGATATTACTAGCCGGCTTTGGTTTAAGCCGGATCCTAGAATAGTACAGTGTAGATTTTGTCTCATGCCATTTGTATCCGGACGGAATACAGATGCGGGTGTGTATGCACTGTATGGGGGTTTTCCTGTAATTTATTACGGGACCAGTTTTCTGGAGTTGCCAGTTTGCCATTCCGTTCCGGCCGGTTTTCGTTTGTTCTTTCCCCCGGCCGGACTTTTCCGATGGAGGGGGTTATTTGCAATTGTGCAAATAACATTTGTGAAGGGGTTTCTTGCATTTGTGGATTATGATATCTTTCAATCCCATCACTTGCTTAATTAAGACATGAGAGGGTATGGGTTTAATAGTGTTTAGCATGGTTGATGTTTTCTTGTCCTTTGGATATGGTCACCCTCTTCAATTGCTCCCTACCATCACCTCCCTTCATGCTATATATCCTTTCCCTCCACCATTCTTCTCACTGATGAAAATGGTTGAAAAAACATGTGAGAGAGAAAGAAAAGAATGAGAGAGTTCATCTTTGATTTCGTGAGGAATTCTTCATCTCTTTCTTCTTCTTGTTTTGGAAAAATGAAAGCACCATTTTTCCTAACCCCATTCCTCCATCAAGGCAACTACAAACCCCAAATGAGACTAGCATCATCTACACTACATTCTACAGCAAATCTTGAGCATGTCGAGTTGCCGGCTTCATGCCCGAGTTGCCTCGGTATCGAGGCGGGAGCCCGTAAAAGACGCAGGCGATGTGGTGCCCTTTCCGGCGAGGAGGCGACGATATGGAGACTACACTTTCCGCGGGAGATCGGACGATGACGAGAAGACCGGAGGACTCGGATCACTCGGTATACTTCTCACCCTATCTCTTGATTGCTAGCATTAGGTTAATGGTAAACGATCCGGGGGTTTTCATTGTCCGCGGTAGCGCCCGGTTTCCGAGCAAGGAAAATTTTTGATTCCGCATTTTGGCCTCGAGTACGAGGCCGGGGCGCTGCCGTGGCGCAACAGCACCTGCTGCCACCGCTACTTAAACCCTTCTTTCAGACGGTCAAGGTAAGCCAATTCTACTCCACTAAGCCGTTACTCTGCTCGGATCTCTAGACTAACTTGATCATCGGAGGTCCTCGGTGGTACAACCGCCCCGGGACTTCCTTGTAGGTAACTCGGTAACCTCAACCTTATCCCATTTAGATCCACACATTTCAGGAGCGACAGCCTCCAGATCCAATCTCAGCCATACATCGCTAGTCATCCGCGGATCAAAGGGAAGCAACATCTGAAGGAGATTCTACCCTCCATCAGATGGCACCGTCTGTGGGAAAGTAGATTCCACAAAAACAAAAGTTCGTCACCCGATCTCACTCCAATGGCGAGCGATCATCAAGACGATCCAAGCGCCAACCGCCGCCTCCCTTTCAACTGTGGCACAGACGAGCCTCCTCCGCCGAATGCCATCACGCCCTCGCCGGCCGGATAGACCGACTCGCATTCTTCGTGAGGCGCTCGTCCGCGTCTAAACGGCGGGGCATAATCCCCAGGTCGCCGCTCCCGCCCCCCCGCCTCGGACCAGGACCCATACGGGGTAAGAGAGGGCTCCATCCACGTCGGCCCTGCCGACCACCGCCTCATCATTTCCAACGACCATGGCTTTCTCGAGCCGACGTACTCGAAAACCGGCAGGCACCACTAAGTTTGGCTCCGAGGTCTTACGCCAGAGAGTTTCGCCCGAGTCTCGTCGCACCCCTGTCCCCTTCGAGGCGGTGGCGATCAGCTCGCTTGTTTCGCAGGCATGACCGGCACCCCCTCCCTCGACGGGGTCGCGCACGCGAGACTCCCCACGGCAGCTCGAAAACAGCCCCACTAGGGAACGTAAGGGACCCCACCGAAAGGAGCCGATGCTTGTCAAAATCATGGTCGCGACGGCGGGAGGTACATCGAGTGCCTACGAGACTCGGCATCCCACGCCAGCCGCGGGGGTCGACGGCAGGCCAAGGAAGAAGGCCAGGGAGACCGAGCCGCTCACTTTTGACGACGGGGACTTTCATGGCATATCCCTGCCCCACAATGACCCCCTGGTGATCACGGCTCGGGGTCCATCAATACAAGGTGCACAGGATCCTGGTCGACTTGGGAAGCTCGGCAGACATCATCTTCCACGACTGCTTTCTGCACATGGGGCTCACCGCAGCAGACCTAAGGCCGACCTCCCACGTCCTTTCAGGATTCACTGACCACTCCATCCCGGCGGAAGGAGTAATCACTCTACAGTTCAACGTCGGAGAGGCCGGCCATACGCGGACAGTGCCGGTGGAATTCATCATAGCAAGAATCTCCTCGGCCTACAACATCCTCATCGGCCGACCCGACGCTGAACTCCCTCCGAGCCCAGATATCGACCTACCACCTAGCGATGAATTTCCCTCTCGGGCAGGGCGGGATAGGTCGGGTCTACGGAGACCAGCGAGTTGCAAAGGTTTGCTTCACCGCAACATCTTCATCGGAGGAGCCGGCAGACGATGTCGAGGGCGGGGGTGGACATCAGGGGTTCCCTGGATACTCGAGACGATCATAAAGAGATCCGAGGAACCCCAGTGGAGCCTCTGATAGTAGTCCCCCTTGTAGAAGGGGACGCCGAAAGACTCGTTCAGATCGGGTCGCTTCTGACAGGTCCTTGGTGAGACGATCTGGTTCATTTCCTCATAAACAACTCCGACGTGTTTGCCTGGGCACCTGCTGACATGCCGGGGATCGACCCCAAAATTATATCCTATAAGCTCGGGGTAGATCCTACGGCCCGACCCGTCAGACAGAAGAAGCGAAGCTTCGCCTCGGCCAAACAGAAGGCTATCGAGGACGAGGTAGATCGGCTCCTCGCCGCCAACTTCATTCAGAATGTTCCCTATTCAGAGTGGCTAGCGAACGTCGTCCTCGTCAAGAAGTCAAGCGGGAAGTGGCGCATGTGCGTCGACTTCACCGACCTCAACAAGGCCTGCCCCAAAGACAACTATCCCCTACCTCGGATAGATCAGCTCATCGACGGCACGGCAGGCCACGAGCTATTGAGCTTCATGGATGCCTTCTCCGGCTATAATCAGATCCGCATGAATCCGGCAGACGAAGATCTCACTGCATTCACGACGGACCGGGGGGTATACTGCTATAAGGTGATGTCCTTCGGACTCAAAAATGCCGGGGCTACGTACCAACGGCTGGTCAACCGCATGTTCAAGCCACAGATCGGCAGGAACATGGAGTTCTACGTCGATGATATGCTAGTCAAATCGGTCTTGTCGACCGACCATGCCAAGGACCTCGGTGAGGCCTTCGAGATACTCTGCAAGTTCAAGATGAAGCTGAACCCGGCCAAATGCGCATTCGGGGTTACCAGAGGAAAGTTCCTCGGTTTCATGGTCTCCCACCACGGGATCGAGGCTAACCCGGAAAAAATTGACGCCATCCTCAACATGACCGCGCCCAAGACCAACGTCGAGATCATGCTACTGACAGGGCGGGTGGCCGCTCTAAGCCGTTTCATGTCGAGGTCTGGGGAAAAATGCCTCCCATTCTTCAAAGCTCTAAGGAAAATTCCGAGGTTCGAGTGGTCAGAAGAGTGCCAGACCGCCTTCGACCAGTTAAAAAGGCACCTTGCGACGCCACCGCTGCTCACCCGACCAGTTGAGGGAGATGAGCTATCTCTATACCTGGCGGTATCCGACCAAGCAGCAGGCTCAGTGCTCATACGAGAGGTCGATGGAGCACAAAAACCGGTGAACTACATGAGCCACGTCTTCAAAGACGCAGAGACGAGATACCCAGCCATAGAGAAAATTATCTTGGCGCTCATTGTGGCCTCAAGGAAGCTGCGACACTACTTCCAGGCGCATACTATCCTCGTTCTCACCGAACGTCCGCTGGGGGCTATCCTCCAAAGCAACACCTGGGGGAGTGCATACCTGAACCGCCTCCTCTGCGATAGCAGCCATTCGGGCCTTCAAGGTCCCTCGTTGCATCCTGCCCCCGGCCGACTCCTCCATGCCAGCGAGAAGACTGGCCGCAACGGAGAGCCCCGACGGAACCACGAACTGGGCGTCCCCTTCCTGCACGGGGGTCCCCTCTAAAATGTCTGCCGGCGGTGCATGAGAGACCGTCCTCTTCCGCTTGAGAGGAACCCCGTCTTCGCTTTCTCCTGCGTCCCTCGTCTGAGAGTCGGGAACCCGTGTAAGCCTTTGGTCGCTACCGAAACAATCACCAAGAGCCCGTGGCGGGGCAGGTGGTCCCGCCGTCGGGGGCATATCCAGCTCGGGGCTTGAGTCAGCCAAGGGCAAGGCCGCACCGCGGTCCCCCCTTCGGGACTGAGCGCCGAAGGCACCAAGAGTCTGGGATCGAACCATCCGTCCTGCCAAAAGAGAGAAGAGGCTCGACTCAGAAGGAGAAGAAGCAGAAAAAAGAAGAAAAAACAAGACATCTAACCTGATCGAGAAGCCCTCGGGAAAGCAGAAGATCTGACCTAAGATGAGAGCGCCGAGCTTACAAGATGAAAGATGAGGGAAATATGAAGAGAGACGGGCCCTAAAACGGGCCCCACCCTACCTATAGCCTCCGGCGCCCCCATCTAATGGCAACCGTCAACTTCCGCCAAAAACAACCCCTCACATACGACGACCCAGATCGCTCCACCTGGCGCGCGCGCATTGGAAAGCATCCTATCATACGCCGCAGGTCTGTAATACGTCGCGTCGCCCAACCGACGCTTGACACGTGGACCGTCGCTTCAGTGACGGAGCGCACAAACCGGAGCACCCTCATTAATGCAGAAGGTCTCGCCTTGATTCGCCTGCGTCACCCAGAAAAAGACAACGGATTGCCCAGGGACACGCCCGACGATATTTTCGGAAGAGAGCTCACCTCTGGTGACCCAGCAGACCACTCTCGACCCGACCCGTCAGCTGGTCGGGACGAGAGTGGGGGGCTAATGATGATGCCCGATATCGACGATCTCCCAGATCATGACACGTGGCAGATGACGTGTCCCAGAGCATGCAAGAAAGGGACTACAGCAGCCGACCAAACCACCCTTATGCTCGTCCTACCGAGCAGACGCTGGCTCGCCCCAGCACGATGGGCCTCCTCGGCCTCACAACTCGTTCCCGAGCTACCGCAGAAACTAGATACCCTGGCTCTCCCGCTCGTCCACGAACTCTCCCGCCGAGGTCATCTTCCTCGGTCTCATCGACCGACCAATAGCACCGCTTGCAGGCTTAACCGCTATCCCGTGAATCTTGTCATGCGCGAGATCTCCGCCGGCCACATCCCACATTCCACGCCATCACGATCCCCCATTAACGAGTCTGTCTCGCCATCACGGGAGCGTAACGTGACGCGGGCGTGACGTCGGGAGCGTAACGGCCGGCGTGATTCTCGCGCCTGCTGCACCTGCTGCCACCACTACTTAAACCCCTCTTTCAGACGGTCAAGGTAAGCCAATTTTACTCCACTAAGTCGTTACTCTGCTTGGATCTTTAGACTAAATTGATCGTCGGAGGGTCCTCGGTGGTACAACTACCCCGGGACTTCCTTGCAGGTTACTCGGCAAGCTCAACCTCAACCCATTGAGATCCACACACTTCAGGAGTGGCAACCTTCAGATCAAATCTCAGCCACACATCGCTAGCCATCCGCAGATCAACAGGAAACAACATCTGAAGGAGATTCCACCCTCCATCAGATATTATTTTATAAGCGTGATTCATATAGTTTTATCGATGAAGAAATTTATCATAATTTTTTTTAAATTACTTGCAAACGCATCTGCCACAAAACTCTAATAATATTAAAGATATAAGCTATAAATAAAGAGAATCTAATATCTTCCAACATTAATGTTATATAAGTGGGGATGTAAACTGATATAACATAAATATAGCTTGTTTAAACTTATAGTTTCAATTTACTTATAGTTTCAATCCACACCACTTCATTTGAGATGCAGGGTTTACCGCATTTAGAATATAGTCAATATTTCCTTTGAAGTGTAAATGAAACACTTTTGTAAATGGGACATCCTAGATGGGATCTACATCGTAGTATGGATGTGACACCTCTAGTGGGGTCCACACCATCTCATGTGTGAGTAAGTCATCCTGGGTGGATGACTCATAGCCTCTGTCATAGAAACAAAGATGTTTCTATCTTAGGGAGATCAATTTATGGACTCACGAGGGACCGTGAGAGGGTCCCGAAGCAACTGGGATGTCTAATTTGGGCCTCCAGATGGCTGCTTCAATCCATATCAGAAAATTTTGATATAGAGTTTTTTTTGGATGAAACACATTTATTTGAGTTTCTTACACATATTGAGAATGCATGGTGTCATTCTTAGTAGTTTTTGCAATATGAACATATGGATTTGTATTCAAGGGGGAAAACAAGACTTTTGGGTCATGTTTAAATAATGAATACAATGTTTTTGGCACTATATTCACTGAGACAGATATGTTTTTGCATATCTGGTAGGCGAATAAGATATTCCTACTCACATGTGGGTTGAGAATAGGGTTTTCCTATTCATGAAGGTCATGTAGACATGATTTTTCATGTCTCAGAAGATAAATGGAGTAATCCATTCAGATATGTCTTTTATAGACATGTTTATGTTTGAACATGAATAAGGTTTTCCTATTCATAAAGTTCCCTGAGACATGATTTTCATGTCTTAGGGTATAAACAGAGTATTCCATTCATACATGTCAGTTATAGACATGTCTGGGAAAATGAATAGGTTTTCCCTTTTATATGTCAGAAGACATGATTTTTCATGTCTTATGAATAAGATTTTCCTATTCACAGATATTTTCAGATACATACTTTCATGTCTCGAAGTGAATAGAATATTTAATTCACTTATGTTCACAGAGAAGGACATGGGGTTTTGATCCATATCTTTTAAGAAATAGTTTATCTATTTCTGTTAAATATGCTGGGAATTGGGTGGCCTTTTCCAAAATATTTATATGTTCTTGGTTCAGTTCATGGGAGGTCAAGAATACTTTTGTGTTCTAGGCCTTCGTCTTTCTCTTTGAAACCATGGCCATGGTTCTTTAAACTCTTTTATTAAGAGCCAGAAACTTATATAAGTTTCCATTATCCTCTCTCTGATCAGAGAGAGAGAGAGAGGAGAGAGAGAGAGAGAGACAAAGTGATGGAAAAGATGTGGAATGGGGTTATCCCATTCCATGTCCTCACCTTCTTCTTTTTCTTCCTCTTCTCTGTTTTATTTTTCTTCAGGGAGAACTTTAGTTTAAAAGTTTTAGGGTTTTGAGATCAAGGAATTCTCTCTGTCCCTTAGTTTCTCACCGGGGGGAGGGTTATTTATACCCCTCTGTGAGTGGGAAGTGGTGATAACCACTCTCTCGATAATAGGAGAATATACTTCCTCGATATTAGGAGAAGTGGGGGGAGGGGATGGAAATCCTTCCTATTATTTTCTGAAGAATAGATCAAACCTATTCTGAAGAAGGAAGTCCCAACTTTATTAGTGTCGGGACACCCTATTTAGAGGCCTCTCGAGTTCGAGAAGGGGCATTCCAATAGGGATTCCATTGAATAAATCATTTTTGAGGTGTTTTTTAGGAGGCCCCCCTTCTCTAAACTTGAGGGGCCACCTGTAAGACAAGAATTTAGCTTATTTACAAGCCTTATTTTTGGACTTTATCCGTTCAAGATCACGATCACTTGGTATGCCTTTTGCATGAAGTATTCGTTTATATTTTAGGGATCTTGAGAGTTAAGATTTTAACTCCAACAAATACCCCCCAACAATGAATATCCATAAATTTGTGCATATCTCATTGTTGTTAGGATTGCATCTGATTTTAGATGCAAAAACTTAATTTTCTAGTTCAGGCCTACCATCTTAAGGGTTATAAAGAATTCAAAATGAATTCTAAAGTTTCCCATGGCCAATATTTTGGGAATGCCAATTGCATTTTTTTGAGATACTTCCTCTTGCCTATAAATTGGAAAAGGGGGGGGGGGGTTCTCTCTTCTTCATATTTTCTTTTGGTAAGAAAAAGAGAGAGGGGGATGGCTCGCAACCCTAGCATGATTTCCCTTAGGGAGATCGTTCCTCCGATCGTTGTTCGTCTTTTGGACATTGGCTATAGCGATAATGAGTGTGAAGCTGTCGTGGCCCGTCTGGAGTGGCATGTTGGATCGGCCCTTGGTGTACGCTCTCCTCATCTTCATGTGATTTTTCTGGCAATCCTTGATGCCATTCTAGCTCTCCTTGCTGCCATGACTCTTCGCGAATTGGATGATACCGAGGACAAAGTAACATCGGTCTATGCAGCGAGTTTAATTAGTCAACGTGTGCAGTATCGCTCTCTTAGGCTTCTGAGCCGCATCTATGCTCAGAGAGCTATTGTGTCAGCTTTTGCTGATGGGTGCAGTGCAAATCAGTGGAATCCATCACGCCCCGCTTTCCAGTATACGGAAACGGTAACACGGCAAGCCGCAACGTATTTACTAAGAAATAAACATGTTAAGCGTAATTAAGCAATATATAAAATTGAATAAGAATGACAAGAGAATTAAAATAAAACAACAACTTTATTTACATTCTTCTTTGCATACAACTGTTTGAAATAAAAGATACAATGATGTAAAGCCGTGCCTAAACAGTGGCATACAAAATGAAAATACAGGTGATTTAGTAGTCTGGCTGAGCGGTGATCTGGTCCAAGTCCTTCTGGTTAGGCTCGATCTCCTCAGAGTCTGGTCCTTTTGACGAACATTCCAAAGAAAGAAATAGAATCAATATATAAAATTGAATAAGAATGATAAGAGAATTAAAATAAAACATCAACTTTATTTACATTCATCTTTATATACAACTGTTTGAAATAAAAGATACAATGATGTAAAGCAGTGCCTAAACAGTGGCATAAAAAATGAAAGTGCAGGTGATCTAGTAGTCCGGCTGAGCGGTGAGATAGTCCAAATTCTCCTGGCCAGGCTCGATCTCCTCAGAGTCCGGTCCTCCTGAAGAACATTCCAAAAAAAGAAATAGAAAGAATGTCGTCAGCGAACTAACGCTCGGTAAGTCCCAAAAGAAGAAAGAGAATGTAATAAGTAGTGTGAAATGAACAGGTAAGTGTATATGATCAATTACTAGTCTATGATAGTTATTCTATCGTGGTTGTTTATAGCTTGATACATAAGGTATTCATGTATACGAGAGGAGTCCATCTTACCTCGTGGACTATGGTAACATGTAGTTTAAGGCCCCGTCATAATCCATGGGACAACGACACGTGAATTCATGCAGGTGTCTTTTAAAGTGACCTCTCGTACCATGATATACGTTCCGTACCAATCTACCCCTTTATCCCTGTGTAATGTATTATATAGGTTATGCTTACAAGTCTTGCCGAGACCATGGATACAAAATGTTCAAGTAACCATATTCAGGATGTAATCATGTTTTTAAGTAGTCATGTCATGTTATAACCATGGCTCGGTCAAGTCAAGTCAAGTATACATGTTTAATTTTGATGTTTGAATTCAAGTATTCATGTTTGATTTTGGAGTCAGGTTAGAGATTGGACTCAGACCGAGTTAGACCCTTATAAACAGATTGAGCTCTTGAATTAGATTTGGAAGTCATCGGTAACTGCTGCACATGGACGGCGGGATTTGTGTTTTTTTTTCCAAGACAATTACCATTGATAACTCCGTTAAATTGTCTAGCTTAAATAGGCAAGCACTCATTTTCTCCAGCTCCCTGGGGCTCAAAAGAATTGATCCCGGTTAAATTTATATTTACTAAGTCCTGAAATGTTGTTTTGTATATCTCGAGGGGTTTTTATGAAAAGTATTTTTTGTATAGTTTCAAAATAAACCTCTTGGGGTGATTTATATTAACTAGGGTTTTCATGGACATGAGTTTTAAGGATTTGGGGTATTTTAATGATAAGCAATTAGCTTTGGAAAGTTTATGATATTTTATTGAAAAACTCTTCTTCCGATAACTTGATGGTATTTTATTAAATGTGTTAATCTTTCACTTTTAGAAAACTATAGGTTTATTATATTTTGAAAATATGAATTTATAATTTTATATAATTGTTAAAAATTAATTTTAATTAGAAAATTCATTTTTCTTTATTAACCGTATTTAAATCCTTTCGAGATCGAATGCTCCGTGAAAAGATCTGCATCTCGCTCTACTATTCTCAGGATGTACGATAATCTGCACCATCTATTAGCGGGTCCCCTAAAGAGAGTTGTAAATGCATAATTGCAAAGAAAATGAAATACCGTTTAAAAAGAAACCCGGTTTTAGAACTATGTGGTATTTTATTGTAAGGCTACTCTTCGAAACGAAAATACATACAATGAGTATCGTGGTATGAAACCAAGTGTGCGTGTGGAGTAGGTCATTACCCCGTGATGTTTTCCCTAAAAGTATTGTTTTAATAAGTACTAAAAGGGGTGTTTATAAAGTTCAAGGTATTTTAATGTAAAAGTTCTACTATGGTTGTTTGATATGAGAATTTTGATTAAATTTGATTCTAAACATTATTATTTAGGGTTACAAGTATTGTGTAAAAATTAGGTCGAACAAAATATAAATGAGAAGGAATTTCTAGGGTTTAGAAAAGGAATATCGGTAATAACTCCACTTACCGATTGTAGGGTGTTTTTCGTCACCCCATTGAGATGGGAATACGTACGCGCTTGTCAGGCGTACTACAGATTCCCCCTGCTAGGATAGGCTGGGGTTTAATGATTGTGGGGATCCGAATCTCCGGCAGCCGCGGACTAAGCTGCCGTTAATTACCCCTCGCCTTTGGAGCGAGGGAACCTTCGATTGACGGGTTAAACTGGTCATGCGAACTCAATGTGCAGTGTTGTGTTTTAAAAGGGTTTTGGATATATCGGGAGCCACGCAGAGTTTTTACGGGGGTCCCGCTACCCGGATAGCGGGCTGGGGTCAAGAGGGCTAGTAGCCCCCTTACGGGGTGCGGGGCAGCGCCCCGGCCCAAAATTTTTTTTGGGAGGGAGAGTGTTGTAGAGTATGTGTGTGTGTGTGTATTTATATATACATATATATAAAAGAAGAAAGGGAAAGGGCATCCAAAGGATGCGTGGGGTCAGCGCCTTGAGTGCTGTGCGCTTAGGCGCTAGCTGTAGGGTTCCTAGGCACTCTAATGAGGTCTCACAAGGCATCAACCATGCCAATTTCAAATTTTACAAGTGCCGAGAAACCCTAATACGGATCGTTGACTAGAATTTAGGCAAAACAAGCAACTAGTTAACTGCTTAACTAAGAAGTGAACGAACATACAACCTTTGTAGATCCGGTTCACCACCTCCATGGCTCTGCGATGAAGTCTCCTCGCTGCGATCATCGGATCCCGGACTCTAGCGTCGGCTTCATCGGAGAAATGGGCGGGCTAGGTCGTCGACTTCGATGCCGAAGATGATCTACGTCGAGGCAACACAAGATCAAGCTCCAACTTCACCAAGCCATGAAACTTGTGAAGAAAACACCCTATACTACTTGGCAAGTGGTAGAGGATGAAGAAATAGGAAATGGGTTCACTTTAGAATTGGATTTCTCACTCTTTTTCTCAAGTCACCATTGATGGTTGCAAGCTTCTTCATCTTGAAGAAGAAGAAGAAGAAGATGAAGATAATATGATAAGTTATTTCAAAAAGAAAATAAAATGAATACTTATCATATAGAAACCATAGTTAGGTGTAGAGAATAAACTATGGTTAAAGCAAATGGTTAGGGTTAAGGAAAGAAACAAAAATGGTCAAAGCTTTTCTAAGCTTCAAGAAGCTTCAAGATAAATCCAAAAAGCCACCATTTTCTTTTCTTTTCTAAATGAACAAATAAATAAATGAATAATTAAATGAAGTATATGAAACCCTAACCATTGACCAACCATGGTTTAAACCAAACACACACATACTTTCATGTATCATCAAACATGATACAAGCAAATGCACAAAAGTATATCACATATACAATGTGCACATCAAGTGAGAAAATCCTTTTTAAAGTGAACCAATACTAGTTAATGCAAAGTAATATATCAAATATATAATTATGCATTAAATCATTAAATCAACACTTGATTTAACGATCCGGTCATATCTCATATAACCGACTAATATCCAATGTATCGGCTTATCGAATCAATCCTCGATTCGATAAATAGGTTATATCGCATACAACCAATCGATACATTCATCGCGAGAATGGAATACGGTATCACATACACGCATTATTCTCGGTCCCGCACATATCTCATATGCGCTCCTATTTCGTTTCGCTTGAGCCAGGAAACCTCTGTGTAGGACTCTAAAGACTCGTCAATACGCCGGCAGCAGGTGATGATCATATCAAACACCCACAGGCCGCAAGCGGTCTGCTAAACGTAACGGCCATCCGGGTATTGAGCGATCAGAAGATCGACGAGCAAGCCCGCTCACACTCCTGTGAATCCAACCAGTAACACTTACCGTACAGTCCGGTCTGTTCGTCTGATATGTCGCATATCTCGCCTAGGGGTGGTAAACGTCAGACCCCAATAGCTCGATAAGTCGTGTCGATATGAGGTCTATAACAGTTCGAGAAACTACTGGTAACACTTACCAGTAAATCTCAGCAACCCTGGCCAGGGATTTCCGGTTATAGCCAATCGAACACAGTGCAACATCAACTCCCTATACCGGGAGAGACGAATCCCCTCCTATCGCTCATTGCCTCCATATGATTCGGGACTGTACCCAAAAACCACCGTTTTGCACGCCCTCTTGGACGTGGTAAGGTGGAAATCAAAGCTCAGTGGGAATCACACAAGACTCTATGACGATCTCGGGCAACAGACTACTCTGTACCAGTGTCACCAGAGAACTGCCATCTGACGTAAGGTATAATACCATCTGGGAGTTCTCAGCGAGTCCGTCCAGTGTACCCAGTCTCCACTGAGCACCCGTATATCATCTCTGATGTCAAACACCAATGGATATGGGATCATCCATCACCCATCTGTATGGGTCGAGAAGGTATACGCTAGTCTACTCTGGTATATCGATGCCCCGTCTCGATACACCCACGACTAGGGACCTTGAAGGATGTACTTATGGACTACCATGTCCCCACTAGTATGATCCGCATCATAGTCTAGGTAGTCAAGTACACATCCTAAGGGCTTTACCAATATGTAACAGAGAGACAATCAGTGTACACGTTAAGATAAAGAGCAACCAGATAGCATACTATCATGTCGAGCAAGAAAGTCCTCCCTATATATGTCCAAGCATCCACTACAATATACATCCTATGTACAGTAATGGCCTCTAGGGCATACATATAACTAACAATCTCCCACTTGCACTAGGGCCATCTGTAGCAGTGGTTGTAGTATCTCATACTCAACCATCCCATAAAAGTCTCTCTCTGGGAATAGGCCTTCGTGAGTGGATCCGCCGTGTTATCCTCTGAGTCCGTTCTCCTAACCTCGATCACCCTGGAGATCAACCATCTCCATGATCAGGTGATACTGCCTTAGAATATGTCTGGATCACTGATGGGACGGACGTTCCTTGGCATAAGCCACAGCTCCATTGTCATACAATGGGAGGAACGAAGTTCATCTCATGAACAAATATACACCCAGACTTCCTCTTTGGTAGCGTCTTAAGTAGCGATGTATCCAGCCTTTATCATCTAGTATGTCACGGTATTTAGCTTGGAACTCTTCCAACATACCGTCCCTTTACTGAGGGTAAAGACAATGCATGTGACTGACATTCAGTCGTCCTTATCACCCTGGAACCCTTCCAGTGATTCTCCCCAGGATCAATTGATACTATCTCACTACAACTAGTGAGTATCCTAATATCCAATTAGATCTATCACATAGATCCAAAACCCAGGATTTAGTAGGTATCACTTTGATCCTATATGGAGAATCATTGTGATAAGCGGAGATTGACCGAGCGTAGCATAGGAAACTCCTTCCCTATCAAGAGTATGTCATCCACGTACTCTACGAGGATCACTACCATACTCCCTACTACCTTTTGTATATACAAGGTTCATCTACCATTTTGATGATGTTAAACTGTTTGACTAACTCATCAAAACAGATGTTCCAACTCCGCGATGCCTGCTTTATCACATAAAACATCTTGCACACGTTTCCGCTGCTCCCACTGTTTACGAGGCCCTCTGGCTGTGTACTTATAGACGCACTCTTCTAAAACATCATTTAGAAAAGCAGTCATGACACCCAACCACCAGATATCGTAGTCTTGGTCTGTAGCCGTGGCAAGTAGGATCTGGATGGACTTAAGCATAGATCCTTAAAAAAGGTTTCAACATAATCCATACCTGGACAATGATGCAAATCTTTAATAAGTCTAGCTTTGAAAGTCTCAACTTTTCCATGTACACCAAGTAATCTTCTCAAGATATACTTGCTCCTGATGAGGATTTAACCCTTCAGATATAGCAACCAAAGTCCATACTTTGTTGGTGTATAAGGATTCCATCTCAGATCGCTAAGCATCCAGCCATTCTTACAGAGTCCCACTCTTGATGGCCAGCTCGAAACTAGTTGGGTCATCATCTCATGATGCAATCCTCGCTCTCACTGTTATAGAAAAACCGAAGTAACTCTCAGGTGGGTGAGGAACCCTACTAGATCGGCGGAGAGGCTGAGGTTCGTTGGTTACTATTGAATTCTTCGGTTCTACCAAATCATCAGCTGCAGTTTGTATAGCTGGAACATTTCCAGTTCTACATAACAGACCTTGCCTCGATCTTGTCCGGATTTTGCTTTTAGACATAGGCCAGACAACCCAAATCTTAACTATCTTAAGAGTTGGGTTCTTCCCATACCATATCTTATATGGAATGGTAGGCACAGATTTGATTCGAACCCTATTCAATATGTATGCAACTTCATAAGTGCATAACTCCTAAAAGGAAACAGGTAACTCAGTAGTACTCATCATAGAGCACACCTTATCATATAGGGTGTGATTGCTCTGCCCCGATATACCATCGTGCTATGGTGTATACGGAGGAGTAATGCTGAGAGAGAATCTCATTCTCCTTTAGAATGGTCCAGGATTTCCGTGCTCAAGTATTCTTCTCCCTGATCTCATCAAAGGACATAATACTTATACCCGTATTGGTTCTCTACTTCTAACTTATATTCTGTGAATATCTCAAAAGGTTCGGACTTGTGTTTCAACAAGAACATATGTCTGAATCTAAAGAGATCATCAGAGAGTGTAATAAAGTACAAAGAACCAGTCTTGGCATGTGTAGACAGGGGACCTTACATACATCAACATGTATCAATCCCAAGAGTTCACTAACTCTTTCTCTGTTTCCAGTAAACAGAGCTATGGTCATCTTATCTCTGTGACATGACTGGCAAGTTTCATAAGATGTAAATTCAAACTGATTTAAATATGCATCTAAATGTAACTTTGCAAGTCAGGTCGCATTGATATGACCTTGTCTACAATACCTCAAGAAGGATCCGTTCATTTCTGAACTCTTCCTCTTGTGTGTGTTCTATATACTAAGAACTGTAGTTTGATTTAGAACATCAATGCTTTTAGATAACGTGCCTGAACCTATCAACTTTTGATATAGGAAATGTTCAAAACATTATCCAATAATACAAAATATTATCATTTCTTTACTAATAAAGAGACTGATATGATTTTGTATATCAGGTTCGGTATCTAATAACATTCGTTCAGAATCAATGTATTTGTAATACAGCGTGACAGTGACCAACAGACTTGGCTGCAACACTTGCCCCGTTTTCTGCCTCATGAAACTTATCACCCGTTCTCAGTTTTCTACCTTTCTGTAGCCCTATGTAACAGATTACATATCTGGGATTTTGATCCGGTATCAAATACCCAGGACGCAGAGGATACTGAGAAACAGTTCTTTGTAACGAACACACCCGAAGATGATGCATCATATGCACTTTCTTCGTTTGGGCGGCATGGGAATTCTGGTAATCCCCAATTTCCTGCTCTGTCTTATAACAATTATAAGTTGGAGCGGGACCAACGTTCCCCAGCTCAGTAAAACAAGCGGGTTCGGTCAATATTCCGTATTATTATCTTGATTAAGGCGTGATATGGTCGCTACCTGGAGAGAAAGAGAAGAAAACACTCTGCGTGCGCTCTTGCAAGATCAGATTGGTTATTATTTTATCTAATCAGGATGGCTCCTACTGTTTTTATCAAATCTTCCTTCAAACCCTAAAAGGAAAGACTAGCCGGGATTAATTATACACTACAAGTTCGCCAATCTTTCAGCCAGGCCAGTGTCGGTACTTTGAGGGAGGTCCCCCGTGCTTTCGCACGAACCTAATTAATGTAAACCTCGTTTTCCCAGAGGCGTAACCCCGTTGACACCTTTCTAGACACCTACTTGATCGGCTAATTGTAATGTGTAAAACTCTCCCAGGAGTAACTCTTACTCGCAGCGGGTATCGGGATCCAACTATCTCATAGAAGGTATGCAATCTCATTGCAAATTTCAACACTTGAAATTCCCGATAATATTTTTCCCCGAACGATCTATGACCTTGACAAGGTCAACAAACCATAGACCGCAAGTCAAGTTCAACCGGTCATTTCTTGATTGAATCAAACCCACCCGCACGACCCTTGACAAGGTCAACAAGGCCGCACGACTACCCTAACCCAATCTGCATCATATGCATAAGCAGATAAATACTGGTTAGCTACCGCACACTGCGCCTTGACAAGGTCAAAAAACGCAGCACGAATACTAAGCAGGACTTATCTGAAATGACGGAGGGCTACGACAGGTTTTTCTAAAAACCTATTGCGTAATGAACTTGATATCGTTGTAGGATTGAATGAATTTTGAAATGGAGTGTTTTTGAGGCTTTTCTAGTTTTGCTAAAGGAGTCACTCCCGGTGAAGGGATCGTCGGTCCTTTCCTCATCGAATAAGGTACGGGATATATCATATATATCACTGTGCAAAGCAAGAACTATAGAAGCAATCAAAAGACAAACCGAGTGTGTAGCATCTGCCAGTTATTGCTAAAGGAGTCACTCCCGGTGAAGGGATCTCGGTCCTTTTCTCATCGAATAAGGTGCAGGATATATCACATATACCGCTGTGCAAAGCAAGAACTGTAGCTACCTGTTTTATTTTGAAATTCGATTCTACAACATCTTTAGGTTTCTTTTATTTCATTAAGCATATTAATGAAGTCCCATCATTTAAGTACCTAAACATCACAGATAAATACGACGTACACTTATGCCATCCGCATTCGCCTCGATGTCCCCTCGTGCACCGTTAGGTTAGGTAACTAACGGCAGAGCGGGGCAGGGCTAGCGCGGGTGTAAAATATAAGTAACGTCTATATAATATATCATATATACTATATACAATATCTATCACAGAACATCACATGATCACATCACAGATATCGCAGCAGAAGAAACATATGAAATATTGGATATACTAGGACGTCCGTGTTTTTAATACGAGCCAGTATAAAACACGGATTCCACGGTCGCGATGAATAGCCAAACCCACACCCCTAGACCCCTACGAGAGCTGCAAGCAACCCTACCAATTCTAGAGTTAGGAGACCCGGACTCGACTCCTCGAGTTGGTCTCCCACCGGACCCTAGAACCCGGTCACTTGTGCTCCTCTCCTTGGGTCTATCCTAGTGCGGAAAAGTAAATAATATACAAAAGGTGACATCTTCCACAACCTGGAAGTGCCCCAATAAAAGAATATTACATACAAGTTTTTACATGAATGAAAATGAAAAACACTCATCTCACATAAAAAAAAACCCGGCTATTCAAACACGACGATCCAATATAACATATCCAGCAACACATAATATCACATGTCATCAACGTAAGTAAATATGCGCATCCCAATTGTCGTTGACATATAGCAACGAAACCGGCGATATCACATATTACACTTACGGTCACAGAAAAAAAAGTGTAAAACTACAACAGTTGGAATCCGCAATCTCTTTAGACATCGCATGCCTAATCAAATGAATTCCTTAGATATCGCATGCCTAACAATTATAAACCCCGCATTTTAGTCTCATTATCGAAAACTCTTTTCAATATCAAGTCGGTCAATTCAACAGGATTCCCGACAAACTGATCGAATGCTCGTCGCAAACTTCAGTAGACAGTCGCACCCCCGATACCGTCGACGAAGTGCACCAAGGCGGAACACCGCTGCCGAGAGCACCCGCACGGATGCTTTCGGCGACGGGGTTCTCCTACAGTCACTTGGTCGGGGCTATGGGGTGTAGCCGTCTATTAAGTTTACCCGGCGAGTATCCGCGTACGCTACGTGATTGCGACGGACTTTTGATCACATCAAAATTCCGTGGCAACCGATCAAATAAGACTAAAGTGCTATGTTTATAACATTCAAATCAGTTATCACATAACTGCTTGTGGATTCCAAGTATTGTATCCCATTCCAGATAAATAGAAAATGTTAAACTTTCCGATCGAACAGTCAAACACCCAAGTTTTTCCGAAACTGCTCAACACATGAAACAAGTTTAAAAACATCCAGTTCATGCCTCAGTACCAACGGTCCAGCCGTAGAAGGGTCAAGCCAACGCCTCACATGTGGCACGCCGTACTGCCCCAAACCCTAAGGTTCAAAGGGCAGTTCAAGACGGTCACATAATCGAGTTAAGGTTTGTTGTCTTCTAGAGGGACCATCGCGTTACTTGCACTACTTAGAACGTCTTTAAACTACGGAAAAGTCCAACAATTGAAAATTTCCCGGTAGGGGAAAAAGTGGGTATTTATATACGGTCAAACTTTTTAACATATTCTAAAATTATCCGGAAAAACACATAGACAAATTTGATAATCCGATCGAATCTGTAAACTCCCAATACAACCCAGAAAACTCAACTCTTGAGTATAATTTAAAAATTCCCATAAAACTTAGCACTAACAGATAGGAATTACTGTGCAAAGAAAAAAGACAAGAAGCTCCTATATGGCCGCGGAACCGCCGCACATGCCATGCTCATGCCGCGGTTCCGCGGCCACGTGGTCGAGATACCCTCACGTGCTTCACAGTAATTCATGAAAAAGCCTCCTGAATTATCTGGATATTTTTAATTGACAAAAATCCACAATTTACAAAAATGTACAGAGAGTGGATTTAGTATTAGGGTTTCGGTTCGATCGGACTTCTAACTCCGTCTACGCATCGCCTAAGGCTCTAGCTAGGCTTTGATACCACTGTAGGGTTCCTAGGCACTCTAATGAGGTCTCACAAGGCATCAACCATGCCAATTTCAAATTTTACAAGTGCCGAGAAACCCTAATACGGATCGTTGACTAGAATTTAGGCAAAACAAGCAACTAGTTAACTGCTTAATTAAGAAGTGAACGAACATACAACCTTTGTAGATCCGGTTCACCACCTCCATGGCTCCGCGATGAAGTCTCCTCGCTGCGATCATCGGATCCCGGACTCTAGCGTCGGCTTCATCGGAGAAATGGGCGGGCTAGGTCGTCGACTTCGATGCCGAAGATGATCTACGTCGAGGCAACACAAGATCAAGCTCCAACTTCACCAAGCCATGAAACTTGTGAAGAAAACACCCTATACTACTTGGCAAGTGGTAGAGGATGAAGAAATAGGAAGTGTGTTCACTTTAGAATTGGATTTCTCACTCTTTTTCTCAAGTCACCATTGATGGTTGCAAGCTTCTTCATCTTGAAGAAGAAGAAGAAGAAGATGAAGATAATATGATAAGTTATTTCAAAAAGAAAATAAAATGAATACTTATCATATAGCAACCATAGTTAGGTGTAGAGAATAAACTATGGTTAAAGCAAATGGTTAGGGTTAAGGAAAGAAACAAAAATGGTCAAAGCTTTTCTAAGCTTCAAGAAGCTTCAAGATAAATCCAAAAAGCCACCATTTTCTTTTCTTTCCTAAATGAACAAATAAATAAATGAATAAGTAAATGAAGCATATGAAACCCTAACCATTGACCAACCATGGTTTAAACCAAACACACACATACTTTCATGTATCATCAAACATGATACAATCAAATGCACAAAAGTATATCACATATACAATGTGCACATCAAGTGAGAAAATCCTTTTTAAAGTGAACCAATACTAGTTAATGCAAAGTAATATATCAAATATATAATTATGCATTAAATCATTAAATCAACACTTGATTTAACGATCCGGTCATATCTCATATAACCGACTAATATCCAATGTATCGGCTTATCGAATCAATCCTCGATTCGATAACTAGGTTATATCGCATACAACCAATCGATACATTCATCGCGAGAATGGAATACGGTATCACATACACGCATTATTCTCGGTCCCGCACATATTTCATATGCGCTCTTATTTCGTTTCGCTTGAACCAGGAAACCTCTGTGTAGGACTCTAAAGACTCGTCAATACGCCGGCAGCAGGTGATGATCATATCAAACACCCACAGGCCGCAGGCGGTCTGCTAAACGTAACGGCCACCCGGGTTTTGAGCGATCAGAAGATCGACGAGCAAGCCCGCTCACACTCCTGTGAATCCAACCAGTAACACTTACCATACAGTCCGGTCTGTTCGTCTGATATGTCGCATATCTCGCCTAGGGGTGGTAAACGTCAGACCCCAATAGCTCGATAAGTCGTGTCGATATGAGGTCTATAACAGTTCGAGAAACTATTGGTAACACTTACCAGTAAATCTCAGCAACCCTGGCCAGGGATTTCCGGTTATAGCCAATCGAACACAGTGCAACATCAACTCCCTATACCGGGAGAGACGAATCCCCTCCTATCGCTCATTGCCTCCATGTGATTCGGGACTGTACCCAAAAACCACCGTTTTGCACGCCCTCTTGGACGTGGTAAGGTGGAAATCAAAGCACAGTGGGAATCACACAAGACTCTATGACGATCTCGGGTCAACAGACTACTCTGTACCAGTGTCACCAGAGAACTGCCATCTGACGTAAGGTATAATACCATCTGGGAGTTCTCAGCGAGTCCGTCCAGTGTACCCAGTCTCCACTGAGCACCCGTATATCATCTCTGATGTCAAACACCAATGGATATGGGATCATCCATCGCCCATCTGTATGGGTCGAGAAGGTATACGCTTGTCTACTCTGGTATATCGATGCCCCGTCTCGATACACACACGACTAGGGACCTTAAAGGATGTACTTATGGACTACCATGTCCCCACTAGTATGATCCGCATCATAGTCTTGGTAGTCAAGTACACATCCTAAGGGCTTTACCAACATGTAACAGAGAGACAATCAGTGTACACGTTAAGATAAAGAGCAACCAGATAGCATACTATCATGTCGAGCAAGAAAGTCCTCCGTATATATGTCCCAGCATCCACTACAATATACATCCTATGTATAGTAATGGCCTCTAAGGCATACATATAACTAACACTAGCGCGCCACGTGTCGGTATCAGGGTGCTTTGCGCTTGAGCGCAAGCGCGCCACGTGTCGGCACGAGGGGCGTTTTGCGCTTGAGCGCAGGGCGCTGGAGCGCAAGCGCGCCACGTGTCGGCATGTGGGCGCTTTGCGCTTGCGCCGGGCGCTTGAGCGCAAGCGCGCCACGTGTCGTCACGTGGGCGCTTTTGCGCTTGGGCGCTTGAGTGCAAGCGCGCCACGTGTTGGCACGTGGGCGCTTTGCGCTTGAGCGCAGGGCGCTGGAGCGCCAGCGCGCCACGCGTCGGCACGTGGGCGCTCTGCGCTCGAGCGCTAGCGCGCCACGTGTCGGCATATGGGCGCTTGGTTCTTGAGCGCTTGGGCGCCGGCGAGAAAAAGGGGGGCATTTAGTCCCAGAACCAGAAGCTATGCTTCAGAAAGGAAATATTTATTATATATATATATATATATATATATGGAGTTAAACTCCTAGGATGTTTTGAAGCTGATGAAGGGCTTCTCCCCTTGAGCCCTAGTTCTTCCCCAAAGTGGGGTTTCTGGAGATAGGTCTCCTTCTTCCTCCTTTGTTTGCCGAACCTTGAAGATCAAGGGATGTGAGATTTTAAAAATCTCTTCTTTCTGAGATCTGATGGCAGATCTGAGTTCCCCTTTGTTGGTTTTGTGGTGAAAAACTACTTAGTTTTGGAAAAGAAAGAGTAAAACTCTTGATTTAATTCAAAAGAAATGAGAATGTTTAGAACCTTGGAGATGGAGCAAGAGGCACAAAGAACCCTAGTTTTTGGAGGAATGAAAAAGTGTTTTTTTATTCATCATCATGTTGCCTTATATAGGCTTACATATTTACATGTAGCCCCTTGGGCTTTACAAAAATGGCATTTTAGCCATCCCATGGCTCATGTGCCATTTCTTTTTGCACATAAGCCATGGGCTTACAAAAATTTGGCTTTATGCCCATTCATGCATAAAAAATTTACATAAAAATTATTTAATATATGATTTTGTTGTTGGCGTGGGGAGGCTTGGCCGCGGACTCGGCTTGGGCATGGGCCCGCTTGACCTGGGCTTAGGCCCACCTGGCTTGGGGTTGACCTTGACTTTGACTTGGTCAACCGGGGTGTAAATTTTTACCCCAACACCGATATAAGTATTAATGTTGAATTTTAATGAAGAGGAAGAGAGTTTGGGAGGGACTTACGGTTTAGGAAGTTCAATGAGAGGGTTAAGAAAAGAGGGTGAGCTTCGTGGCATCGCGGGAGCTTCGGAATTTGCTTCGATTTTCGCTGGAACCAATTTGCTCGCTAACTCCACTTTACTTCACTTGCACTAGGAACTTTTTAAAGAGTTTTGGTTAGAATTTTCAGAATGGTGCTGAGCCAAGATAGGGGATGGTATTTACAGTGAAGAATTAGGATTTGGGAATAAAAAATGTGGATTAAAATAATTAAAATTGTGTTTAATTATGAATTGAAGGGTCTCTGTTTAATTGCAAGGAAATAAAACAGTACAAAGAAGTTAGGGGTAGCTGAAGAGATGTGTGTGCAAAGCACGAATCAATTTGGCCTTGATTCGACCGTCCCCGCCGGCCCAAACCTCATTTCTGCCGGTCGATTTGTGACATCTGGCCTCGAGATTCGTGCCATCTGATAAACTCCGTATTTGCACCATTTTGCACATGTTTGATTTTTCTAAACTTTTCATTTCCCCGTGTATTGCACGTGCAACCTTTTGGGCTTCCAAAAAGTTAAGAAGAAAAATTCAGAAAAAAATATTGTGTCTGATGGAGATCGAACACACATGCTATGTTACTGCTGTGCAAGGGTTTTACCAGTGAGCTACAAGTTGCTTCTTGCTGTTATTTAACAAAGTGACTTATAACTCAAACTCAGGCTGTAAAACTCATTTCTTGTATATTAATAGAAAAATTTCCGTACAAAGATTTTAGAGTCGTTAAAGAATCAGTCGCTTGGGGAAGAACGACGCTTTGAAATGGCAGTCAAAACTGAATCTCAGTTGGTCGAGTTAGATAACAAACACGTGTATCCATCTTCCCGAAATGTAATTTGACGAGTGAAATGAATAAAATAAAACTTTATCTTATTTTTGCGTTGATTGATATGTTTTATATATTCTTTAGTATCTGGATTCAGATGCGAGAACAAGATTTCTAGTTCAGGCCTGCCGGCCCAAGCGTTTGCTAGGCCAAGCAAAGGCACATGAAGGCCACGCGAGTACACATGACTGTGATCCAGCGGTTGCTGGATCATCCTTTCGCCTCCTCCCCATATTTAAACTGGGGGGAGGGGGAAGGAGAGAGAAACTCATTGAGTTTCTATTTTCTCTGCAGCGAGTGAATTCGAAAGAATTCTTTTAGGGTTTCTTTTTTTCTTCTTCGAAGGTCATCATCATCTTCAATCTCCTTGAGATATACGACCACCGTCGTCATCAGCAAGATGGGATTGATAGATCTCTTTTGAACAAAGAGAAGCCTTTTAGGCTTCTTTGGAAACCCGCCATTGATCTCTTTTGAGATCAATTCGGCGGGCCACAGAGCCTGGTAAAACCCATGAACATGCTGGTTATATCAACCGCTTGGTACTTATAAACGGACAGGTCGGATACGGCTGATTTTTAAATGGGTAGCAAACTTTTGACCCACGACCCATGTCTTGCAAGTGGATTTTATGGATTACAGGTTCCGGATTATTCTTGAATTTTCTTTTGCTTTATTTTCTTTATTTAGATTAAATTAGGCTTGTCAATTTTCTTGTTGTAATAATTGAGATTGTTGGACATTACCGTGGTGGATTGAATTTATTATTGTTGAAATAATAGAAATTGTTGGACATTATTGTTGGTTGTTGTAATAATAGAGATTGTTGTCAATTTTTATTTCTTTGTGAGCTGGTTTGATTGAATCTATTCATATTTTTTTAAAAAAAATGATTTCTTTGTGAGAAATCATTGACACATAAAGTCAAATATTAGAAAACACACACAACAAAATTAAAGATTTGTGGGCTGACCAAGTCTTGTTAACTGCAGCCCAGTAAAATGCAGACATTATGCGTAAATGGCCTTATATAACGGCGGTAAGGCCCTGGGCTGTGGCCCACTTGTGATTAATACTAATTTCCTAAAAGCCGAAAGATAATAATAAAACTCGTAAGCCTCGAAATGGCCAAGAGGAGTAACAAGCATATGCTAGTCATAAATTGTACTTTTTAGGACCTTTGGACTTACAATATTTTATCCTTTTCAAGCTCTCTCTGTATGCGTCTAAAACGTAAGTGATACACTGGCGAAACATCGTCAAAAAATACTTCGATATGTTTAACTTTAAAATAATTATTTTATTTGTAGGAGAAAAAGAGAGATTCAATGATGATTAATTATGTTAGGATAACATTGGCATGCGGTGTACAACAGGTTACCGTAGGGAGGGACAACGGGGCAGGGGGTTGAGATACTGGGCCTGTGATATACTACGGGCCTAGCAAGCTCAATAAGTTAAACTGGAGGCCCAATAAACTCAATAAGTAAGTTTTTTCAACACATCCAAGTTTTATGCTGTACGAGTTTAGTTTTTTTTTTAGCCTTTTTTTTTAATGTATTTTCACATGTAATTTGTTGGTGTACAAAAGATACATCTTCCCAAGAGCAGGTGTATGATCAAAATCTTTGAGGTTCAATATTTCTCGAACAGTTACTGCGTTAAAAATGAGGAACTATAATGGAGAGGGAGCTAAAAAATGAACTCTCCACAAAATAGAAATATCTGAGATACGTATATCACAAGCGATCTCTATGAAAATCGATATTGCGTAAACTATGAAAGGAGAGAAGACGGCGGGGAATACTGCACTAGTTAAAACAAATTTTTTATGCAAGATCAATATAAATCGAACTTCTAGGTTCATTTTTCTTTATAACTGTTAGAGTGAAAATAAAAAAATCATCTGCTGACTTATGAAGTGCGTCTCTTTTATCATTTTTGAATTGCAGATTTGGTTTAACAATATCATAATAAAACCGATTTTTTTGAGCACCGTGTAACAATAATAATTAATAAATGATATTGTCATTATATTCGTATCATCTATAAATTTCCATTTTCACAAAAATTAGTTAAACTTACCAAATACTTAAACAACATAAAAAGAGATATATTCATCCTCTTGAGAGCCTGCTTCGGAGCAATCTCCTGATCACACTCTCAAAAGGACAGGATTGTCAGGACACCCATTCACGTGGATAGGGTCTGGACACCTCGCTTTCAACCAGCGCGTTCTCGAGGCCATTAACTCATATAAAAAAGGATATATGTGCCTATGCACGACGACGGCAACAATGACGCGGCCAACGAGCCGAAAACATAAAGATTGGATACGGCAGTCCCATTAAAATTATATATAGAATTCCCATTAAAATAAAACTAGAATTTATGCACGTGTTAAAAAAAATTGAGAAGGGAGGAGACGGGGGAGATGCGGAGGGTTCTAGAGTTTTATTTATTTACTTTTTTTAAAAAGGAGGATTGATGATGTGGAGGATTCTAGATAAACAATTAATTGTTTTATGGGAGGAGAGAGAAAGATGGTGATATGGAAGGCTTAAGAGCTGAGAGAGATGATGTGGAGGGCTTGAGATGTGAGGGTATTTGCATTATATAGAGAGAGATATTTGCATTATATATAGAAGATATATAGAGATTAGAATTTATACACGTGCCACGTGTAAAAAAATTGAGAAAGGAGGAGACGGATGGAGAGATTTAGAAGTTTCTAGAGTTTTATTTATTTACTTTTTAAAAAAAAAGTGGATTGATGATGTGGAGGATTCTAGATGAACAATTAATTGTTTTATGGGAGGAGAGAGAGAGATGATGATATGGACGGCTTAAGAGATGATGTGGACGGCTTGAAAGCTGAGGATTTTTCTTTTTTTTTTTCTAGAAAAAATGAGAAGGATGAACCTCTAACCAAGGGTATTTGCATTATATATAGAGAAGATATTAGAATTTATACACGTGCGTTGCACGTGTTAAAAAAATTTGAGAAGGGAGGAGATATAGAGTTTTATTTATTTACTTTTTGAAAAAAAGAGGATTGATAGTGTGGAACATTCTATATAAACAATTAATTGTTTTATGGAAGGAGAGAGATGATGATATGGAGGGCTTAAGAGATAAGAGATATGATGTGGAGAGCTTGAGAGGTGAGTATTTTTCTCCTTTATCTTTTTTTCTAGAAAAAATGAGAAGGATGAAGCTCTAACCAAAAGTATCTGCATTATATATAGAATAATAATATAAGCTATGGGGTCTAAAATCTAAATTGAGGTTAACGGAGAAAAGATGCCATGAGAGAGAATTTACTCTTATAGCGACGAAAAAATACATCCTCACTTATTTTTTCCGACGATCGGCACCCACCATCTTCATCGTTATCATCTAAGATGTGGATACACCAAATTTCATGTGATTCTACAATCATTTCACCGTTGATTTAACAATGTTCAAAATTAACGGTTTACCGACAATAGAACTTTTTACATTGTTAAACCAACGGTGAAATGGTTGTAGAATCACACGAAATTTGGTGTACCCACAACTTAGATGATAATGATAAAGATGGTGGGTGCCGTTCGTCGGAAAAATTGAGTGAGAGTGTACTTTTGCGACGCCATAGGAGTAAATTCTCTTCCATGGCATCTTTGCTCCGTTGTTCTCATCTAAATTATCCAAAATATGCAACTCATCATAGCACTTCTTATTATACCCGAGAATGCACTGAGACCGCGTCATCAATTACACAAGCAATAAACGGCAAACAAGAAGCAACATGGAAACTTGCCAAGGGCAATTAGGTAAAACCAAACTTCTACTTGTGGATTAAGACCGACCAAAACTTGGTGGCCAAGCAAAACAGCACAGAACGCGGCTGGGCCCACACTTGAAGCTTCCAAAACATGCGGCCCCAGTCGTGCCACGTCACAACCCCCAGTGTGTGAATCTTTTCTGAGGAAATATCTTTCGTAAAACACACCCTCTCTATAAATATCTTTATAAATATCAATCGTAAAAGACACCCTCTATAAATATCTTTTGTGAAAGACACTCTCTATAAATACGCCTTTTGACTCACTCTTGAAGATTTTCCTTCACATCCAAGTCTTTTCGATTCCCATGAAACAAGAAGATGGAGCAAGTTTTAGAGAGAGGATGGCGAGAAAAGAAGAGATGCCCATGAGAGAGAAAGCTGTGGATAATCCCCAAGGGTAAATGATTCTCACTAATATTTATTTATCATTTTATAATTCTATGTTGTATACATATAGGCCTTGTTCTTGATCCTTGTTGTGTTGTTAGTTTGTTTAGATTATTTTGATGAACTTTAATGCGAGTGTTTTGATGTTAAGTTTCTTTTTGGTTGGATTTGTGAAACTAATCACTGCCTCCGTTTCAAAATGCAAGTCCATTTTTACTTTTGCACACCCATTAAGAAAATTTAAAACTATGATTATATAAATGCAAATTATCCATTTTAACCCTATTAATGTTCTTTACTTTCTTAATATTTGAATAACCATGAAGCAAAGTAAGAAATTTATTGAGAGTTAGTTTAGGAAATCAAATAGTAAAAGTGTTTTGGTAATGAAAAAGGTTTCTTAATACTTGATACTTGTAAAAGCATTAATATTTTGAAACAAAAAAAAAGATCAAAAAAGGACTTACATTTTGAAAGGGAGGGAGTATGATCTTTGTAATGCAACGTGGCAAAAGTGAGTATTTCAAAATGAATGATATTGATAGGTGAGAACATTAGAATGAGAAACTTCGTAAACTAATCATTTTATAGAGGAAAGTAGAATGACAAATGAAACATTAAAAAACAACACTGTTATTGAGGATTGCAAATTTAAAGTTATATCCTCATAGAGGTTTTGAAAGATTCTTGAAGCAAAGCTCTTGGTTCCTCTAAATAAGAATAGATGATGTAGAATATATAAGGACCTTGTTTTTCTTGGAACACCGTTTCTCTCCAACTTCCATAGCAGTAGTTAGTAGTTGTTTCTTCATCTCCAACAACTTTGTTGTTGAAGCTTAATTGCTTGGTTACAATTTGAGGGACTCATCTTCTATTTACAGGCCTTATAAGAATTCTTTTCATATTGAATGATGTAGAGATCCTTTGCATCCTCTGCTTATTCTTCATCATCTTTTGTTGCTCATTTGCAGAAGAGTAGCATCTTTGTTTGGCATGGTATATTCAGTGTCAACGATCTTCCATAGTCCCATAGTTCTTGAGACTGAAAGAGCATCCGCATTTTGATGCTTCAACCCCCCTCATTAATGGGGGATCCTGGGCTCGATCCCGGGTCTCTCCCATGGGCCACTCCAACCCCCACCAATGGACTACTCCAAGCCCTTTAGAAGGTTTAGTAGAAGATAGAAGTGAATACAAAGAAATACAGAAACTTTATTTGGAACAACTTGTTACAATAGCGTTTTTTGGTTGAAGCGCAGTTTCTCTCCCACTTACATAATAATAGATGTTGGAGATTCTTATCTCCAACAACTTCTTGTTGAAGCTTAATTGCTTGGTAACAATTTATAGGTTTCGCCTTTTATTTATAACCCTCGTAGGAATTCTCTAGATTGAGATATTTCTAAAGCTTTTAATCATGAAGCATAAGTTAGACGTTTCTAGACATAGTCATGAGCTAGATTCTAGATGATATCCATGAACAATGTCTTCAAGTCAAGATGTTAGATCTAGAACATTCTAGAGAATTTTTTCTCATTTTAGAAGACTTGAGAATATTCTAGAGAATCCGTCTTCAAGAAAATTTGATATAGAATTCAAGGGCATACCATCAAGGGAATTTCACCCAAGTAGTAGAATGGGTTGCTTTTAAGCAAGAGGTGGGAGGTCAAATGACTCGAATCTCAACGCTCATACTTGCTATTTTTAGATTAAGTAGACACGAACTCTATTGTGTTGTTCTTTATGAAAAATGTAAATTTAGTTAATTAACTAATAGCGAGAGAGAGTTAATTAAAGAGGCATATAGAGATCCATGGATTTGTGTTGGGTCCGCTAAAGGTTGGGACATGATTTATTTGGTCCATCGTCATACCTATCAGATGCAAACACATGTATTGGAGAGGGCGTAGCAACGTTGAGGAATGCATTGCACTTTGTAGATATCAGTATTTTTGAAGGCATTTCTAAGGCACGCCTTAGGACGAATAGCTAGGGTTTCGATCTGGAACGCAGAGGAGAGGCGAGGCTTTTCTTTAAAGCATACGCTTCATTCGCGAGGCTCTATTGAGACGGACGAAGCGTGCGCTTCAATCGTGAAGCGTCTTAAAGCGTAGGCTTCTTTTGTTTGGAAAAAAAAGCAGAAAAAACTTAAATTCTAATCTAAATCGTGGATTTTGTCTTCTAGATTGCAAGTTGGCAGTGTGGGAGAAGAAAATTTTGTTCTTCCATTGTTGGCGGTGCAGAGAACCCATGCAAGAAAGCACTAGGTTTTTTTTATTTGTGGTGCTGTAATAAGAGAGTTACAAAAGGATATGTTATTTGGTTTGAGCTTTGGGTTAATAAGGCAGCATATAACATTTCAATTTTTCTTCTTCTTTGTCCCTACATAAGTAAACAAAGATTCGGTAGTTATTGATAATTTAAAAATTAAAACCACGCTATAAAACTATATTATTATTAAATATTAACCGACAACCATAATTTATTATGTTTAGAACATCTTTATTTTGGTATATGAGTGAAGCAAGACCGTAATATTATCTTATATTCCGAATTTTTTCTATTTATTTATATTTATAATTTATAAAAATACGAAAATCGTGACGCTTACGCCTCACGCCTGGCCTAGCCGAGGGTCGAACACTTCGCCTCACGCCTCCGTCTTTTAAAACACCGGTAGATATAATGCTGCACTTGTACGAGTCACATGCTCATGGCTCAGTATTAATTGGCGGTCAAACTAGAGTCGATGTAAAAAATGCTTATATTCACAAAACAAGAGTTTATATGTAAATGGATTACTGGATGAAGTAAATTTCATGGATAGAAATTGAGAATTAGTGGATCTTGATGTAATAGCTTGCTGCACGCTTTAACTGGATATTGCAAAATTAAAATGCAGTTTGAATGGCAATTGAACGATTCCTAGTTACATGAACTCATACTGTGATGAGACTACTTAATTTCTAGTCATGTCTATGAAGGTTAACACCAAGTCCTTGTATATAGATATTTGTATTCGATGTAGACTCACACCACTATATCTGTATCGGATGTGCTGGTACACAATATAGTACAAGATTGAACATGGTTATAATGTTACGACTTTGAAGAAATGTATGAGAATATTACTAGAGTACCAAGGTAGCAAAAAACCAAGTTATAAAAAACCATTTCATAAAGTAGAATACGAGAAGCAATATTCTGACATCTGCGAAGCCCGTCCACAGATTGGCAGGGTTTTTATTACGGCATATGACATAAAGGAACAAAGTAAGTATTTGGCCTTTTCATGATACCTGTCTCTTAATTGAATCGACATTTAAATATACTCTGTATTTTAATTATATTCATTATAACCGGCTACCTGAACATACACTAGATGCATCCGACGTGGATCTGGATTTGTGATGGGTTCTTATCAACATAATTCAGATACAATGTGCTTAATATAATAGCACACCTAATAATATTTCCTATTTGGGGTTCTTGCACGGCCATTTCTCTCTAAAAGTTAGAGTTGTGGCGTTGATAGGTTCGGGCTTCTCATTCTGGATGCCTCCCCCATGTCAAGAGTTGAAGCATTAAGGATCCTTTCTACTGTGTACATTGAGCTGAGCATGTCCTTTCTCACTTTTCTCCTTCTGAGAACAAGAGCCCCCCCCTCCCCCCCCCCCCCCCCCCCCGCAAAAAGAAAAAAACAAAGTTTATGAAGCTGTTGTCCGACCTAGATTATCGATTTTTTACAACTATTTGGTTTTGTTTATTTATGGATTTATTGTGATTGGATATGTTTTACTCATACTATTTAATCTAATATTGCAACCTTTGGTTATTACTGATCTGCTAATCTCTTTTGTATGTTTGATTTGTATTGGGGCTAATACTGCATAACCTGATATTTGCAGGAAGAAGCGAGCAAGCAGGAGGCCGAATGGAGAATCCGTGGAAGAAATCCTTACAAAATGGAAGGAGCGCAACAGGATGCAAGAGCTTACAATTACTGAGAATTCCGCTCCAAAAATCCCCGCAAAAGGCTCGAAAAAAGGCTGCATGCAAGGAAAAGGAGGCCCAGAGAACTCCAGCTGCAGATACCGTGGAGTGAGGCAGCGGACGTGGGGGAAATGGGTCTCTGAGATCCGAGCGCCTAGTCATGGGTCCCGCCTCTGGCTTGGGACCTTCGACACTTCTTTAGAAGCAGCGGTAGCATATGACAACGCCGCAAGAACATTGTCCGGTCCTTCTGCACGTGTCAATTTCCCAGAATCGAACGCTTCCTCGATCTCGACTTCGTGTTCTTACGATTCCATTGATGGGTCCAAGGAGCTTAAGGTTCCTAAAGTTGAAGCTGAGAGGAAGAAGGAGCTCAAGGAAGAAGGGTTGTACGAGCATCTTGATCAAATCCAAGATTTGCCTGAAGAGATGTTTAATGTCAACGATCTGTTAACGTTTATGGACACCGATCCAGCTAGTTATGGGACTTCGAGCGAGCATGATATGGTGACGGGCATCGGCCATGACCAGTTTGAGTTTGAAGGGATCGATGCAAATGCCTATCATTCTTCATCTCTGTTGCAAAACCTGGATTCAAACGCAAGTCATATGGACCAAGCCACGGTTACCAGCATGGGCTGTGGCTTGGATTTTATCATTGATCGTGGAATGCCCGAGATAAAAATTCCTGACATGAGCTTGCCACCAGAATTTCTCGACGATTGGGATAAGGAAGAAAATAAGATGAACATAGCCTGAAACAAATCTTAGAACATGATCATGAAATTATGGAAAATATTGCTTTTTTTTATCTGTCTTTTGGCTGAATATATGGTGGTTTTCTTCTTCTTTTCGCTTTTTTCGCCGGTTCTCTGGTTTTGTTTTGGGAAGAGAACTCAGCCCTTGCAGTTACAGCGTTCTTTGATTCTTTGGCAATGGGGGTAAAAAACAGTGGTATTGTATTTGATGGGAGATTGAAATTGTAAGTTGCAGTAGTTTAGCAAATGTTTGATGTGAGAACAACTTTTTGACAGTTTTATCTGCGTTCTCCTGAAATCTTGTTTCTGTTTATTATTATTACTGGATGGTTTTACATGCACACATGAAATTTCAGAAGTACCCAAATTAACATCAAAAACTTTACTGCATGGTTTTGAAAGTTTGTACAGATCAAATCAAATGTGGGATGAGATTATTGATAATGCCGTCTGTGACAATCTTGTAAATTCTCTCAGATGGGTGAATGGCATCAAAGAACACATAGGATGACACGTTTTTACAAACTAGGCTCAATCTGTTGCACAATGGTCCTATCTCAATGAACCCTGTTCCACAACACCCTCTTTTGGTCTCCGCAAAACCTGCACACATGGATTAAAGCCGCGCTTATTCGTATATTTTCGATGGACTGACGTCGTTGTCTATATATGAAGCAAGTTTTCATTTGAATGATTGATACCATAACTATGAACAAGAGAAAACTATGAACAAGAGAAAGACTTGTCATAATCTGAAATGATCGGTTACAATTGGAAGAAAAGTTGTAATGAATCCAATCCTTATCAAAGACAACATATTAAAGTAAAGGATGATTAGAAGAAACAATGCTGTAAAACATTTTTATAGATTACAGCAATGAAAAAGTATCATGGAGAATTTGATACAAAGATAATGTTATTTCAAATTCCAGAAAAGTTAAAAGGAGAATATATCATTAAATGCTTGCGAAAATTTTCAGGTTGATTAAACATGGTCTTTGAGATAATAATTATTGCTTAGTGCTAGGTTAGAGAACCTGAAATAATTATTGATTGTTTTTTTTTCGGTAGATAATAAGTGGAATAAATTAGCCACTCATCCATTTTGAAACCCGGGTCTCCTCACCCCAAATCCCAACACCCCTACCGCTGGGCTACTCCAAGCCCCTGTAATTATTGCTTGTTAGTGCCGTTAAAATCTTCATTTGATGAAACACTGCGTTATATATCTTCATTGTGTAAAAAAAATTTAGAAATAAGAAAAACTATTTTAAAAAATTATACTTGAACTAAAGTTTTACCATATTTGGCTGGATAATTGATAATGTCAATCACATTGTCAGTGATGTCCAAATATGCAATCTTGCTTCCAGGAAGTGATTGCTGAAGCTCAGGCAGAATAATTTTGAGCTTTGAATTGTAAGCAATCGTGTCAGCCATTTGATCATCAACACATTTACGTTTCAATGGATTAAAGCTGGCAGTGATTTGAAGAGGCAGGCAACCAATTGGAGGAAGCCCAGCGACTATAAATTTCCTAGCTCCATGATTGTATACACTCTGCAGATTAATTAACAAATGAAATTGATTTTAGAATATACTACTGTTACAATAACCTAAAGTTTGCATGATCATAAGCTACATGTTTAGCATAATCATATTGATATTAAGTAGTCTTAACAAAATTAGTTTTGATAGTATATCTAGTGACAACAATTTCTATTGCGATTTGGTTAATTTGGTGATTCAGTAAATAATCATTTTCATTATTTAGGATCAATGATGATGCATGGTGAGATTGAGAAGGATTTGTTTTTTTCGAGTCACCAAGCATATATAATTGAAATATAGAAGTGGATCGTATCATGCATTGAATAGCCATGAAATTAAGCTTACAGTCATGGATGGTAGTTATAAAAACCATGGTTCGAAAAGAGTATGTGTACGTAACTGAAATGAGAATGTTAAGATATATAAGAGTATCATCACAATTTATAAGATGAGAATAATAAATCCACCGTTGCCGGTCTCAAGTCCGAATGAGAAAAGATGAGGGCTGTGGTGGGTCTGTGACAGCCAACGTAAAACTTTGTCACATTCTATGACATAAACCATAATAAGAATATCGTAGGGGCGTCCCCTACTCAGCGACGCGCTACATCGGATCCCGGGTGTAGTGTTAAATATGCAAGGGCTTCTAGGTGGTCGTCCAGAAACGGCACGCTATATCGGACCCCGGGTGTAGTGACAAATAAGCAAGGGTTTCATAGGATCCGTCTAGCTTCCTGGAACATAAGTTCCCTTACGGACAGACTAATAGAATTAGTGGAGGTGATGATTAGGAGGAGAATTGGTATTATGTGTTTGCAAGAAACTAAGTGGGTAGGTGAAAATAGTAGAGTCAGAGAGCCTTGGGGTTATAATCTTTGGTATACGGCTAGAGATAAAAATGGTAATGGGATAGGCATAATCATAGATAGACGGTTGCTTGAGAATATAGTTAAGATTAGGAGAAAAAGTGATAGAATTTTACTGGATAAGCTTATTCTAGGTGGAGAGATCCTTAATATTATTAGTGCTTATGTACCACAGATAGGTCTTGATGACGTTAGTAAGCGTCTATTCTGAGAGGATTTAGACGAGATGGTGCAAAGTTTACCCAGTGGAGAGAAGTTATTTATTGGTGGTGATCTCAATGGACATGTAGGTATTAGTCGTAGTGGGTTTGATACCATCCATAGAGCCTTTGGTTTTGGACAAAGAAATGAAGTAGGTGGCTCGATTCTACATTTTGCCTTATTTTATGACTTGATCTTAGCAAACACCTGGTTTAGGAAAAGAGAGTCCCACCTTATCACTTTTAGGAGCGGATCAAGTGCTAGTCAAATAGACTTTTTTCTGACGAAAAGAATAAATAGAGATTGTTGTATCGACTGTAAGGTAGTACCAGGTGAGAGTGTAACCACTCAACATAAACTTTTAGTTCTAGATTTTCGATTTAAAAGAGAACCTAGGAAGATTAGACGTAAGGTAGAGCCTAGAATTAAATGATGGTGATTGAAAGAAGGTAACTAAAAGGCTTTTATAGATCGTGTAGTCCAAGAAGCGGATTAGTAGTCGGAAGATGATTCAAACAAAACACGGAACAAAATGGCTAGTTGTATCAAGAGGGTAGCTAGAGATCTACTTGGTGAGTCGAGAGGTGGTGCTCCACCATCTAAGGACACATCTGTAGGGTGTTTTTCGTCACCCCATTGAGATGGGAATACGCGCGTGCTTGTTAGGCGTACTACAGATTCCCCCTGCCTAGGGTAGGCCGTGGTTTAATGATTATGGGGATCCGAATCTCCGGCAGCCGCGGACTAAGCTGCCGTTAATTACCCCCCCGCCTTTGGGGCGAGGGAACCTCCGATTAACGGGTTAAACTGGTCATGCGAACTCAATGTACATGCTTGCTTTCGTGTGTTTTGTTTTGGAGGGGGGTTTAAATATATCGGGAGCCACGCAGAGTTTTTACGGGGGTCCCGCTACCCGGATAGCGGGCTGGGGGTCAAGGGGGCTAGCAGCCCCCTTACGGGGTGCGGGGCAGCGTCCCGTTAGAAATTTTTTCTAGTAGGGAGAGTGTCGTGGAGTATGTGTGTATGTACATATGTATAGATATACATGTATATATATAAAAAAGGGGAAAAGACATCCGAAGGATGCGTGGGGCAGCACCTTGGGCGGTGTGCGCCTAGGTGCTGTGCGCTCAGGAGCTAGAGTGCCACGTGTCGGCACGTGGGCGCTCTGCGCTTGAGCGCAAGCGCGCCACGTGTCGGCACGGGGGCGACTTGCGCTCGAGCGTTTGCGCTTGAGCGCAAGCGCGCTACGTGTCGGCACGGGGGCGACTTGCGCTCGAGCGCAAGCGCGCCACGTGTCGGCACGTGGGCGCTTTGCCCTCGAGCGCTGAGCGCAAGCACGCCACATGTCGGCACGCGGGCGCTCTGCGCTTGAGCGCCTGCGAGAAAAAGAGGCTTTTAGCCTAAAAAAATTTCTCGGAAGAGAAATCAGAGAGGAGTTGGACTCCTGAGTGTGTTTTTTTTTTGGGTTTAGTGAACGATGTTCTTCTTCTTCCTCCTCTGTTAGCTGGATCTTGAAGATCAAGAGATATGGGATTTTTAAAAATCTCTTCTTTTTGAGATCTAGTGACAGATCCAAGTTCCCCTTTGTGGGTTTGGTGGTGAAAAACTATTTTGTTTTATAAAAAGAAGAGTAAAACTCTTGATTTAATTCAAGAGAAAGAAGAAGGTTTTGGAACCTTGAAGAAGGAGAAAAGATCTCAGATCTGGAAAATTTTTAGAGAGAGAAAAAGTTGTTGGGATTTTTTCATTATCTTTGCCTTTATAGGCCATACACTTTACACATAGCCTCTTTGGGCTTCACAAAATGGCATTTTGCCTATCCCGTGGCTCATGTGCCATTTCTTTTTTCACATAAGCCATGGGCTTTACAAAAATCTGGCTTTATGCCTATTTTTCTTACATTTATCCATGAAATAAAATAAAAGAAATACAACAAAATTGTTTATTACAAAATTTTTATCTTGGCGTGGGGGGAGGCCGGCCGCTTCATGTTCGGGCTCGACCCGGGCATGGGCCTACTGGACTGGGCTTGGGCCCACTTGGCTTGGGGTTGACTTTGATTTTGACTTGGTCAACCGGGGTGTAAATTTTTACCCCAACAAATTGCCCCCATCAATAAATGCACACCACATATGTAGGTCGTGTGCATGAAATTGATGGATCTTCTTTCACATGGAGGCAACTTGATTCGGTTCCCACATTTTGGGAAGCTGGCACTACCCTTTTTACGACATGGACGGTCGATGCGGCCCTTTTTGCGACTTGGACGGTCGGTGCTTCCCTTTTAGCGACGTGGACGGTCGATGCTGCCCTTTTTGCGACTTGGACGGTCGGTGCTGCCCTTTTTGCGACTTGGACGGTCGGTGCTGCCCTTTTAGCGACGTGGACGGTCGGTTCTGCCCTTTTTGCGACTTGGACGGTCGATGCTGCCCTTTTAGCGACTTGGACGGTCGGTGCTGCCCTTTTAGCGACGTGGACGGTCGGTTCTGCCCTTTTTGCGACTTGGATGGTCGGTGCTGCCCTTTTAGCGATGTGGACGGTCGGTTCTGCCATTTTTGCGACTTGGACGGTCGATGCTGCCCTTTTAGCGACGTGGACGGTCGATGCTACCCTTTTTGCGACGTGGACGGTCGATGCTGCCCTTTTTGCGACTTGGACGGTCGATGCTGCCCTTTTTGCGAATTGGACGGTCGGTGCTTCCCTTTTTGCGACTTAGACGGTCGATGCTGCCCTTTTAGCGACGTGGACGGTCGGTTCTGCCCTTTTTGCGACTTGGACGGTCGGTGCTGCCCTTTTAGCGACGTGGACTGTCGGTTCTGCCCTTTTTGCGACTTGGACGGTCGGTGCTGCCCTTTTAGCGTCGTGGACGGTCGATGTGCCCTTTTTGCGACTTGGATGGTCGGTGCTTCCCTTTTTGCGACTTGGACGGTCGATTCTGCCCTTTTTGCGACTTGGACGGTCGGTGCTTGATTTGACTTGCTTTGCTTCTTGCAGTGTCAGGGGTAGATTTGACTTGCTCCGCTTCTTGCGGTGTCGAGATTGGATTCTGACTTGCTCCGCTTTCTGCGGTGTCGGAGTGGAAGTTGACTTGTTGATTTTGATTTGGGTTGACATCAGCATCGCTATACTGGAATATGGTACCAGGAGCGAATCATCATCTGTCATTGAGAGGATTTTGGGATTTTGGTTTTTGTTTGGCATCTGCATTGCTGTACTGGAATAATGCCAGGAGCAACTCATCATTTGCCCCGGAAGGATTTGGGAATTGGTTTTTTATTTTTATTATTATTTTTTATTTTTATTTTTTTGGTGGGACTTTGAATGTGGTCTCACCGGTAGGACTTGGGAGAGCTTGGGATCGTTTTACGCTCGTAGATTGTATACGGTTTTGCAGGATGTATGATCCAGACCGTAGGGCCTGAAAAATTTCGGGACTTTGTCGGCGTCTGCATCGCTGCACTGGAATATGGTACCAGGAGCGACTCATCATTCGCCGTTGGGGTATGGAATTTGGAATTTGGTTGGCGTCTGCATCACTGCACTGGAATATGGTACCAGGAGCGACTCATCATTCGCCATTTGGGGATTGGGGAGCGATGGCTTAGGAGACAGGTTTAGATCCCTATCGCCTAAGGCTTTTCAATTTTATGGGCCGTGAGGGTCCCATTAAAGCATTTCTTCCTATGAGTCGTAAGGATCCTGCAGGTGTATTTTCTCCTTAAGAGTCGTGAGGACTCCTAAGTGTGTTTTTCCTTTGTGAGTCGTAAGGATCCCACAAAGGTTTGTTCTCTTCATATATCGTGAGGACACATGAGTGGGTCTTATCAATGGAGCATCATTCCCAAAGCGGAGACCGGCCGCGTAACTAGTGATTACGGTGGGGCATGGGTTTGATGAGAATTAGTTGAGCCCGTGGATTGTATATGATGGTCAACTTGGGGACCCACCGTAGGGCCGGGAGAATTTTAAGAAATCGGATTTTGGTTAGCGTCTGCATCGCTGTACTGGAATGTGGTACCAGGAGCGACTCATCATTCGCCGTTTGGGGACTTGGAATTTGGATCTTGTTTGGCATCAACATTGCTGCACTGGAATAATGCCAGGAGCAACTCATCATTTGCCTTGGGAGGACTTGGGATTTGGGTTTTTGGCCGGCATCAGCACCGCTAACACTGAAGCGAAATGCCAGGAGCGACTCATCATTTGCCGTTGCCAGTTGGGGTACGATGGCTTAGGAGACAGGTTTGGGTCCCTATCACCTAAGGCTTTTCAATTTTATGGGCCGTGAGGGTCCCATAAAAGCATTTTCTCCCTACGAGTCGTAAGGATCCCGCAAGTGTATTTTCTCCTTAGGAATCGTGAGGATTCCTAAGTGTGTCGCTCCTTTGTGAGTCGTAAGGATCTCACGCAGGGGTTTTCTCCTCACAAGGTCGAGAGGACTTTGCGAGTGTATTTCATCTCTTTTCACGAGTTTGCGCCCTTTCGGGTTTTCACAGACTCGCCGGTAGTCCTGCTGTTTTTACTCACGGAGCCCTTTCGGGTTTTCATCCGTGCCCGTTTTGCTTGTGGACTTACCGTTTATTTTTTTATTTTATTTTATTTTTCTTCTTTTTTTTTTCCTCTCTTTTTTTTTGCCGCTGGTGGGACTTTAAAAGTAGTCTCACCAGCGGGATTCAGGAGAGATGGGGGTCATTTACGCCCGTGGATTGTATACGGTTTTGCAGGATGTATGATCCAGACCGTAGGGCTGATGTGCTCAATTCGCCTGCGACTTGGAGCATTCACATGTAGTATTTCTTGAGATATCGGCCATTGATGGGTGGCATGGGCCTTTCTCCCTCGGCACTTATTAGTTGGTAGGATCCTCCGTCGAACACTTTCTCGATGACGTATGGTCCTTCCCAGTTTGGCTCGAATTTTCCCTTGGCATATCGATTGGGGATGATCGGTCTTTTGAGGACCAACACCAATTCACCTTTCTTGAAAGCACGGAGACGGGTTATCTTGTCATAGGCCCGTGACATTTGGGCCCGGTATAGCTCCAGATTTTGCTGCACCGCGAGCCTCTTTTCTTCGAGGGCATCGAGCTCTTCAAGTCGAAAGAGCACGTTTTCCTCCTCCGTCAACTCGTGCTGAACGACCATTCTTAAGCTTGGAACTTCGACTTCGAGGGGGAGGACCGCCTCCACTCTGAAGAGCAATGAGTATGGAGTAGATTGAGTTGGAGTATGGTGCGTGGTACGATATGCCCACAACGTCTCGTGAAGTTTGAGATTCCAGTCTCTCTTGTTGGCTGAAGCATTTTTCCTCAGGAGCTTGCATAGAGTCTTATTGAAGGCTTCGGCTAGCCCATTGGCTCTTGGATTATATATGGAGGAATATCTCCAGTCTATCTTGTGCTGAGTAGCGAATCTTGAGACATTGAAGCTCTTGAAAGAAGGCCCGTTGTCAGAAATGATTCTTCTTAGTGTACCGAAGCGGTATAGAATATTATGCTGGAAGAATGTCAGAATATCTTTTGTCTTGACTTCTTTTAGCGGGACAGCTTCAGCCCATCTGGAGAAGTAATCAGTTGCGGCCAGTATGAAACGGTGGCCTTTGGATGACGGAGGATCAATTGGGCCAACGATGTCGGTGCCCCAGACTTCGAAGGGCCATGATGCCACCGTAGGATGCAACGGATTGGGATGCTTATGAATGAAATCACCATGGATTTGGCAGATCTGACATTTCTTTGCATGCTCTCCGCAATCCCGTATCATGGTGGGCCAGTAATACCCAAGCTGTTTGATTTGAAGTCACATCTTGGGGCCAGATTGGTGAGCACTGCAAACGCCCGAGTGAACATCTTTCATGACCTTTTGGGCTTCGGCCAATGACAAACACCTGAGCCAAAGTTGGTCATATGACCTGCGGTATAACGTATCATTCACAAACATGTATCGGAGAGCTCTTTTCTTCAGCTGAATCCTCGCAGATTTTTCTTCGGGCAGCTTGTCGTATCGGAGGTACTCTATGAAGGGTCTTCTCCAATCGGGCTCGTCTTGGATGATCGAAGCTTCTTCGGCAGGACTGCTATTCTATTCCGCGCTTTCCTCTTCTCGTAGAGAGACTGGGGGTAGAATTTGTCGGCTCCTGACTGTGATCAGGATTTCATCCATGTTAGGATCAGCCAGCTCCTTGGCTAAGCGAGCGAGTACGTCAGCCTTTCCATTCAACGCTCTAGGGGCTCTCATTAGTTCAATGTGAGTGAACCGTTTCATGAGCTCCACCACTCGGCTTCTGTACCGAGCTAATTCGGGTTTGTATATCTTATAATTGCCGCTTACTTGGTTGACGACAAGCTGGGAGTCACCGTAAACCCGTAGCCGAAGGATTTCCATTTCTATGGCGAGCTCCAAACCAGCTATCAGAGCTTCATACTCAGCTTCGTTGTTCGTTCGAGGCTCGGTGAGAGCGAAAGAACGCCGTAGGGTTCCTATTGATGGCATGATGAACACCAATCCTATCCCCGCTTTTACCTCCGGGACGCTTGATCTGCCGGAGCTCCTTATTGATGAGGCTCCATCGAAGTAGAGCTCCCAACATGGCCCATCTTCCTCGAGTTGCAACACTTGTTCGTCGGGTAACTCACAATTTAGCGGCGACCCTTCTGGTATGGGATGAGCAGCGAGAAAGTATGCAAGGGCTTGCCCTTTTACTGCTTTCTGAGGAGTATAAACTATGTCAAACTCAAGTAGCATGACAACCCATCTTGCCATCCTGCCGGCTAGGCTTGCTTTGGTCATCAAGTGTTTGAGCGGGTCGACCTTGGAGATCAGCATAACCCGATGAGCCAGCAGATAGTGCTTCAGCTTCTTTACAACAAATATCAGAGCCAGGCATTGCTTTTCGATTGGGGAATAGTTGTGTTCCGCCCCGACTAGAGTTCGACTGAGGTAGTAGAGGGCATTTTCCTTTCCCTCCTCGTTATTCTGGGCGAGGAGCGCACCGAGTGACTCATCTAGCGTGACAGTGTAGAGAATCAACGGTTTATTTGGAATGGGAGCGGCCAGCACTGGAGGGTGCAACAAGTATTGTTTGATGCTTTTGAACGCTGCTTGACATTCGGCATCCCAGATAAAAGGAGCTCCTTTCTTCATGAGCTTTGAGAAAGGCCTACATCTCCCCGATAAATTTGAGATAAACCTCCGTATATAAGAAAGCTTGCCTTGAAAAGATCTTAGCTGCGTCAAACTCTTCGGAGGGGGCATCTCCACGATGGCCTTTATCTTTGATGGGTCAACTTCGATCCCTCGATGTTGGACTATGAAGCCCAGGAATTTTCCCGATGACACGCCAAAAGCGCATTTCAGAGGATTCATCTTTAGGTCAAATTCCCTCAGTCTGGTGAGAACGGTCCTAAGATCCTGGATATGATCGGCCTTGGTTTTAGTCTTAACGACCAGATCATCAACATAACATTCGACAACTTTATGAATTGGGTCATCGAAGATATTGGTCATTGCCCTTTGATATGTAGCACCCGCGTTCTTCAATCCGAACGGCATCACCTTGTAGCAATATATTCCGATCGGGGTTCGAAATGCTGTGTGCTTCTCATCCTCAGGCGACATCTTGATCTGATTGTATCCAGACGAGCCGTCCATAAAGGTGAACAGCTCGTAATTTGAGGTGTCATCGACCATCATTTCCATGACCGGTAGCGGGAAGTCGTCTTTAGAACATGCCTTGTTGAGGTCCCTGAAATCGACACAAACTCGGATCTGCCCATTTTTCTTCTTCACTGGGACTACACATGCGATCCAGTCCGCATATTTCTCTTCCCTGATGAAGCCGGCATCGATGAGCTTCTTAGTTTCCTCGATGACATTTTCTTCTAGTTCCCTTCTCATTCTCCGAGGAGCTTGTTTGACTGGCTTAGCATTAGGAGATATAGCCAACTTATGTACGGCCACTTCAGGGGAAAGGCCAGGCATTTCTTTGTATGTCCACGTGAAGCAGTCGACGAACTCATGCAGCAGGGCAATTATCTACGCTTTCATTTCCTCTGACAAGAGCGAGCTGATGTAGGTCGGCCTTGGATTATCGGGCGTTCCTAAGTCAATCTCGGTTAGCTCGTCAAAGGTTGCTTGTCCGCCATCTTCGAGCTCTTGAGGAGCTTCTTCTGGCTCGGCTATCTCATCATCATCATTTGATCATTCGCTGGCCTCACCAACACGGATCATGTAGCACACTTTGGAATCAGGTTGAATGTAGCCTATGCCCCGTCTATCTGGAATTCGTCCATCGATGAGTGCTCTGACCTGGGGCGGATACCATAGCCCTTCGTAAAACTTTGCTTCGGACTCCGTTTGATATAACCGGCATCCGCACTTCTTAAAGTATTCCCGCATCTCGGGCGCATAGTATCTGGGATTGAGGACGGCTCTTATGCCTCTCTCATAGGGAAGGCACGCGACAGAAAGATCGTCCGGGTGCACAACATGGTTTGACCTGTAAAACAGGATGCCCTTCTGTCCATTTTTCCTCCCGGGCACGTAGAAAGTTTTCAGCTGGTCCACGGTAGAGACTGACAATGCGTCGAGCTCTTTGCACATCCGTTCCGGCACCCTTGTGATGGCCAGGGACCCTTCTGCGACTTCGAAGGTCTCTCGTAGTTTCGCTTGCTGTATGGGGGGCCAATCTGCACAGCTGTTGCACGGCAGCTCCTCTTCTTCTGACTCTTCAGTGTCACTGCCAAGATGAGGGCGGACTTTGCTGCTAGATGGGCCTTCAGTAACAGATTCGTCCGTATCGCTGCCGAAATGAGGGCGAGTTTAACAGAAGGACGGGCTTCCATCGTCGGACTCATCAGTGTCGCTGCCGAAATGCGGGCGCACTTGGGTATTTTTGCTTTTGAAAGTGACAGCCGGCGCAGATTTGCTTTTGAGTCTTGGGGCCGGTATATCCTCAGTCAGTTGTGGCTTAGCATTTTGGTGGTTCATAAAGTACCGAGAATCTTCATATCGGACTTCATGCATACCGAACGGCTGGATGTCTCCGTCAATGCGTCTTTCTTCGCCATTTTTAGTATACTTCATGCATTGATGGAGAGTTGACGGAATGATGCCGTAATCGTGGAGCCACGGCCGCCCCAAGAGAATCTTATAAGACGTATCGGCGTCGATCACGTATATCTTAGCTTCAGTTTGCAGATCCCCGAATTTGATTGGCAAATCTATAGACCCCAGAACTTGCTGGCAATTTTGGTTAAAGGCTTGAATGACAATCCTTTCCCTTGACTGGTGTCAGACGTCCATTGACAAACTCTTCAGAGTTCGCAAGTTCATGATGTTTACTGAGGACCCCGGATCAATCAATATGCGATTAATTCGATCTCCGTCGCTGTACCAGGTCACGTAAAGCGGCCGATTATGCTCAGCCGTTCCCAGTAGCAAGTCTTCATCCTTAAATGTGACTGCGGCGGCATTCAAAGCGTGCTGGGCTTCTTTGATATTAATTTCCGCAAAGTGAGCCTAATATCGCTCGGGGTTTTGTAGAGCGTGAATGAGAACATCTCTAAGCTCCTTAGATAGGACCAAAGCGTCGTAGATGCTCAGGAGAGACGGAAGCTTCCGGAGATGTGCCAAGACATTATAGTCCACCGAGGAAGGACTTATGTTTTCATCAGCCGGTTCTCTGCCATCTTCTTCATTAGAGACTTGTTTTTCCTTCCCTTTTGGGGCGTTGCCCTGATTTTGCGGTAGAGCCCTGCCGCTTCTGAGCTGGATTTGATTGGCCTTTGTGGTGATCTTCTCGTCCTCTTCGGGAAAACAGAGCTCATCCTTGGAGTCGCTGCCAAGATGGATGGCGTAACAGGTCACTACTGGGATCTCTTCATTGGAGTCTTCTTCTAACTTCTCCAGAATTTCAGCCGCTTGTACAGGGAAGAACTCCTTCAATTGAATCAATGTTCTTTCCTTTTGTTCATATTCTTCGAGGGAATCGATATATTTTTGAATGGTCGATCTCCCTGCAGACTCTTTTTCGCGCCGAGCTGCACTTTTCTTCTTCTTGAGCTTCTTAGATTTTGAGCCTGATGGAGCCGCATTGGCAGCTGGACTGGTAGGCTTCTTCTGCCCTTCCCATTCCGTCCTGGGTTCTTTCCGAAGTAGCTTTATCATCTTCTTCGTATTATTAGATATGTGCGTACTCCATGGAGGCCGCGATGAGTCAGTTTCGTTTGTCAGGGCAGTAGGTTCAGTTGTCTGCTCCCAGAAGGCTTCAACTTCTGTCTGTATAAAGTTGGCGGTTGCAACTTGATTGTTCACCAACACGCTTTTGGACAACTCGATCTCTCCAACCTTGTACTGCTTCTCGACCCAGTCTTTGAAGATATAGCAATCCTCGATCGCATGGATCACTACTCGGTGATACGGGCAATACAGAGGATTGTCGGTCATTTTTGCTTCTTGGGGTCTTTTCGACTCCGGCAATTGTAGGTCGTTGTTCAAGGCATCTTTGAATATCTTGCGGACCTTGTCCCTTCTGAAAGAGTAAACTTGTTCTTTTTCTCCTCTAGGGAAGGCCCATCTCTTCCCAGTAATGGCTTTCGAGACCGGTCAGTTTTGGATTCGGCCGCCCTTCACTTTTCTTCATTGTCGGACGCATTGAAGACATTGGTACTGCTGGAACGCCCGCTTCTACGGTTGTCGTCCCGCTTGCTTTTCCAAGTTTTCTCTCTCTGAGAATCCGGCGGGGACTCTTTCTTCGAGTGTTCCAGCATTTGGACTTTCTTGGTTAGCTCCTGAAATGTCTTGAGGCCCGCTGTACACAAGAATGGGACCATCCAATTGCTGAGGTTCCCAATGAGAAGGCTGACGGACTGGTCCTGCTCCAGCGGCGGTTCACACTTGACCGTGAGATTACGCCATCGGGCGATAAAGTCGGTGTTGCTTTCATTCTTCCCCGGCTTGGTCCTCACAAGGTCGGCTATGGAGATTTTATCACTGACGCTCATGAACCTTTGCCGGAACAGAGACTCCATTTGGGTAAAGATAATGACGGACCCGTCTGGTATGCTCGCGTACCAATCAAAAGCGACACCGGTCAGGCTGTTGACAAACTGACGAACAAGGAGCGCGTCATTGCCCCCTGTATTTCCGCACGATGCTTTGAAGTGGGCGACATGCTGATTTGCATTCCCCGTTCCATCAAATCTTCCAAACTTAGGAATGATGTAGCCACTTGGGAACTCAATCAGATCGTACTGCGCGGGATATGGCCGCCCACTACCGCCGATTTCTTTCTGAGCTTCGGCTTCAGCCACCAATGTTTTAACCTTGCTGGTGACCAAATCCATTATCCGATCCTGTGTTAGCCGGATAGTGCTATCTGGGGGCAAGGCATCCCCAGAAGCGGAGTGTGACCGGCTTTCATATGGCTCGACCAGTCTTGGACCCGAAGGAATATGCATTGGCTGCCTCGGATTGTCATCACCCGGCTGATTAGTAGCGGCTTGTGCTTGATTGGGAGGCGCTCGAGCAATTTGAGTCGTAAGCTGCATCACCACGTTCGTTAAGTCATCAATCTTCGAATAGAGCTTGGCCATCTCTTTATCTTTGCTCTTGAGCTGTTTTCGAAGCTCTTGAAGCAGCTCTTGCTCCGCAGTCCTGGGGCGGAAAGTCGGCTCTTCCTCGCTGTCCGAGCTTGACTCTGCATGGACCGAGGGGTCTTTCTGCCTATCATCCTCATCGAGAGGGTTTTCTTCATCCAGCGGGGGCGGCTGTTCTTGGGCAGCGACAACCACATCCAGGCTAGATTGGGCTTGGGATGTGGTGGCCCCATCCTTGCTTTTGCTGCGAAGGTTGTCGCTGGGGCGCCCGCCCGCCATATAGACCGTATGGATGATATATCCGGCCGTCTTTCTATCATTGGCAGCTGATTTCACGGATCGGTAGCTGGTAGTCGATTGAAGGCGGCTGGCCTAACCAGTTTCTTGAATGGTGCTGGCGCTTCTTTTCTGGGTTTGCCCTGCTGCTTTCGTGCGGAACAGAGTGCTTGAAAGACTCTTGAAGAGGCAGTGTCATACTTTTTCTGTTGGGGTCGGGACACGTCTCTTTGTGGCACTGTTCGGACCGCTGTCTTCTTGATTCTGGCGGTCACGGCGTTTTTCTGAACCCACTGCAGAGGCTCGAAGGAATTGCTGATTCTTACGTCCGACTCAGCCGTCGTCGCGGGGCAACCCTGCACTTGGAACTTCACACGATTCCATTTGGCCGAAGCCTTGGCCCTCTTGCTGGCTCGATACCTGAGCCGCTTCTGCCTTAACTTTTCTGTTCTAAGCACCTGGCAGACTTTGGCTCTTTGGGAAGACGCCGCAGACCGGTCGATGGAGGGCCTTGGAGATACGCTCGATTGTGCATTTGTTGGAGTCATCGCCTGAGCTCGTCCGCAACATTTGATGTTGCCCTTTGTACTGAAGTTCTTGCCCCCCGCTGGAGCACCAGAGAATCGTTCAGATACCGTCTTAAGTTTCGGTTGTGGTGCCTTGGCGATCACGACATTCGACCTCTTACCCCTTGAGACCGGCTTGGCCACCTGTTCCGCCGGGATCTCTGCCAGATGAGCGCTTCCGACAGGATAGATGACGACGGAGCCAAACTGGCGGGGCGGTTCCTCCCACTGTCGACTGAGGCTTGCGGGGAGAACCACCCGAGCGTTGATCTTGACGACGTACGGAATCGGGGTCGCTTTAGAAGTTGAATTCGTCTTGGGAGACATTGTCGTTGAAAGTTGATTGCTGAACGAAAAGAAAACATCATTTCAGTATAGGCAATCGATATGTATATTGATTGAGTTCGCATGAACGTTTAACCCGAAATATGGGAGGAGAGAAGGGTCCCACCAGGCGTGCCAAAATCTGTAGGGTGTTTTTTGTCACCCCATTGAGATGGGAATATGCGCGCGCTTGTCAGGCGTACTACAGATTCCCCCTGCCTAGGGTAGGCCGGGGTTTAATGATTATGGGGATCCGAATCTCCGGCAGCCGCGGACTAAGCTGCCGTTAATTACCCCCAGCCTTTGGGGCGAGGGAACCTCCGATTAACGGGTTAAACTGGTCATGCGAACTCAATGTACAGGTGTTCCCCTCCGAATGGCGGCCTAGACTTTGCGTCTTGCCTGAGATTCGGGGCAGATGCTATGTGGTTTTATTCGTCTACCTCTCCGAAGATGCCAAGTTGATTTATGGCACCGTGTATCGGAGGTTTAGACGGATGCGGCCGACGTAGCAGACTTCGTCAGATTCCCCCTCAGGGTGAGGGGTTTTTGATTGTGGGGACGCTCTTCCCTGCAGGCGTAAGCCCCTGCAGTTAATTACGCTACCGCATCGCGGTAACAACTTTCTCCTTCTCCAGAATTTCACTTCGTGTCGTGTGTGTTTGTTTTGTTTGTGGTTGCCCGTGGATTGTATACGGAGACTGAGTAATGCCGTCACCCGTAGGACGTGGATTAGTCCAAATCCGTATTTACTTAGATTTGGGTTTGGTGTTTTTAGTTTAAGGACGCATTAGTCGCGTTGCGGCTAAGATCAATTTAAACGTTCGTCAAGGATACGTTAGTCCTGTTTTGGGCTAAGAACAACTTGACGTGATGATCGATTTAATATCTGGGCATCGGGACTCGTCACCTCTCTAACGTCGTTGAAGGATTACAACGGCAGATGTCAGAGGAATTCAGAGATGTACCCTGGAACCCAGGTTGATTTGGAGTTTTATGGTCCGTTTGAATGTTTAAGGATACGTTAGCCGTGTTTGGGGGCTAAGATCAACTTAAACGGGATCGTTTAGATCCGGCAAAAGAGCATTTGGAGGCTCTATTGTTCCAGTTTAGGGACATAGTGGTCCATAGGTAGTTTGGGGACGTCTCGGTCCGATATTAGTTTAAGGACGTCTCGGTCCGATATTAGTTTAAGGACGTCTCGGTCCGATATTGATATGTGGTTATCGGGACACGTCACCTCTCTGACGTCGTTGAAGGATTACAACGACATGTGTCAAAGGAGCTCAGAGATGTACCCTTGAACCCATAGTAAATTGATTTAAGAGAGCAATCTTGCTTAGCCAATTTAATTTAAGGACTTATGGCCAAAATCGGGCTAAGTCCAGTTTCAACATTTTTTGTCTTTGGCCTGTGCTAGGGCTTCACCCCTTTTTAGTAATGCACTGCATTATTCTTGTTTTGATTGGGCTTTGCCCTTTTCTAAATGATGCAGAGCATCTATTTTTTTTGTTTGGGCTTTGCCCCCCTTTTTAAAATGCATAGCATTTTTTATTAGGCCTATTAGGCCTTTTAATTGGGCTCTGTCCCTTTTCTTTAATAATGCAGAGCATTAAATACTCTGACAGTGCCCCACGTGGCTTGTCAGGCGCTTTGCGCTAAGTATTGAGCGCAAACTCGTATGGTGGTGACACGTGTCACGCTCTGGTGAGCGCAAGCGCACTAGCGCAGTGCGCTGCGCTAGTGCGCTGCGCTGTTGCGCTGCTGACACGTGGCGCGTTCTGGTGAGTTGCGCCAATTCCAGAGAGCAAAGCTCTATTTCAAGAGCGCGTAGCGCAAGTGGTTCTATAGCTGACACGTGGCGCTCTCTTAAGAGCGCAACAGCGCAGTTTGTAAGTGCAGAGCACTAAGAATCTTTTTAGATTCAAGAACAGAAGTGCAAAACACTGTTTAATTTCTTGATCTAAATTTAGATCAAAGAAAAAATAAATTTTTTTCTCTTTTTTGTTTCAAGAACCAGAGGTTCATAAAAGTGCAAAGCACTATTTTTTATTTTATTGTTTTCTTGTTTTAAAGAACCAGAGGTTCATAAGAAGTGCAAAGCACTGTTTATTATGTAAAGATCATTGATCTTGTTTTTAGATCAATGATCTATTAGAAGAAATTTCTTCTATTCCATGAAGGTTCTTTACCTTTTTCTTGGAATTTTCTCAGAGTTCTCTCTGTTTGAAGCTCTTGACTTTTTTCAAGAAATGTTGATGCCTTTGAATTGAGGCCTAGGGTCCTTTTTATAGTGCCCATAAATTAGTTAAATTTGTTAAAGAGATCCTTCTCTGAGTGATTTGGGGAATTTTCCCCACCGTTGGATCTTTGATCCAAGGGCTTCTGCTTTGCAGAAGAAAATCTTCTTGTTTTAACAAGAACAGAAAAGATTTCTTAGAAATTTAATTCTGTTTGGCGCAGATGCCCCAGCGCGTGACACGTGTCGCGCAGCGCACAGCGCAGCGCAACTGCGCTAGCGCAAATGCGCTGACACGTGTCGCGCAGCGCACAGCGCAACTGCGCTAACACGTGTCGCGCAGCGCAAAGCGCTAGCGCATCTGCGCTGACACGTGTCGCGCAGCGCAGTGCTTGCGCAGCTGAAGCGTTGCTTCATTAAAATAGAGCTTTGCTCTGATTGGGCGCGTCTTCTTGGGCGCTGCGCTGACGTATCAGCGCTTGACATGTGGCGTATTGCGCCCGAGATTTGAAGCGTTGCTTCAAAATTTTGAATTTTGAATTTCAACAGAGCTTTGCTCTGATTGGGCGAAACAAATGCCCCCCCACCGTTGCGCTCACGTGGCGCACACGTGAGTGCTGCGGTGGCAAACTCCTGATCGTTGGATCAAGGGGTGAGCTCAAGGGGCGCAAGCGTCTTATAAATAGGAACTATGGTCCTTTAGAAAACTTCACCATTTTCTAGATTTTGATTCCAGAGCTTTGCTCTTGCTTAAAACTTCAGAGCTTTGCTCTCGTTTCCAGAACTTTAGAGCTTTGCTCTCATTTTCCAAGTTAGAAAACTTTAGGTAAAAATTAATTCAAATCAAATTAATTAACCTTAACCAAAGAGCTTTGCTCTCACAGATCTTTTGATCTATAGAGACCCTCATTGGGGTTTCATAAACAGAGCTTTGCTCTCAAACACTCATAGATCTGCAGGGATCTTGTTCATGGGTTCTAACCCATGAACAGAGCTTTGCTCTTGGATCAAGTGTGGATCTTTTAGATCTGCAAAGTGAAGAAATTATCATAAGTTTTCATGGATTTTTCAGGGTCCCAAAAATTTTAAAATTTTTAAGTGTTAAAATTTTCTGATGGATCTTTTCCATTATTATCGCAGAGCTATGCTCTTTTAAGGAATTTTATTCTTTTGAGACCATAATTTGACAAGTGTCATTCTGTGACAGAGCTTTGCTCTGAAAGAGGAGATTTTCTTCTTGTCTCTAGGGATTCTTCCCCCCTTTTTTATAAATAGGAATGTTTTCCTGTGGACCAACTGACAATCTCATCCAATGATGAGATTGTATTATTAACTGACGTATTGTCATCTAGATTTTGTGGGTCCCTCTTTGGTCTCCTACTCACTGCACTGTTGTGTGGTGTAATTAATTAATTTTAATTTAATTTAATAAATGCATTTTCTTTTTTTTTATATGCCAAACGTTGGAATTACAACACTAACGGCTAAATCGTTCTTTTGCAGCGATCATGTCTTTAGACACTTCATTCCCGTTCGTCCGCTCGGAGGAGGGATTTCCCGAGGCACCCTCGGACCGTGAAGTCCTGACTATGATTAGAGAATACGACCCGGAGTACAAGAAACTCCACCTTTGGGGGTCTTGGTATAACCAGATTATTATGGGTCGACGCAGCTTCACATGCGCAGTGCCGTCTGAGCCCATCACGGCAATTCACCACGCTACCCCACCTTCAGTGCAGTATGCCGTGGAGATGATAGACTGGACCGCGAACAGCTTTCTTCATCCCGCTATGGATGCGGTTCTGGTTCAGCGTCCTATGGTCTTGGATATCCTAGGACGCCGTATTTGTCAGGGAGAAGCACGGCCCTAGGGGCAATCATATAACCTTGGTTTGATTCCCCGTCACCCGATTGGCTATCTGCCGTGGGCCAGGTACATCCTGTTGACGAAGAAGTCGCAGTTGATAAGACTAGGACTGTACACCGCGGTCTACGTCTCTCTCTTCCAATATCCTACGCTCCCCACCTGGTGGTTCAAGGCTTTCTTGGAGCAATGGAATATTCCCACCCACACTTTCCTTGCCATGGATCGGGAAGTGTCTATCTCTTTGGAGGAATTCGCGGAGGTATCCGGCCTACCGGTCATGGGAGAACATTATGAGGAGCTGCTCCCGACAGATGTGTACGTCTTTGGCGCCAGGCCAGTGGTAAGGGGGGTCACGCCGGAGAATGCCGTTCAACACCAATTCCCAAGCTTGATTAAGGTGTTGAACATTTATGAATCTCTCTTTATCGAACGCGGAAGCCGCGGAGTTAATTTTGAGGATTTCATTGCTCAGTTCCTTCATCCAAACGTCCTCTCGGCAGAAACTGCCAAGTCTGCCACCCTTGAGGACCCTTTCGGTCTAGGTTTGGATAACCTGCCAGCGAGAGACATAGACCCAAAGGACTTTTTTCTTCCTAACTCCCCAACCATGTCCTTTGCAGAAATTGCGGCTTCCGGAATGGATGAGGAGGCCTTTTTCTTAGGATTTCTCGGACTGTGGCTGAGTTGGTTCGCGATCCCAATGCACTCTCATCGCATGCGGCCTTCTGTCTTTTATCCAGCCCACCGAATGGTCATAGGGGTAAAGGTGGCTGTGGGGATCGCTGGCTTGGCACACCTATATCATGGCCTCAGCCGAGCAGCGGATGCCAATGAGCCCGGGGTACTGCACGTGGTCTTCCCGATGCACTACTTTGCATCGTGGCTCGAGCTACACACGGCGGGTGTCTTCGGCATGCATAAAAGGCCTTCATTCTTTGACAAGTGCGGTTTTCCTCGCATTATACAGTTGATTGGCTCATCAATCGTGACCCCTTCACCACGGAATGCCAAGGGTTTACTGCTTCGCCCTCACACTGTTGGAGTCGGGATGTCCTTTATTGATAAGGTATTAACCATTGGAAAAGCGTCCACCACTACGGTGCGGCCATTACAGAACTCCTTCAAGGATGGAGCTTCAGTGTTAACGGCCCGAGAGATCCTCCACTTGTATTCTATTAGACCGGGTTTCCTAGTCTTCAGACAGGGCGGTGCAGCAATATTTATGAGATATAACCCGCATCGTTTTTCCCAACAACTGGGTTACGATCAAGGGATACCCTTGGAAGCTTTCTTACTGGAACCTGCTGCCAATGAAGAAGGGATGGTGAACGCGTTACATCACTTCATGCGCCTAAACACGGGTTCTCGTTTTTTCATCAGCACGCCGGCCTGTGCTCCACGACTCCTTAATGTATATAAAGAGTAGTACAGTCATGCGACGGGGGCTGTTATAAAGGAAGAGAGGCGAGTGTTGATCGACCATAAAGAAGTACCCCCCGGCACCAACCGTAACGCTCCCTTAGCGCCAAGGATCCTGGTGGCTCCTCCTCTAAAAGATGCCGGGGGCAGACCATCACGTGCGCAAAGTCCTCCACGTGAGCTGCCGCTCCCTGATATCACAGATGCACCTCCCGCACCCTGTGCTCTAGTGGAGACAGTGGTTGTACCCTCGCCGGAGTCTGGCGTGGGTGCGGACATCGGGACCCGTCGTCCCAAAGTGGCTGCTAAGCGGAAGTCGATCCCCCGTGAGCCTAGGGTCGGAGGGCAAAAGAAAAAGAAGTCGCTCTTCGCTGCGGACGTCGTGTTCGGTCAGGAACCCCATGCTCCCTATGCCGAGGGTTTGCTCGAATATGGGACTAACGCAGGATAGTGATGCCGCCGCCGGACGATACAGACTTGGAGGCTGCTCTCAAAGCTTCAGCATGGTTGGCGAGGCGTGACGCGTGGTTAGCTAAGCTTGCGCAGTCAGGTAACTACTAGTCGCCTTTCTTTATTGCAATATATCTTCTCCATTGCCTTTGACTAACGCTTTTCTTTCCTTTCTTTCAACAGGCATCACTGATGAAGAAGCCATTGCCGCTTCTCTGAAGACTTTCCAGGAGGAGGAACGTCTTAGAGCATCTATGAGCCTTAGTAAGTTTAGATTTATCAAGCTTTCATTTTCCTTGTGTTATGGTCGATCTAACCTTCCCCTTTTAATCACAGGAACCTCGATGCCGTTCCCTCCAAGTGACGCAGATGCTCTACCGGCTGTCGATGTTCCTGCTGCCTCTGGGCCACCGCAGGGGGTTCGTCTTGAAGAGCCGATGAGAGATGCCTTAAAGGCTCTGGAGGCATCCCTGAACGAGGACGACGACGCTTTGAAAGAGGCGTCACTAAGATCCATCGCGACAGCCCGGGAGGAAAGGAAGCGGCTGAGGCGTGAGGCGAAGGCATGCAGGGCTGCCTTGGCTATGGGAGCGGGTCCCAGCACTGCCCCTCGTGCTGATACTCCATCTGAAGAGGCCCCTGTCGCCCTATCCAGTGCCCGCAGAGAGGTGGCGCGCGCAGTTCGGAGCGCAAACTGTAAATCCGCTTCAGGTAATGTTTCTCTCAGATTTTTTTGTTATAAGGATTTTAATGTCGTTGGTCCTTATATCTCTTATCTTGCAGAGCCAAGTCCGCTCGAGGGGGAGGCGGAAACCGTTGATCCCAAAGAAACAGAGGAGGCGGTACGTGCCGAACTCGAGCCGACGGTGGGCAACGTCGTTGTGGCTTTGGAGCCTGAGGTGGAAGTCGAGGGGCCTACCGCCGAGAAGGTCATTGATGCCGAACCTGAAGTGGTGGCAGATGATATGATCATTATAACTGAGTCCAGGGTGGTGGCGGATGAGGCGCTCGAGGCCGGCGATCCCCCGGTGATGGTGGACGATACAACCGTGACTACTGAACCTGAGAGAGTAGTGGGTGAGGTGGCCATGATTCCCGAGGACGAGCCAACCGCTCCTTCTCTGGAATCTGGCAATACTCCAATCATAGCCCTTCCCATCTATGGCCCTCCGCCGTCCCCAGGTCTTGCTAGCACGACGACAGTCCCCATCGAGTCGGGTGACGAGGCCACGGTCTCATGTCGATAGAGGAGGGAGTCGCCTCCGTTTCAGCCGGGAGCTCCTCAGGTAAACCCTAAGTGGCTGCTTTTCTTTACTTTACAATCTTTTCTGACAAGTTCACCTTTTCGTAATGCAGGTGCAGCCAGTGCCGATGCCCCACTGCTCGAGGGAGCGCCTTCAACGACTGCCTTGGCGGTGGTCGCCTCTCAACCCTCTCTCATACCCTCGAAGATGTTGGAAGGTACGTGTTTACGATTTATTAATCTTGTTTTCCAGACGTATAATTCGTGTACTAAAGTCACACTGTTGTGTTTCCAGGAGTGCTTTTTGATCATGTATATCAGATGTTGCTCCCACACTTTTCTTTCCCCTCCGAGCTTGCTTTTTCCTCTGGTGGCGTTGGTGAGTATGATTTCCGTTGACATCCTTCCTCTCTTTTTTTTATTGATGGAATTACCTCTAACCTCTTTTTCTCATCTCAAATGCAGTGCTACAGATTGAAGGAGGGGATAAAAGATCAGCTGCGCCACCAGCCCTTCCGACCTTGCCACCTGTCTCAACTGGTACAATGACCATCACATTGGTAACTTTCCTCTCTTTATTTTCTGTACTGTTATCTGATCGCATCCTGTTTCTTTTCAGCTGTCGTTCTGGCTTCGGCGTCCTTCGAACCTCGCATTACAATGCCGGCGGGTCCTTATCTGAGGAGTTTGTCTTCAAAAGGCGCCGCGAATAGTCTGCGCATGTTGAGTGACTACGTCGAGGAACTCGACGTTGAAACTCCTACATCTGCCGCAGACTTCGCTATGGTGGTTAACCCGATGCTAGCAATACTCGTGAACTTTCATGATGAGGGCATCATTGCATCCTGGGTTAACCGTTGTAAGGAGATCGAGGGTCGCCTATATCAGTTGGAGTCGCTGCGTCCCGCTCCCGAGACCGTGGCTGCCAGTAATCAAAGGACAGCATGGATTGAGCAGAGCGCTCCTTACTTCCGCCATCTCTAACAAGAAGTCATTTTAAGGCGTAAGGAGCGTGGTGAGACTTCGAGCAAGTCTGCTCAACTGCATGCTCGGGTGGAGGCCAACGCCGCACGGCTGAAGGTTATCTTTGAGGGCCTTCTGCAATGTCTCTCCGAAGGGTTATCATTAAGGCAAAAACTTGACGTTGTCGAGCGAGCTGCACCCAGCCAGGAAGCAGCCCAGAAGGTGGCGGTGGAGCAACTTTCATCCTTCTTGCAGCAGCGGGCCCAGGTGGAGGCGGAGGTGGCCGCGGCTGTCACCCGAGAGGAAGCGCTGAAGGAAGTGCGACAGTAGCTTGTGAACTTACTAAAGACACTTCCTCCTCAGTAGCTATCCATCTTTGTATCGTTTGTGCTTGTAGATAAAAGAATGTATATATATATATGTTTTTTATTCTTTGACATAATGTATCCTGTATCCAATCAAGTTTATGAATAAAAGATACACCTTTTTTGTAATGTGTCATTTTCTCCATCTTTCTTTCTTTCATTATCAGCATGCCACCTTAGTAACCATGGTTGATGAGTATCCTGACCTTCTTAAGAAATAACGATGGCTTAGGCCACAAGTTCAGATCTGCTGCCTAAGACTTTTCAACTCTATAAGCCGTGAGGGTCTCATAGAGACTTTTCTCCCTACGGATCGAGAGGATCTCGTAGGTGTGTTTTCTTCTTAGGAATCGTGAGGATTACTAAGTGTGGTTTTCTCTTATAAGTCGTAAGGATCCTATAAGAGAATTTTTCCCTCTTACGAGTCGAGAGGACCCACAAGCGGTTGTTTCCCTCCTCGTCGAAATTCGACTTTGGAGAGTGAGACCCGTGAATAGTATGTAAGAGACCATTTTGGATTGACTTGCAGGGTCCCATTGTTCAGGAAGCAAGTTTTTTTTTTTAGTCCCTGCTGCCTGAGGCTTCATTTGCACGTTGAGACGAATCGGGAATTTCCTGCGGAGACACTAGTTTCTCTGCGAGCCGACGCGAATCAGGAGGCTCTCGTCAAGGAGTGTTTGTATCCGTGAGTCGAGGAGTTTGCTAGGGATTATTTTTTTCCCAAGCACCAAGGATTATTTGTTTCCTTGGGGTTTGAAACGAGTCGAGGATTCCCCACGGAGGCACTGGTGGCTCTGCGAGTCGACGCGAATCAGGAGGCTCTCGTCAAGGAGTGTTTGTATCCGTGAGTCGAGAAGTTTTCTAGGGATTATTTGTTTCCCAAGCGTCAAGGATTATTTGTTTCCTTGGGGTTTGAAACGAGTCGAGGATTCCCCACGGAGGCACTGGTGGCTCTGCGAGTCGACGCGAAACAGAAGGCTCTTGTCAAAGAGTGTTTGTATCCGTGAGTCGAGGAGTTTGCTAGGGATTATTTGTTTCCCAAGCGCCAAGGATTATTTGTTTCCTTGGGGTTTGAAACGAGTCGAAGATTCCCACGGAGACGCTGGTGGCTCTGCGAGTCGACGCGGATCAGGAGGCTCTCGTCAAGGAGTGTTTGTATCCGTGAGTCGAGGAGTTTGCTAGGGATTATTTGTTTCCCAAGCGCCAAGGATTATTTGTTTCCTTGGGGTTTGAAACGAGTCGAGGATTCCCATGGAGACGCTGGTGGCTCTGCGAGTCGACGCGGATCAGGAGGCTCTCGTCAAGGAGTGTTTGTATCCGTGAGTCGAGGAGTTTGCTAGGGATTATTTGTTTCCCAAGCGCCAAGGATTATTTGTTTCCTTGGGGTTTGAAACGAGTCGAGGATTCCCACGGAGACGCTGGTGGTTCTGCGAGTCGATGCGGATCAGGAGGCTCTCGTCAAGGAGTGTTTGTATCCGTGAGTCGAGGAATTTGATGAAGATACTGGTTTCTTCGGAGTTGGATTGAACCGTCGAGATTTAGCTTCGTCTTCCGGCGGAGCCTGCTGGGAAAGTATGGTTCCCTCCTTGTTTACGCCCTTGGATTGTATACAGGGATCGATGTGATCTTAACTGTAGGGCCAAAGTTTTATCATTTCTTCTTTTTATTTTATTTTATTTCCACGATGCTCTATCATTTCAGCTTTTATATCGTGAAGGTCGCGACTGCCCAATCATTTCGGCTATTTTTCGCGGTGCCCAATCATTTCGGCTATTTATTTTATTTTCACTCGCTGCTTTTTATTGCGAGTTGCCCAATCATTTCGGTCATTTTTGCATGCATACATTTTTACTTGCTGCTTTTTATTGCAAGTTGCCCCATCATTTCGGCTATTTCATATGCATGTGCGGCCTACTGGCTTTTCGCCGTAAGCCAATTTCGGCATCAGCACCGCTACAACTGGGATATTGCCAGGAGCGAATCATCATTTTCATCCGTCGATGTCGAACAAAGACGGCTTAGTGACCAGGGTTAAGGTCCTGTCGACTAAGGCTTTTGACTTCATGAGCCGTAAGGGTCTCACAAAGGTATTTCTCCCTACGAGTCGTGAGGATCTTGTAGGTGTATTTTCTCCTTAAGAATCGTGAGGATTCCTAAGTGTTCGTTTCCTCTATAAGTCGTAAAGATCCTACAGGAGGGTTTTCTCCTCATAAATCGAGAGGATTTACAAGGGTTGTTTATCATGCGAACATATCCCCAGTCACGGATGAGACTTGGTTAGGGAAATGTTTATTCGCGCTCGTGGATTGTATACAAGGGTCAGTATTGGGCCACTTGTAGGGCAATGTCGAAACTTGTGGGGGTTGCTCAAGCACAGGTTTAGGTCTCTGTAACTTAAGACTTTCAAATCTTATGAGCCGTGAGGGTCCCATAAGAGAGTTCTCCTTACAAGTCGTGAGGATCTCGCAAGTGGATTTTCTCCTTAGGAATCGTGGGGATCCCTAAGTGTGTTGCTCCCTTGTGAGTCGTAAGGATCTCACACGGGTGGTTTCTCCTTACAAGGTCGAGAGGACCCTATAAGTGTCCTTTAACGAGGTTGCGCCCTTTCAGGTTTTCACAAACACTCGCCGGTAGCCTTGCTGTTTTTACTCACGGAGCCCTTTCGGGTTTTCATCCGCGCCCATTTTGCTTATGGACATACCGTTTTTTTATTTTTTTTTATTTTTATATGTTTTTTTATATCTTGTCAGCCTAAAGATGCCGCGGTAGTAGTTTTAAAGACGTTTCGGTCTGTTACTAGTTTAAAGACATCTCGGTCCGTCGTTAGTTTAAGGACGTTTCGGTCCATCGTTAGTTTAAGGACGTTTCGGTCCGGCATGGAGAAGGTCGGCTACTTTTATAAAGCTTGAGCTTAGGAAGATAGCGAGCGGACATAGTCGTCGTCATCTATCATTGACCTAGGCTGTGGCTCATTAAGCGTAGTATTTCTTTAGGAAGCGACCGTTTATCGGCCTGAAAGGCCTTTCACCGTGCATGTCCATGAGTAGATATGCCCCACCTTGGTAAACTTTATCTATGATGTACGGGCCTTCATAGTTTGGCTCGAATTTTCCCCGCTTGGCGCAAGTGGGGATCATAGGCCTTTTGACCACTAGCACGAGTTCGCCTTGGCGGAATGTCCTCGGTCGGGTCAATCTTTCGTATGAGCGCATCAACTTTGCTTTATAAGCTTCCAGATTTTGCTGCGCTATGAGCCGGGTTTCATCAAGGGCGTCAAGCTCCTCAAGCCGAAGGTGGGCATTTTCTTCGTCCGTCAGCTCGTAGTGGACTGCCACTCGTAGAGAGGGTAACTCTATCTCGAGGGGGAGTACTGCTTCTGTACCGAACACCAACGCGTACGGCGTTGTGTTCATGGCCGTCTTGAATGTAGTTCGATATGCCCAAAGAGCTTCTTGCAGTCTTTCGTGCCAATCTTTCTTATTACGGGACACCGTTTTCTTTATGATTTTTGTCAATGTCTTGTTGAAGGCTTCAGCTAGTCTATTGGCTCGCGGATTATAAACCGAGGAATATCTCCAGTCTATATTATGCTGTTGCGCGAAGCGACTGATCTTGTGGCTTCTGTAAGCTGGCCCGTTATCGGAGATGATCCGTCGCGGAGTTCCAAATCGATATATGACATGCGTCTTGAAGAAGTGGAGGATATTTTCCGTCTTCACCTCTCTTAACGGTACTGCTTCTGCCCATTTAGAGAAGTAGTCAGTCGTCGCCAGGATGAAACGATGTCCCCTAGACGATGCTGGTTCGATAGGGCCAACTATGTCAGTCCCCCACATTTCGAATGGCCAGCTAGCCACCGTTGAATGTAATGGATTTGGGTGCTGGTGGATGAAGTCCCCATGAATTTGGCATGAGTGGCATTGCTTCGCATATTCGATGCAGTCCTGAATCATCGTGAGCCAGTAGTAGCCCATCCGTTTTATCTTCAACTTCATCTTAGGGCCTGCTTGATGAGAAGCGCAGAGTCCGTCGTGAACTTCCTGGACAACCCTTTTCGCTTCGTCAGGTCCTAAGCATCTCAGCCACAGAGAATCAAATGACCTCTTGTACAGAGTATCGTTGACGAAGGCGAAAGACAGAGCTCGTTTCATGAGCTGATGTCTTATGGACGCTTCTTCAGGCATTCAGTGGGACTTAAAGTAATCTATGAAGACTTCCCTCCAATCCTCGGCCTTTTCCGGCTCTTTTATTTGCAGAGCCATTCGCTCAGTCATTTCCTTTTCTTCGGATGATTTCGGCGATGTTTCTGCTGGGGCAAGAACTCGACGGCTTTGTACCACGATTCTAACGTCGTCGAGGTTCTCGTCAGCCAGTTCTTTAGCAAGTTTGGCCAACGCGTCTGCTTTGCTATTTTCCGCACGCGGTATGTTCTCCAAAGTATAAGAGGGAATTTGGGTCAATAGTTGTTGTACCTTTTCCCCGTATTTCACCAATTCTGGCTTGCACGTTTGGTAGTCGCCGTTTACTTGACTAACGACCAGCTGGGAGTCTCCGTATATGAGGAGGTTTTCAATTCCCATGTCGATGGCGATCTCGAGGCCTGCTATCAGAGCTTCGTATTCGGCTTCATTGTTTGTCCTTGGCTCCGTCAGGGAGAACGCATAGCGCATTATCCCTCCTTGTGGAGTTATAAAGATGAGTCCTACCCCTGATTTGATTATAGGGGTATTTTGTTTGCGCTTTTTCATGGAAGATGCTCCATCGAAATAAAGTTCCCATTGGGTACCACCACTGTCAATCGCGTCAAACGCATGTTCGTCTGGAAGATCGCAGTTTAAAGGAGAGTCGGCCGGTATCGGGTGCTCAGCGAGGAAATCGGCGATGGCCTGGCCTTTCACTGCCTTGAGAGGTTGATACGTTATCGAGAACTCCATCAAGAGCAGGGCCCATTTAGCGAGTCGTCCCGTCAATATAGCCTTTGACATCAAGTATTTAAGGGGGTCCACTTTTGAAATGAGACGGACTTCATGCGCCAACGCATAGTGTCTGAGCTTTGTTATCGCAAAGATCAACGCCAGGCAGTGTTTTTCAATGGGAGAGTAGTTGCTTTCTGCCCCCAGCAGAACTCGACTTAAGTAGTAGAGTGCTCTTTCTTTCCCCCGATCGTTCTCTTGTGCCCATAATGCGCCTAAGGAACCTTCGAGGGCGGTTGTATAAAGAATGAGGGGTTTTCCCTTAACTGGAGCAGCCAACACCGGCGGGTTTTGCAGGTATTGCTTGTTCTCGTTTAGTGCGCTTTGGCACTTTTGATCCCAGACGAACGGGGTTCCCTTCTTCATCAGGTGACTGTAAGGACGGCACTTGCCCGAAAGATTGGCTATAAATCGCCGTATGTATGCGAGCTTCCCTTGGAGAGACCGCAGCTGTTTGAGAGTTCTCGGCGGAGGCATTTCCATGACCGCTTTAATCTTTGACGGATCTATTTCAATACCTCGGTGTCGAACAATGAATCCCAGGAATTTGCCTGAGGAAACTCCAAATGCACACTTGAGCGGGTTAATTTTCAAGTTGTATTGTCGAAGGCGTTGAAATACGGTCTTCAGATGCTCGAGATGTTCCTCGTATGATTTGCTTTTAACCACGAGATCGTCGATATAGCATTCGACGATTTCGTGTATAAGGTCATCGAAGATCTTTGTCATGGCCCTTTGATAAGTGGCACCGGCATTCTTTAAACCGAAGGGCATTACTTTATAACAAAATATCCCTAGAGGGGTCCTAAAGGCGGTGTGCTTCTGGTCTTCGGGATGCATCTTTATCTGGTTATACCCCGATGAGCCGTCCATGAAGGAGAAAACCTCATGAGTGGATGCATTGTCTATCATCAATTCGGTGACTGGCACTGGGAAATCATTCTTCGGGCAAGCTTTATTGAGATCCCGAAAGTCCACGCATATGCTCACCGTCCCATTTTTCTTCATCACCGGAATAATGTTAGCAATCCATTCAGGATATTGGACCTCCTGGATAAAACCGGAGTCGATCAGCTTCTTGACCTCGGCGTTGATACTCATTTCAAGCTCGAGTCGCATTCTCCTCGGCGCCTGTTTGACTGGCTTGATGTCCGGGGATATCGCCAATTTGTGTACAACAATTTCTGGATCTAGTCCCGGCATTTCGGAATAGTTCCACGCGAAGCAATCTCTATGCTTCAGAAGCACATCCTTTAACGCAGCTACCCTTTCTTCAGATAGTAACTCGCTGATGAATGTCGGTCGTGGATCATTTGCCATCCCCAACTCAATTTTCTTGAGGTTATCTGCAGTGGTATGGATTCCATCTTCCAGTTCTTTTGGCGCTGGTGGGAATTCTGAGATTATCTCGTCGCTGCTGTTTTCGAAGCACCAAGGGAGCTCATCTATGTCTTCGGGCTCTTCTTTTAATATTGTAATCATATGACAGGTGCGAATTCGCTTCCAATCCCAATGTGGAACTGGTTCTTCTTTCGTGGCCTTGGGCTCGTGCTTTTGTGGTGGTGTTACCCTCCAGTTGTCGGACAGAGCGAACTTGCTAAGCTGATACTGATTTTCAACCCAATTCTTGAAGGTGAAGCAATCTTCAAGAGGATGCCCTATTACTCGATGGTAAGAGCAATAGTCCGGGTGTGAGACTTTGCCCACTTGTTTGGGATGTTTAGACTCCGGTAGTATAAGCATCTGATGTTTTAGAGCGAGGTCAAGTATCTTCTTCGTCTTGTCCCGAGGAAACGAGTACGCTCGACCCATTTTCTTCATGAGGGATAGATCAATAACGCTCAACTCCCGTTTGCGTGGCTTCTTAGCCATGCTTTGTTGTTGTTGAGTGCCTTTTCGGCCTTTCGACTTATTTCTGCTTTTGCGTCGAGCCTTGTTTATAACAGGTTGACAGGGAGCAGCCTTTTCATCTTTCACGGCTTGTCGGAGAAGGCGCTGCGTTCTGGCTTTCTCGTAGATGACCATTTCGCGGTTATGGTCGTCTCGGACTTTTTGACCCGCTTCCCTTATAAGCTTGTCCATTTGTTCTTCGAACGACGGACTGGGCTCCTTTGCATCTGGTACTTTTATTGGCTCAGGATTAGCGTCCTCCAATTGAGCATCCGCTTCTTCATCGAAGTCGTATATGACATAGCAGCTGTTTAATAGCTCTCGTTTCTTTGACCGGATGTATTCGAGCCCGATCGTCTCCATCCTCCCATTAGGTAGCTTTTGTTGAGTTCCGGGGACGTTCCAAACCCTGTCATAGAATTTGTCCTTCCTAACAGTCTATTCGAAGGGTATCCCTTGGCGCTTTAACAGTCGTTTCAAGCCTTCTGTATAATATCTAGGTAGACGAATGGGTTGAAGCCTGTCCAGCGTTGGATCTGCTCCATACCAGATTTCTTTCTCCACTTTATTTTCTTCAGAGCGGTAAAGCAGAATTGCTTTCTCTCTCTTTCTCCTGGGAGGGATATAGAATGTCCACAACTCTTCTACACTGTAGATGTTAAGTGCATCCAGTTCTTTATGGTGTCTAAGCGGCACCATGGCTATCTGCAGACTTCGCTCTTCATCAGCAGAAGCTCGTATTGAAAGCCGAGCAGGGAATACAGCATGAACTTCATCCTCCGAATCACTACCGAAGATCAATGAAGGAACGGATGGTCCCGGCTTGGTGTATTGGGGCTGACCCGAATAAGTTATATCCTCTTCTTCCTCGGTATCGCTGCCGAAGACAGGGATGGTGGCATTAGTTTTGTTCTCAGGCTTGTGACACCTTTCCGTGTCTTCGAAACTCGGCAAGAAGTATTTGGCATCTTCATACTTACGAACTTCATTCACGGAAAACGGATTCAATTCTCCTGCCACAGTGTACTCGAGACCATCCTTGCAATATTTCATACACTGATGCTGTGTAGAAGGGATGATATTGTACTCGTGTAACCATGGTCGACCGAGCAGAGCATTGTAGCATGTCTTGGCATCTATGACATGAAATTTAATATCTGTGACGAACAACCCGAAGCGTAACGTCAATATCACAGATCCAAGAGTTTTTGATGATTGGGAGTCGAACCCGGAGATGGTGATCTTGTCTCGGGCGAGGTGTTGGACACTCATGCTAACTTCCTTTAACACCCGTACATTGAGTAAATTAACAGACGATCTGTTATCGACCAAGATTTTACTTATCTTTATGTCATGGCAATATCCTGAGACATAAAGGGGACGACTGTGTTCGCACGTCCCGAGGAGAAGGTCTTCATCGCCAAAAGCAACGTCGGCCGTGTGCACCTCTTCCAACTCATTCTTCATCTTTTCTTCGGCCAGGAAGGCTTGGAACTGGTCTGGATCTTGTAGCGCCTTAATCAAAGAATCCCTCGCCTCTTTTGATAGTAACAGGGCATCAAGAATGCTGAGTTGTGAGGGCAGTTTCCTCAGATGCGCCAAGACATTGTAATCTACCTTATTTCTCTTCGGCGGATTCTTGGCGGTTAGCTCTTCCGCAACTTGGTCATCTAGAGCAATATCCTCAGAGACCTTTTCTTTCCCTTTATCTTTCTTGTTTAAGGGTCCGAGATTCTTTTCAGGTAGCGTCCGATTGCGTAGCTGGATATTTTCGCAAACCTTCGGCTCTTCTTCTTTTCCCGAAGTGGATTCTTTAAAGAGAGGGGCAAGTTCTAGCTCCTCATCAGAATCGCTCCCGAATATAGGCACTTGTGACCCGCCAGTGTTAACCATGCGACAATCGCCGGTAGTTCTTTCAAGCTCTCCGGTCGTATTTCTTTGCTCCCGACGAGTTTTACGCTTTTCCCGCTTAAAGCGTTGTCGACGAGCAACATATCCTTGCCACCATTTATCGAAAGCTTTGCATTCTTGAGTGGGGTGCGAAACCTTCTGATGATATAAGCAAAAGGAGGGGTGCATTTCTATTTCACCAGTAATTTTTCCTTCAGAGGATGGTAGCTTCATGCCCATTGATGTGGCCTTAGCAAACCTTTTCTTTATCTTGAATTGGCTTTTGTCGGTAGCGAAGGTATTTTTCTCCAGCGGGATCGTCTCAGCTCTTTCATCAAGTCGCTGGCGCTTGGCCTTTTCAAATATAGCCATCTCGCGTTCTCGATCAACTTTACTTTTCAGTCGAGCTTTGTTAAGGAACGCGTCAATCATTTCGATTGATAGCTCCGGAATTTTTGATTCGGTATCTGCCCCCAGCGTTTTAGTGCCAGAAGTCTCCTCATCGTTCGTGATAGAATGAGAGATCATATGACAGCTCGCTACATATTCTTCGGATTCATCCGATGAACTTTCTCCCTCATCTTCTTCTTGAAAGACGTGATTGAGGAACTCTTGGAGCGTAATGGGGGTCCGTGCCTTTTGGTTGTATTCATCCAGCGCGTCAATTTGCTTTTGTAAGTCCGTGCTCTTGTCGCCAGGCTTCACGGGCTCCTTAGATTTCTTCTTCTTCTTTTTTGAAGATTTTGACGGCTGGCTGCGAGTGTTCGAGCCACCACCATCGGTCTTTGGAGTTGTACGCAGTTTCAACATCCCTTCAATGACCTGTGGTTCCAACGGGTTCTTCCACTTGATCGCTGGACATGTCTGAAGATCGTTTAGCATCCTCTTCGTCTTGGCTGATAATACAACCTCCCAATGAGCTTCTTCAATGACGGAGCATGTTGCCCCCGGCGTATTCGTCCCTTTAGAGGTGTGGGGCTGTGGGGGATTCACCTTCCATTTGTCAGATAACGCGAACTTGCCCTGTCGGTATTGGTTTTCAAGCCAATTCTTGAAAACGTAGCAATCTTCGATCGGATGGCCTAGTACTCGATGATAAGGACAGTAGTTGGGCTCGTTGACGTCACTTGGATGCAACGGACGTTTTGGATCCGGCAGATTTATGAGTCTGTTGCGCAACGCCAGCTCGAATAACCTCCTCGTTTTATCGCGGGGAAAGGAATAAGGACGTCCCATCCTATCCTCAAGGGGTACGTACGGGCGCATATTATTTTAACGAGCTACTGGCTTCGGGTCGCTCGGTTGTTGTTGAGCATTAGCGACGACGATCGCTTTTCCCTTCCCTTTGTCATTTCGGGAGTCCGGCCTTGGAAGAGGAGGTTTATGGCCCATCTGATCCATCTGTGCTAGTTTGTCGATCAAGGCTTGCAAGGTAGTCGGCTTGAAAAACATCATAAACTGCGAGATGGCTGCTTGTGGATCGAGGGTTCCCACAAACATACCCACTGCGGGAGCTTCTTCAATGCGTTGCTCGCACTTTGACCATAAATTCCGCCATCGTATAGCGTACTGAACCCACGTCTCACCGGGTTTTACCCTGGCATTAATCAGGGCCGTCATCGGGGTACGCTCACTGGCACTTGCAAAACGCTGAGTAAACAGTAGCTCCATCTCCGCGAAGGTTTTGATAGAGTCATTCGGGAGTTCAGAGTACCACTCAAACGTCGTATCCGATAAACTTCCAACAAACTGGCGCAGTAAAAGCTTGTCATCACCACCAGTATTGCCGCAGAGTGCCCTGAACTGGGCAACATGCTGATGAGGATTGCCCGTCCCCTTGTAGACATGGAACTTAGGAATTGTATAACCTGGCGGGTACTTGATTTGATCGTACCAACTTGGGTATGGCCGCCTTGTTTTTACGACCTGACCGGCCACTTCGGTCGCATGATGCACCCGTATTTACTGGGTGATGTATTCATCCAAATCAGCTTTTGAGATGGTATCCTCTTTAGCCGTGGATAGAGCCGGTGGAGGATTCAACGTCTCTCCCCTATCGTCTTCAAGAATGATCGGGGGATCTTCAGCAGGTGGATCTTGTTGAATCATCATACCCACCATATCCTGGAACAGGAGGGCCATTTTCTTTATGTTGGCTGCCTGCTCCGCAGCTTCTTTATCTTTCTTCTCTAGTACGCGCCGAAGGAATTCGGCGTCCGTTTCTTATTCTTGACGTTCCTCTGAGGATGTTTCCGGGGTTTCTTTCGGCCCTGTAAGTGCGGCCATAGCGTTCATCATCTCCTGGAGCTTCTGTTGCTGTTCCTGAGCCGGGGTCACTGACCGTGTAAGCGGTCTATGACCCGTGGATGCACAGCTGTCTTCTTTTCCCGATGCCATGTAAACCGTATGAACTGTTATGCCCCCTGACTTGGGGCGTTTAGGTTCACCATTTTTAACTTTTGCCGCTGACGCGGGGGTTTTCTCTGGCCTCCTTCTTTTGTGGGCCGTTGAGGTTGAAGGAATCATTGAAGGGGGCACCCTAGCAGCTGCTGTCCCATATTGTTTAATGGGACAGTCCTTGTTTTTTTTCCATCTTCGCCTTTTTCTGGTGACGAGAGTGACCTGGGTCAATCACAGAGTCTTGAACCCTCCGCCAAACTTTATAAATTTTTGAAGACAACCATTGAGGGGGCTGTTCTCGTTTCGTTTCTGGAATTCTCTCCGCAGGTGGAGGAGATCTCTTCAGTGTAGCGGTTGGAGAGTTCTTCCGTACCCTCCTCAGCAGTTCAAAGCTGTTCCCAGTTGGAACAGCAGCGTTGATTTCCACCACTGGAGCCGGTGGAGTTATCCTTGAGGGGGAGCTGCCCCCTGCCTTCCTCACTCGTTGCCAATGGCGACGTCGAGCACGACGAGCCGTTGGGACTGGCTCAGAGATAGAGATAGCTTCTTTTTGCCCCCTGTCTGAATGAGGCACCGCCGGTGTTAACCTTTTAAAAACTGAGGTCGTTCCTTGTGGGGTAATATCCAATCTGTCAAAGACAGATCTTCGTGTAGGGGCAGGAGCAGGAATCATCAGTCTTGAAAAGGCTGACTCTTTGGCGGGAGAAGCCGCCTTAACGACTTCCGGAACAGCGGCCGTTGCCCTCTTTGGGACAGCCATTTTAGAGTTCTGATTTAGCCTGGTGAAGACAGAGGCTGTTGGTTCGGCAATGGGTGACCCGCTGACAGGGGCCGTCGTAGTAGTGAGCCGGTCGAAGACCAACTTTTTGTTCACTTCCGATGTAGGCATTGGTGCAGAGAAGCTTGTAGGTGGGATCATGGTCCTGAAGAACAGGCCAGTGGTGGCCTGGGTCACCTGGTTTACCGGCAGAGCGAAGAAGGAAGCCGCTTGGGGTCCATATGCTACACCTCCTGGTGAGGTGGAGCGTCCGTTGCAGTGGCGTTTCGAGCAGTTGGTGCAGTTGAAGGCCATTGAATCTTGAGTTCTGCGCCAGGCAAAAGACCAAATCTTAGCAACTTGAAATCCGAAGGCAACCATTTAACAAACCGTGATTGGCTCGCGAGGACGACACACGAAGTGTGGAGTGGAAAGAGGAAAAGGTCCCACCGGGCGTGCCAGAATCTGTTCCCCTCCGAATGGCGGCCTAGACTTTGCGTCTTGCCTGAGATTCGGGGCAGATGCTATGTGGTTTTATCCGTCTACCTCTCCGAAGATGCCAAGTTGATTTATGGCACCGTGTATCGGAGGTTTAGACGGATGCGGCCGACGTAGCAGACTTCGTCAGATTCCCCCTCAGGGTGAGGGGTTTTTGATTGTGGGGACGCTCTTCCCTGCAGGCGCAAGCCCCTGCAGTTAATTACGCTACCGCATCGCGGTAACAACTTTCTCCTTCTCCAGAATTTCACTTCGTGTCGTGTGTGTTTGTTTTGTTTGTGGTTGCCCGTAGATTGTATATGGAGACTGAGTAATGCCGTCACCCGTAGGACGTGGATTAGTCCAAATCCGTATTTACTTAGATTTGGGTTTGGTGTTTTTAGTTTAAGGACGCATTAGTCGCGTTGCGGATAAGATCAACTTAAACGTTCGTCAAGGATACGTTAGTCCTGTTTTGGGCTAAGATCAACTTGACGTGATGATCGATTTAATATCTGGGCATCGGGACTCGTCACCTCTCTAACGTCGTTGAAGGATTACAACGGCAGATGTCAGAGGAATTCAGAGATGTACCCTGGAACCCAGGTTGATTTGGAGTTTTATGGTCCGTTTGAATGTTTAAGGATACGTTAGCCGTGTTTGGGGGCTAAGATCAACTTAAACGGGATCGTTTAGATCCGGCAAAAGAGCATTTGGAGGCTCTATTGTTCCAGTTTAGGGACATAGTGGTCCATGGGTAGTTTAGGGACGTCTCGGTCCAATATTAGTTTAAGGACGTCTCGGTCCGATATTAGTTTAAGGACGTCTCGGTCCGATATTGATATGTGGTTGTCGGGACCCGTCACCTCTCCGACGTCGTTGAAGGATTACAACGACATGTGTCAAAGGAGCTCAGAGATGTACCCTTGAACCCGTAGTAAATTTATTTAAGAGAGCAATCTTGCTTAGCCAATTTAATTTAAGGACTTATGGCCAAAATCAGGCTAAGTCCAGTTTCAACATTTTTTGTCTTTGGCCTGTGCTAGGGCTTCACCCCTTTTTAGTAATGCATTGCATTATTCTTGTTTTGATTGGGCTTTGCCCTTTTCTAAATGATGCAGAGCATCTATTTTTTTTTGTTTGGGCTTTGCCCCCCCCTTTTAAAATGCATAGCATTTTTTATTAGGCCTATTAGGCTTTTTAATTGGGCTCTGTCCCTTTTCTTTAATAATGCAGAGCATTAAATACTCTGACAGTGCCCCACGTGGCTTGTTAGGCGCTTTGCGCTAAGTATTGAGCGCAAACTCGTATGGTGGTGACACGTGTCATGCTCTGGTGAGCGCAAGCGCACTAGCGCAGTGCTAATGCGCCGCGCTGTTGCGCTGCTGACACGTGGCGCGTTCTGGTGAGTTGCGCCAATTCCAGAGAGCAAAGCTCTATTTCAAGAGCGCGTAGCGTAAGTGGTTCTATAGCTGACACGTGGCGCTCTCTTAAGAGCGCAACAGCGCAGTTTGTAAGTGCAGAGCACTAAGAATCTTTTTAGATTCAAGAACAGAAGTGCAAAGCACTGTTTAATTTCTTGATCTAAATTTAGATCAAAGAAAAAATAAATTTTTTTCTCTTTTTTGTTTCAAGAACCAGAGGTTCATAAAAGTGCAAAGCACTATTTTTTATTTTATTGTTTTCTTGTTTTAAAGAACCAGAAGTTCATAAGAAGTGCAAAGCACTGTTTATTATGTAAAGATCATTGATCTTGTTTTTAGATCAATGATCTATTAGAAGAAATTTCTTCTATTCCATGAAGGTTCTTTACCTTTTTCTTGGAATTTTCTCAGAGTTCTCTCTGTTTGAAGCTCTTGACTTTTTTCAAGAAATGTTGATGCCTTTGAATTGAGGCCTAGGGTCCTTTTTATAGTGCCCATAAATTAGTTAAATTTGTTAAAGAGATCCTTCTCTGAGTGATTTGGGGAATTTTCCCCACCGTTGGATCTTTGATCCAAGGGCTTCTGCTTTGCAGAAGAAAATCTTCTTGTTTTAACAAGAACAGAAAAGATTTCTTAGAAATTTAATTCTGTTTGGCGCAGATGCCCCAGCGCGTGACACGTGTCGCGCAGCGCACAGCGCAGCGCAACTGCGCTAGCGCAAATGCGCTGACACGTGTCGCGCAGCGCACAGCGCAGCGCATCTGCGCTGACACGTGTCGCGCAGCGCAAAGCGCAGCGCAACTGTGCTAGCGCATCTGCGCTGACACGTGTCGCGCAACGCAAAGCTTGCGCAGCTGAAGCGTTGCTTCATTAAAATAGAGCTTTGCTCTGATTGGGCGTGCCTTCTTGGGCACTGCGCTGACGTATCAGCGGTTGACATGTGGCGCATTGCGCCCGAGATTTGAAGCGTTGCTTCAAAATTTTGAATTTTGAATTTCAACAGAGCTTTGCTCTGATTGGGCGAAACAACAGGCTTGCTTTCGTGTGTTTTGTTTTGGAGGGGGGGTTTAAATATATCGGGAGCCACGCAGAGTTTTTACGGGGGTCCCGCTATCCGGATAGCGGGCTGGGGGTCAAGGGGGCTAGCAGCCCCCTTGCGGGGTGCGGGGCAGCGCCCCGTTAGAAATTTTTTTCTAACAGGGACAGTGTCGTGGAGTATGTGTGTATGTACATATGTATACATATGTAAAAATATACATGTATATATATAAAAAAGGGGAAAAGACATCCAAAGGATGCATGGGGCAGCACCTTGGGCGGTGTGCGCCTAGGTGCTGTGCGCTCAGGCGCTAGAGTGCCACGTGTCGGCACGAGGGCGACTTGCGCTTGAGCGCTTGCGCTGGAGTGCAAGCGCGCCACGTGTCGGCACGGGGGTGACTTTGTTAGTGTATATGCCCTAGAGGCCATTACTGTATGATACTAGTTTGTATATTACTTAATGGAAGCTTGGGATATTCACCTTGTATATACAATCTTGCTCAAAATAGTAGTATGCTACTTGGTTTGTTTCTACTTCAATGTGTACATGTGTTTATTTTAGTATATTGCCTATACACATTAGTGGAGCCCTTAGGATCTTTGCTTGATTACCAGCGTTGTGATGGCAGTCACACTATTGGGGCTGCGTAATCTATATGCACATCCTTATGCAGGTCCCTGGTCGCAGGACTATCGAGACAGGGCATCGATACTCCGGAGTAGACTAGTGCATGCGCTTCTCATCCCAGTGTGGGAGACGGTCTGTCCCACAGCTGTCGGTACGTCGTACTTGAGAGAGTATGCGGGTGCTCGTTGGGTTACGAGTACACTGGACAGGACTCGTCGGGAACTGACTAGTTGGTATTATGCCTATCGTCAGTTATCAGTTCCCAGGTGACATGAGTACATCTTAGTCCGCTGACTTGACACTGTCACTTCGCCTCGAGTGTGTTCCCACTGTGCTTTGATTACTACCCTACCATGGCTCAAAGGAGTCGTGCAAACAGGTGGTAGTTGGGTGCAGTCCCGAAGCACTTGGAGGCAGTGATGGTTAGACATGATTCGTCTCTCCCGGTATTGGGGGTTGACATCGCGCTGTGTCTAGGAGAGCCATTACACGAGTAGTCCCTGGCCAGGGCTAACGAGATATACTGGTAGGCTTCCAGTGTTATCTCAGGATGTTTTGGGCTTCACTCCGACACGACTTGTACCGCTATTGGGGGACTGACGTTTACCGCCCCCTAGGCCCGCCATGCGATGTATCAGACGAACAGACCGGACTGTACGGAGAATGTCACATTCAGGCTCAGTAGGAGTTCAGATGGGTTTCGCCTCGTCAGTCTTCTTGTCGGCATCTACCTGGGGACCGTTACGCACAGCTAGTGCCGCTTGCGGTCTGTGGTTAAACCCACTGCCAGCGTAGTGTCGAGTCTTTAGAGTCCCACACAGAAAGCTATTCGCCTTTAGGCAAAAGAGTAGAGGTCGCATGGTTTTGCGACAGGCCGCATGGTTTTGCGACAGGGTTCGGTCACATCCGTGCACTTGTGCACGTACAGTGTCTGGACAGTTTACACTAGCGGGCTTTGGTTTAAGCCAGATCCTAGTGTACCTTTTGGGATTGGATTTATCCAGTTTGTATTCGTGTTCCTCGGAACGCGGATGCGGGTGTGTATGCACAGTTTACGGAGAGACAGAGGCGGAGGATTCTCATTAGGGTTGTTGACCGTTGACAGTTGACTATTGACTTTTTGCTCAACCCTAATGAGAATATGATATGCGATTAACAATTATATTAATTAGGTATTATGGTGACATGGTTGTTGAGTTGTTGACTTTGTTGACTTGTTGACTTTTGTTGACTTGTTGACTTTGTTGACCGGTTGACTAGGCTTGACTAGTTGACCATCATGATAACTATAGCTATCATTTCATGGCAAACTTTTGCTTGCTTGCTCTTTTGTGCAAAATGAGTGCAAGAAATGATATGGCTATGGTTGCTTAAACCATCACATAATACTTGATTGATATAAGGTGTTATGATTGTTTTGGATTATGAGAGCCAAATGAGAAAAGTCTTCTCTCATTCTTTCATGCTCATTCTCTCTCTTGTTCTTGAGCTCTCATCTCCTCCTCTTGCTCTCCCTCTCTTGACTCTATGGTTCACTTGTCTCATGAGTTGAGAACCAAGAACCATAGATAAAATCCCATACAAACTCTTCTCTACTCACTCTAGTTCACAAGGTTTAGCAAACCGAGTGAACTAGTTTCTTCAAAGATCGAAGAAGGAGCCAAAGGTTGAAGCTTTCAGGTGGATCTATCTTCGGCGTAAGGAGACGACGGGAAGAAGCCGATCCGGACCACCATCGAGGTTTGAAGACGAAGGAGTTCAAGACAAGAAAGGTATAAACCCCCTAATTGAGTAGTTAACGACTCCTAGTTAGGTTGTTAGTTAGATGTTTAACAAAGATCCGGGTTTTAAGTCCAAGTTACCACCTCTAAGAAAATCGTTTTTTATCAAATTCCGCATGCCCGAAAGTACCGGGAGAGGTAGCATGGACTTACAGTGGTATCAGAGCCTAGTTAAACTCTATCTAACATGTTAGCAAAGTACCTAGAAGATCGATCAAAGAAAAGTCGCAAAACGAACCCGAGAATGTCTAGTTTCTGCCGATTTTTATTCTGTTCAAAAGTTGATAATTTTCATCTCAAAAATCGGCTCAGGCTTTTGTTTGAATAACCACCAAATTTGGTCCCTCGAACGATTCAAAGCGCCGCGGAAACGCGGCGGGAGCACGCTCCCGCCGCGGTTCCGCGGCCGAGTTGACTCGGTTGGGGTCCAAAGTTGGTGCAGTGTATTTCTGGGGTTGTTTTGGGATTTTTGGAATATGTATTTTCTGCCCAGATTTTCCAGAACGAAAATTTTGTGTTTAGGGCCTATAAATCCGTATTTTTGATCGAACTTCTAAAAGACTTAAGCTGACGGGTTTTTCTGTGATGTGATATTTGTATTGAACGTCTACTAATCGCTATATGTCGATTAGTGGGGGTTATACAAATCTGTGATCTGTAATATCATTGGAATGTGTATATGAATTCATTGGATTGTCGCGGGTGAATAGCCGGGGGTTGTGAGACGAGAGTTTTCTTTTCTTTCAATTCATGTAAATTTGTAAATTGATGTAATAATTATTTGTATGGCCGCACAACCGGGTCGGGGTTGTAGCCGTCATTGTATAATTTCTTTTTACTGTTTTTGCTCCTAGGATAGACCCATGGAGGGGGTGAACAAACTACCGGGTATGCCGAAATGCCGAGTGGCCTACTCACGGGGATGAGGGAGGTTGCTTCGCTTCGGGTACTTGGCGGGTAGTTTGCCGCACCCGTAGGGGTCTTGGGTGGGGTTTTGGCCATTCACCGCGACCGTGTAATCTGTTTTTCGTTACAGGCTCGTACGAATTGCAGGTTCCTAGTATATCCAATGTGTTCATCTGTGATCTGAAATGTCTATCATTGCAATATATCTATATATGATATTATTTAGGCGTTGCTTATGTTTTACAGCCGCGCTAGCCCAGCCCCCGCTCTGTCGTTAGTTAAGTAACCTAACGGGTAATGACGGGGCCCCGTGGCGAATGCGAATGGCATAAGCGTACGTTATATTTTGGTTGTTTTCTGCAATAGTAGGTTTAAATGATGGGACGCATTAAAAGAACTAATGCAAGAATATCACGCATTAAAAGAACTAATGCAAGAAAATAAACCAAGTTAAAGTCGTTGGAACACTTTCGAAAAACCACTCGGTTCTTTTCAAAGCTAACTTTTAAATGCGGAGCTTGAGCCACTCCTTTTAGAGCTATCTCGTTCCATCGATCATATCAAGTTCACTATGTTCACGGTTTTTCCAAAACCATTCGTAGCCCTCCATCATTTCAATTAAATATTCGGTAGTATTCAAGCTATGTATTTTGACCTCACGCCAAGGCATAGTGATTGGTAGCTGCCGGATATTTATCTGTTGCATAGATAGAATGCGTTGGTTTGGGACAGCCGTACTACCATTTTGGCCTACGTCAAGGGTAGGTACGGGTGGATTCAAATTAACCTGGATAATGATGGGAAGAACTTGACATGTGACTTATGACATTTTGACCTCACGCCAAGGTCATAAGAACATAGGGCAAAAATCCACATCGGGAGTTTCAAAAGAACTGAAACTTGCTAGTGTTGCATACCACTTGGAGTGTGATGATTCTGGTAGGATTCCTTCAGTTTCGTCACGCGATGATATTTGGATCCCGATCCTACTGTGAGTATATGCTACTCTTCGGGAAATTTCTCACTTAACGATCAATGCTATAAACCTAGTAGGTGTCTAGAAAAGTGTTAGCGGGGCTACGCCCCCAGGGAAAAGAGGTTATTTAATTAAGGAACTTCGCGAAAGCGTTGGAAAACCTCCCTCGAAGTACCGACACCAGCCTGGCCGAACGGTTAAGCAAGTATTGTACGGTGAGATTGATCCTGACTAATTCTTCCTTTTTGGTTTTAAGGAGGGATTCGAGAAACAGTGGGAGCCATCCTGTTTAGACAAACTAAAAACCACTCTAAACTTGCAAGAGCATCATGCTAAGTGTTTCTTCTTCTCTCTCCTAATTGCAGCGACCAATCGAAATGACTGGACTTAAGTTACTTCTAGATAAAAACATACTGACAGGGCCAAACTACAAAGATTGGCTCAGGAATGTCAAGATGGCAATCACTTACGACAAGCTGGGGTATCTTCTTACCACCAAAGCTCCCCCTGTCCCTGGTCCCACTTCCAGCGTCGCGGATAAGGAAATCCGTAAGACTTGGGAGATTAATAGCGCGAAGGCCAAGTGCCTCGTGCTTGCCTCTATGGACAATGAACATCAGAGGAGGCACGAGAATATGGACTTGGAATCCATATTTCTTCATACAAAAGAACTGTATGGAGAGCAATCTCGTATCGCAAGATACGAAGCGTCGAAAAAGTTATTTTCGGCAAGGATGGCCGTCGGATCATCAGTAGCAGAACACGTGCTTAAGATGATCGGCTACATTGAGGAGCTCGCGGACCTAGGGACCACATTGGAGAGTGAGCTCTATACAGACTTAGTTCTCCAGTCCCTTCCTTCCACTTACGCCCAGTTTATACTGAACTTCAACTTACAAGAAAAAGAAGTTGAATTTTCAGAGCTCCTCAACATGCTGAGGAGCGCAGAGGGCACCCTACAGAAAGGTAGGGAAACATCCACTTTGTTTGTAAGAGGATCATCTTCTTCTAGGTCCAAGGCGAAAGCCAAGGGAAAGAAGAAGAAAGCCCCCGCCAAACCAAGAGGCGGTGTTAGTAAAGTGGATACGAAGGGAAAAGCTAAAGCAACAAAGATAGCGGGGAAGCTTGTGGATAAGGAATAATGCTTCTATTGTCATAAGAAAGGACACTGGAAGAATGATTGCAGGGCTTGGAAAGCCAGGACACAGGAATTGAAGCAGGTTGCGGCTTCAGCTTCAGGTGTGTATGTTATTGAAAACCGTCTTTCAATAAACTCTACTTCCTGGGTATTGGATACCGGATCAGGATCTCATATCTGTAATTCTTTGCAGGCGTTGAGAAACCGTAGGCTTTTGAAGGCAGGTGACATGACCCTCAGAGTTGCAAACGGAGCTAGCATGGATGCTAAGGACGTGGGGGACTATCACCTGGGAATGTCAGATGGACACGTTTTGGTTTTGCGTAATTGCTTTTTTGTACCCAACGCAACTTGTAATATCATTTCTGTATCTTTAGTTTCTAAAGAAGGTTATGAATTTGCGTTTGTAAGTAATGTTGTAAACATTCACCTTAATCAAGTTTTGATTGGGTCAGGTACACTGAGCAATGGTATATACGAATTAAACCAGCCATAGATTTTCAATGTCCAGAATACACACAAGAGAAAGTCTCCGGAAATAAATCAGACTTTCTTATGGCATTGTAGACTGGGTCACATCAATGAGAGAAGGTTGACGAAGTTACATACAAAAGGATATTTGAATCCGTTCGAATATCAATCGTATGCCACTTGTCAATCCTGTCTCAAAGGAAAGATGACAAAGACTCCGTTTACTAGACACGGAGTAAGAGCGAGCGAGCTCTTGGGACTCGTACACAGCGACGTGTGCGGTCCAATGTCTACACATGCGCGAAGCGGTTATTCTTACTTCATTACTTTTACGGATGACTTTTCAAGGTACGGTTATGTCTTCTTAATGAAACATAAGTCTGAAGCCTTTGGAAGGTTCCAGGAATATAAGAATGAAGTAGAAAAACAAACCGGAAAAAGTATTGAGATTCTAAGATCGGATCGAGGTGGAGAATACTTGAGTGCCGAGTTCCTGGATTATTTAAAAGAGAACGGAATTCTCTCTCAGCTTACTCCTCCATACACTCCGCAACATAACGGTGTATCGGAGAGACGGAACCGAACCCTATTGGATATGGTTCGGTCCATGATGAGTAACACTGAGTTACCACGATCATTCTGGGGGTATGCGCTAGAATCAGCTACATACCTTTTGAACCGAGTTCCGACTAAGACTGTGCCTACTACACCATATGAAGTGTGGAGTAGGAAGAAACCCTATCTTCAATATCTGAAGATCTGGGGATGTCCGGCTTTTGTCAAAAAGCAGCATGCGGACAAGCTCGAGGCACGCTCAGTACTGTGCAAGTTTGTGGGATACCCAAAGAACACCAGGGGGTATCTTTCCTACCACGCAGAGGAACAAAAAGTCCTTGTTTCTCGTAATGCCCACTTTCTAGAACACCAGTTCTTGGAAAAGGAAATTAGTGGGAGCACAGTAGAACTGGAAGAAATTCCAGAACCACAGACTATTGCTGAAAGCTTAGTGGAACCAGAGGGTTCAAAAGAACAGGACATTCCTACGCCGCTCCGCAGGAGTAGTAGGCAGTCTCATCCGCCCGAGAGATACTATGGTTTTCTCATAGACGGGGATAGAGAGGATTGCATCATAGATTATGATGAGCCTACTAGCTTCCAGCAAGCCGTTCAGAGCGTCGACTCGGTAAAATGGCTGGATGCAATGCGGACCGAAATGGAGTCCATGTACACCAACAAAGTATGGACGTTGGACATTGCTCCAGACGGGGTAAAACCCGTAGGATGCAAGTGGATCTTCAAAAGGAAGATTGGTGTAGATGGACAGGTTGAGACCTATAAAGCTAGACTGGTTGCAAAGGGTTTTCGTCAAAGACCTGGTTTGGACTATGACGAGACCTTTTCTCCAGTAGCTATGCTGAAATCCATTCGGATCCTTCTTGCCATTGCTGCCTTCCACGATTATGAGATTTGGCAGATGGACGTAAAGACAGCTTTTCTAAATGGAAATTTAGAGGAGTGTGTCTATATGGACCAGCCAGAGGGTTTCATTCAGAGTGGGAGCAGCGGAAAGGTGTGCAAGTTGCTTAAGTCCATTTACGGACTAAAGCAGGCATCGCGGAGTTGGAACATCTGTTTTGATGAGACGGTCAAGGAATTTGGCTTTATCAAAAATCCAGATGAACCATGCATCTATAGTAGATTTGTAGCGAGAACTGTAGTATTCCTCGTTTTATACGTGGATGACATTCTCTTAATAGGAAATGACATTCCTATGCTACAATCTGTCAAGGGGTTCTTGTCGCACAGGTTCTCCATGAAAGACCTGGGTGATGCCTCATACATCCCGGGGATCTGGATCCATCGTGATAGATCCAAGAGGATATTAGGACTTTCACAGTCCAGGTACATCGACACCATACTGAAGAGATTCAGTATGGAAGATTCCAAGCGCGGTAACCTACCGGCTTGTCACGGGATCACCCTCTTTAAAGAGATGTCTCCCAAGACTGATTTGGAGAGGGATCGCATGTCTATTATACCCTACGCTTCTGCGGTAGGCCCTATAATGTATGCGATGTTGTGTACCAGACCGGATGTAGCTTATGCACTGAGTGTGGTAAGCCGGTATCAGTCAAACCCTGGGGAGAAACACTGGATAGCAGTAAAGAACATTTTCAAGTACCTGAGAAGGACTAAGGAGATGTTCTTGGTGTATGGCGGAAAAGACCTCCAGATCGAGGCCTTTGCTGACTCCAGCTTCCAGAGTGACAAGGATGATTCCAAATCCATGTCGGGTTTTGTCTTTACCCTCAATGGAGGGGCGGTGTGTTGGAAGAGTTCCAAACAGGAAACCGTTGCAGACTCGACGATGGAAGCGGAATACATCGCTGCATCTGATGCCGCAAAAGAAGCTGTCTGGATGAGGAAGTTCTTGAAAGAGCTTCAGGTGGTTCCGTCCATTGTTGATCCAATACCTCTGTATTGCAACAACAACGGGGCTATAGCTTTAGCGAAGGAACCCAGGTCCCATCAGAGATCCAGACACATCTTGAGGCGGTATCACCTGATCAGGGAGATCGTGGATCGCCAGGAGATCGAGGTTCGGAGAGTCGCTTCAGAAGATAACACTGCAGATCCATTCACCAAGGCCTTGCCCCAGACTCAGTTCGAGCGGCTGATCGAGATGATAGGTCTTCGATACGCTAGTACATGGCCTTAGTGCAAGTGGGAGATTGTTAGTGTATATGCCCTAGAGGCCATTACTGTATCATACTAGTTTGTATATTACTTAATGGAAGCTTGGGATATTCACCTTGTATATACAATCTTGCTCAAAATAGTAGTATGCTACTTGGTTTGTTTCTACTTCAATGTGTACATGTGTTTATTTTAGTATATCGCCTATACACATTAGTGGAGCCCTTAGGATCTTTGCTTGATTACCAGCGTTGTGATGGCAGTCACACTAGTGGGGCTGGGTAATCTATAAGCACATCCTTATGCAGGTCCCTGGTCGCAGGACTATCGAGACAGGGCATCGATACTCCAGAGTAGACTAGCGCATGCGCTTCTCATCCCAGTGTGGGAGACGGTATGTCCCACAGCCGTCGGTACGTCGTACTTGAGAGAGTATGCGGGTGCTCGTTGGGTTATGAGTACACTGGACAGGACTCGTCGGGAACTGACTAGTTGGTATTATGCCTATCGTCAGTTATCAGTTCCCAGGTGACATGAGTACAGCTTAGTCCGCTGACTTGACACTGTCACTTGGCCTCGAGTGTGTTCCCATTGTGCTTTGATTACTACCCTACCACGGCTCAAAGGAGTCCTGCAAACAGGTGGTAGTTGGGTGCAGTCCCGAAGCACTTGGAGGCAGTGACGGTTAGACAGGATTCGTCTCTCCCGGTATTGGGGGTTGACATCGCGCTGTGTCTAGGAGAGCCATTACACGAGTAGTCCCTGGCCAGGGCAAACGAGATATACTGGTAGGCTTCCAGTGTTATCTCATAGTGTTTTGGGCTTCACTCCGACACGACTTGTACCGTTATTGGGGGACTGACGTTTACCGCCCCCTAGGCCCGCCATGCGATGTATCAGACGAACAGACCGGACTGTACGGAGAATGTCACATTCAGGCTCAATAGTAGTTCAGATGGGTTTCGCCTCGTCAGTCTTCTTGTCGGCATCTACCTGGGGACCGTTACGCACAGCTAGTGCCGCTTGCGGTCTGTGGTTAAACCCACTGCCAGCGTAGTGTCGAGTCTTTAGAGTCCCACACAGAAAGCTATTCGCCTTTAGGCAAAAGAGTAGAGGTCGCATGGTTTTGCGACAGGTCGCATGGTTTTGCGACAGGATTCGGTCACATTCGTGCACTTGTGCACGTACAGTGTCCGGACAGTTTACACTAGCGGGCTTTGGTTTAAGCCAGATCCTAGTGTACCTTTTGGGATTGGATTTATCCAGTTTGTATTCGTGTTCCTCGGAACGCGGATGCGGGTGTGTATGCACAGTTGACGGAGAGATAGAGGCGGAGGATTCTCATTAGGGTTGTTGACCGTTGACAGTTGACTATTGACTTTTTGCTCAACCCTAATGAGAATATGATATGTGATTAACAATTATATTAATTAGGTATTATGGTGACATGGTTGTTGAGTTGTTGACTTTGTTGACTTGTTGACTTTTGTTGACTTGTTGACTTTGTTGACCGGTTGACCAGGCTTGACTAGTTGACCATCATGATAGCTATAGTTATCATTTCATGGCAAAGACTTTTGCTTGCTTGCTCTTTTGTGCAAAATGAGTGCATGAAATGATATGGCTATGGTTGCTTAAACCATCACATAATACTTGATTGATATGAGGTGTTATGATTGTTTTGGATTATGAGAGCCAAATGAGAAAAGTCTTCTCTCATTCTTTCATGCTCATTCTCTCTCTTGTTCTTGAGCTCTCATCTCTTCGTCTTGCTCTCCCTCTCTTGACTCTATGGTTCACTTGTCTCATGAGTTGAGAACCAAGAACCATATATAAAATCCCATACAAACTCTTCTCTACTCACTCTAGTTCACAAGGTTTAGCAAACCGAGTGAACTAGTTTCTTCAAAGATCGAAGAAGGAGCCAAAGGTTGAAGCTTTCAGGTGGATCTATCTTCGGCGTAAGGAGACGACGGGAAGAAGCCGATCCGGACCACCATCGAGGTTTGAAGACGAAGGAGTTCAAGACAAGAAAGGTATAAACCCCCTAACCGAGTAGTTAACGACTCCTAGTTAGGTTGTTAGTTAGTTGTTTAACAAAGATCCGGGTTTTAAGTCCATGTTACCACCTCTAAGAAAATCGTTTTTTATCAAATTCCGCATACCCGAAAGTACCGGGAGAGGTAGCATGGACTTACAGACTTGCGCTCGAGCGCTTGCGCTGGAGCGCAAGCGCGCCACGTGTCTGCACGGGGGTGACTTGCGCTCGAGCATTTGCGCTTGAGCGCAAGCGTGCCACGTGTCGGCACCGAGACGACTTGCGCTAGAGCGTTTGCGCTTGAGCGCAAGCGTGCCATGTGTCGGCATGTGGGTGCTTTGCGCTCGAGCGCTGAGCGCTGGAGCGCAAGCGCGCCACTTGTCGTCACGCGGGCGCTCTGCGCTTGAGCGCCGGCGAGAAAAAGAGGCTTTTAGCCTAAAAAAATTTCTCGGAAGAGAAATCAGAGAGGAGTTGGACTCCTGAGTGTGTTTTTTTTTTGGGTTTAGTGAACGATGTTCTTCTTCTTCCTCCTCTGTTAGCTGGATCTTGAAGATCAAGAGATATGGGATTTCTAAAAATCTCTTCTTTTTGAGATCTAGTGACAGATCCAAGTTCCCCTTTGTGGGTTTGGTGGTGAAAAACTATTTTGTTTTATAAAAAGAAGAGTAAAACTCTTGATTTAATTCAAGAGAAAGAAGAAGGTTTTGGAACCTTGAAGAAGGAGAAAAGATCTCAGATCTGGAAAATTTTTAGAGAGAGAAAAAGTTGTTGGGATTTTTTTATTATCTTTGCCTTTATAGGCCATACACTTTACACATAGCCCCTTTGGGCTTCACAAAATGGCATTTTGCCTATCCCATGGCTCATGTGCCATTTCTTTTTGCACATAAGCCATGAGCTTTACAAAAATTTGGCTTTATGCCTATTTTTCTTACATTTATCCATGAAATAAAATAAAAGAAATACAATAAAATTTTTTATTACAAAATTTTTATCTTGGCGTGGGGGGAGGCCGGCCGCTTCATGTTCGGGCTCGACCCGGGCATGGGCCCACTGGACTGGGCTTGGGCCCACTTGGCTTGGGGTTGACTTTGATTTTGACTTGGTCAACCGGGGTGTAAATTTTTACCCCAACAACATCATGGTGGAATGAAGAAGTAAAGGCTGCAATTAAAATTAAAAGGGATTCCTATAAAAATTTGAAAAAAAGTAGAGATGTGGAGAAATTTAAGAAGTATAAAATGGTTAAAAAGGAAGTTAAGAAAGTTGTTCGGGAAGCTAAATCTAAGATCTACAAGGAGGTGTACGATAAATTAGACATTAAAGAGGCTGAAAATGATATATATTGGATTGCTCGGATGTGGGAAAGGACTAGAGACTTATGTACGGTGAAGTGTGTCAAAAATGAAAATCAGAAGGTTTTAGTTCGAGATGAGCATATCAAGGAAAGGTGGGGAGATTATTTTGACAAATTTTTCAATGAGAGCTTTACTAAGAATTTGGATGGACCTGTCATTCAATCTCAAGATATAAAACGTGATTTCATGCGTAAAATAAGACTACCTGAGCTTAAAGAAGCTTTGAACAGAATGAGTTTAAGAAAAACGGTTGGTCCTGACGAGATTCTTATCAAGATTTGGAGATACTTAGAAAAAATAGGCGTTAAATGGCTGACAGATCTGTTTAATAAGATTTGACAGACAAAAAAGATGCCAAATGAATGGAGGAAAAGTATTTTTGTACCTATCTATACGAACAAGGGTGACATTCAAAGTTACTCAAACTACCGTGAAATAAAACTTATGTGTTATACCATGAAACTTTAGGAGAGAGTGATTGAACACAGGCTAAGGAAGGACTTGTCGAGCGTTTTCGAGAGAGCAGAAGAGATTTGCATATGATATTTATTGATTTAGAGAAAGCGTACGGCAAGGTACCTAGAGAGGTATTATGGGGGAAAATGATGAAGAAGGGGGTCCTCGTCAAATATATTTGTAGGGTGTTTTTTGTCACCCCATTGAGATGGAAATACGCGCGCGCTTGTCAGGCGTATACTACAGATTCCCCCTGCCTGGGGTAGGCCGGGGTTTATTGATTGTGGGGATCCGAATCTCCGGCAGCCGCGGACTAAGCTGCCGTTAATTACCTCTCACCTTTGGGGCGAGAGAACCTCCGATTAACGGGTTAAACTGGTCATGCGAACTCAATGTGCAGTGTACGTGTGTTGTGTTTTGAAAGGTTTTTTTTTGGATATATCGGGAGCGCCGCAGAGTTTTTACGGGGGTCCCGCTACCCGGATAGCGGGCTGGGGGTCAAGGGGGCTAGCAGCCCCCTTGCGTGGTGCGGGAAAACGCCCCGTTAGAAATTTTTTTCTAACAGGGACAGTGTCGTGGTGTATGTGTGTGTGCACATATGTATGCATATGTGTATATATATAAGAAAAAAAGGGAAGAAAAGGCATCCAAAGGATGCATGGGGGCAGCACCTTGGGCGCTGTGCGCCTAGGTGTTGTGCGCTCAGGCGCTAGAGTGCCACGTGTCGGCACGTGGGCGTTTGAGCGCAAGCGCGCCACGTGTCGGCACGTGGGCGTTTGAGCGCAAGCGCGCCACGTGTCGGCATGTGGGTGCTTTGCGCTTCAGCGCCTGATGCTCGAGCACAAGTGCGCCACGTGTCGGCACGGGGGCGACTTGCGCTTGAGCGCTGGGCGCTGGAGCACAAGTGCGCCACGTGTTGGCATGGAGGCGACTTGCGCCTGAGCGCTTGCACGCCACGTGTCGGCACCGGGGCGACTTGCGCTCCTGTGCTCGTGCTTGAGCGCAAACGCGCCACGTGTCGGCACGTGGGCGCTTTGCGCTTGAGCGCTGGCCGCTGTAGTGCAAGCGCGCCATGTGTCGGCACGTGGGCGCTTTGCGCTCGAACGCTGAGCGCTTGAGCGCTTGAGCACAAGCGCGCCACGTGTCGGCACGCAGGCGCTCTGCACTTGAGCGCCGGCGAGAAAAAGAGGCTTTTAACCTAAAAAAATTCTCAGAAGAGAAATCAGAGAGGAGTGGACTCCTGAGTGTTTTTTTTGGGTTTAGTGAAAGGGGTTCTTCTTCTTCCTCCTCTGTTAGCTGGATCTTGAAGATCAAGAGATGTGAGATCTCAAAATCTCTTCTTTTTGGGATCTAAATACAGATCCAAGTTCCCCTTTATGGGTTTGGTGGTGAAAAACTATTTTGTTTTTGAAAAGGAAGAGTAAAACTCTTGATTTAATTCAGAAGTAAGAAGAAGATTTGAGACCTTCAGAAAAGGGAAAGAAATACAAACCCTAGGTTTTTTGAGAGAATGAAAGTGTCTTCCTTTTATTCATCATCATGTTGCCTTTTATAGGCTTACATATTTACATATAGCCCCTTGGGCTTTACAAAAATGGCATTTTGCCCATCCCATGGCTCATATGCCATTTCATTTTTGCACATAAGCCTTGGGCTTACAAAATATTGGCTTTATGCCCATTTTTCATACATTCATGTATAAAAAAAACATAAAAATTATTTATTACATGATCTATATTTTGGCATGGAGGAGGCTGGCCGCGGGTTCGACTTGGGCATGGGCCCGCTTGACCAGGGCTTGAGCCCACCTGGTTTGGGGTTGACCTTGACTTTAACTCGGTCAACCGGGGGTGCAAATTTTGACCCCAACAAAGTGCCCCCCATCAATGAATGCACACCGCATGCATAAGTTGTGTGCACGAAATTGATGGATCTTGAAGCTGAACTTCGAGGTGGAACATCATTCCGGGGGCGGAGCATCATCCCGGGGAGCATGATTCCCGGGGATCGGAGCATCATTCCAATTCGCGGAGCATAATTCCAACGTCGGAGCATCATTCCGAAGAGTCGAAGCATAATTCCGAAGAGTATAGGCATGATTCCAAGGATCGGAGCATCATTCCAGGGATCAGAGCATCATTCCGATGAGCGGAGCATCATTCCAGGGATCGGAGCATGATTCCAGGGATCGGAGCATCATTCCGATGAGTGGAGCATGATTCCAAGGATCGGAGCATCATTCCGATGAGCGGAGCATCATTCCAGGGATCGGAGCATCATTCCGAAGAGCGGAGCATCATTCCGAAGAGCGGAGCATCATTCCGATGAGCGGAGCATCATTCCAGGGATCGGAGCATCATTCCGATGAGCGGAGCATCATTCCGAAGAGCGGAGCATCATTCCAGGGATCGGAGCATCATTCCGATGAGCGGAGCATGATTCTAAGGATCGGAGCATCATTCCGAAGAGCGGAGCATGATTCGAGGGATCGGAGCATCATTCCGATGAGCGGAGCATCATTCCAGGGATCGGAGCATCATTCCGATGAGCGGAACATGATTCCAGGGATCGGAGCATCATTCCGATAAGCGGAGCATGATTCCAGGGATCAGAGCATCATTCCGATGAACAGAGCATGATTCCAAGGATCGAAGCATCATTCCGAAGAGCGGAGCATCATTCCAGGGATCGGAGCATCATTCCGATGAGCGGAGCATCATTCCAGGGATCGAAGCATCATTCCGATGAGCGAAGCATGATTCCAAGGATCGGAGCACCATTCCGAAGAGTGGAGCATCATTCCAGGGATCGGAGCATCATTCCGATGAGCGGAGCATCATTCCAGGGATCGGAGCATCATTCCGATGAGCGGAGCATGATTCCAAGGATCATAGCATCATTCCGAAGAGCGGAGCATGATTCCAAGGATCGAAGCATCATTCCGATGAGCGACAGACATTCTGACCGAAGCATGATTTCGATGCAGAGGTAGATTCCTAGGCGAAGTATAATTCCGACAAGGAAGGCAAATATTCCGAGGCGAAGCATTAATTTCGACACGGGGTATATTCTAAGACAGATCATGATTCCGGCGCAGAGCTTGTTGGTTGACTTGATTCCGAGGCGGAGCATAATTCCGACGAGGAAGGAAGATACACCGAGACGAAGCATGATTTCGACGCGCGGTACACTCTGAGACGAAGTATGGTTCCGACGCAGAGCTGGTTGGTTGATTTGATTCCGAGGCGGAGCATAATTCCGGCAGGGAAGGTAGATATCCCGAGGCAAAGCATGATTTCGACACGGGGTATATTCTGAAACGAAGCATGATTCCGCCGTAGAGGTTGTTGGTTTGATTTGATTTGGGTTGACATCAGCATCGCTACACTGGAATATGGTACCAGGAGCGAATCATCATTTGTCATGAGAGGATTTGGGAATTGGTTTTTTTTTGTTTGGCATCAGCATCGCAACACTGGAATATGGTACCAGGAGCGAATCATCATTTGCGTTTGCTTATTAGGAAACGATGGCTTAGGAGACAGGTTTTAGGTCCCTATCACCTAAGACTTTTCAATTTTGTGAGCCGTAAGGGTCTCACAAAGCATTTTCTCCCTACGGGTCGTAAGGATCCCGTAAGTGTATTTTCTCCTTGGGAGTCGTGGGGACTCCCAAGTGTGTTGCTCCTTTGTGAGTCGTAAGGATCTCACGTGGGAATTTTCTCCTCACAAAGTCGAGAGGACCTTGTGAGTGCATTTCATCTCTTTTTCACGAGTTTGCGCCCTTTCGGGTTTTCACAAACTCGCCGGCAGTCCTGCTGTTTTTACTCACGGAGCCCTTTCGGGTTTTCATCCGTCCCCATTTTGCTTGTGGACATACCTTTTTTTTATTTTTATTTTATTATTTTTGGAGAGATTGGGATTGTTTTACGCCCGTGGATTGTATACGGTTTTGCAGGATGTATGATCTAGACCGTAGGGCCATAAAAATTTCGGGACTTTGTTGGCGTCTGCATCGCTGCACTGGAATATGGTACCAGGAGCGACTCATCATTCGCCACTTGGGGATTTGGATTTGGAATTTGGCTGGCGTCTGCATCGCTGCACTGGAATATGGTACCAGGAGCGACTCATCATTCGCCATTGGGGTATGGGATTTGGAATTTGGTTGGCGCCTGCATCGCTGTACTGGAATATGGTACCAGGAATGACTCATCATTCGCCATTGGGGTATAGGATTTGGAATTTGGTTGGCGTCTGCATCGCTACACCGGAATATGGTACCAGGAGCGACTCATCATTCGCCACTTGGGGGTTGAGGAGCGATGGCTTAGAAGACAGGTTTAGATCCCTATCGCCTAAGGCTTTTCAATTTTATGGACCGTAAGGATCCCATAAAGTATTTTCTCCCTACGAGTCGTAAGGATCCCGTAGCTGCATTTTCTCCTTAGGAGTCGTGAGGACCCCCAAGTGTGTTCTTCCTTTGTGAGTCATAAGGATCCCACAAAGGTTTGTTCTCCTCCTGCATCGTGAGGACACATGAGTGGGTCTTCCCAATGGAGCATAATTCCAAGGACAGAGACCAGCCGCGTAACTGGTGATTGCGGTGGGGCATGGGTATGATGAGAATTATTTGAGCCCATGGATTGTATACGGTAGTCAATTTGGGGACTGGCCGTAGGGCTGAAAGAATTTTGGGAAACTGGGATTTTTTGTTTTTGTTTTTGTTTTACCGCGATTGCTCTATCATTTCAGCTTTTCTTATCGCGAAGATCGCGATTGCCCTATCATTTCGGCTTTTATTCGCGGTTGCCCCATCATTTCGACTTTATTTTCATCTTTATTTTATTCGCGGATTTTTATTGCGAGTTGCCCCATCATTTCGGCTTTATTTTCATCTTTATTTTACTCGCTGATTTTTATTGCGAGTTGCCCCATCATTTCGGCTTTTCTTTATTTTTCTTTTATTTACACATTTTTTTGTTTATTTACATATATATGTATACATATATTTTTACATTCCCAGTTTAACGACTTAGAGGTCGATTATTCCCAGTTTAATGACGTGGTGGTCGATTGTTTTCAGAGAGAGGTGGATATCTGAGAGAATCAGTTTCACGAAGAACTTCGGTCTCCGTTTGTATGTTGGCGGTCACAGCTGGACTGTTTGTTAACACGCCTTTAGACAGTTCTATCTCTCCAGCCTTGTATTGTTTTTCGACCTAATCTTTGAAAACGAAGCAGTCCTCAATGGCATAACCTATCACTCTGTGATAGGGGCAGTATTTGGGGTCGTCGGTCCTATTCGGTTCTTGCAGTCTTTTTGACTTTGGTAGTTGTAGACCGTTCTTCAGGGCGTCTTTGAATATTTTACGGATTTTGTCCCTTCTGAAGGAATAGACCTTATCCAGCTTCTCTTTCAGTGGAGATTCTCCTCCCTCTCCGAACACTGGCTTTCGAGGATGGTTGGCGCTAGGCCCGCTCATGTAGGGTTCCTAGGCACACACTAGAGGTCTCACAAGGCATCAACCATGCCAAATTCAAATTTTATAGGTGCCGAGAAACCCTAATACGGATCGTTGACTAAAGATTAGGCGATAACTACAACTAGTAAACTACTTTACTAAGAAGTGAACGGAAATACAACCTTTGTAGATCCGGTCCTCCACCTCCATAGCTCCGTGATGAAGTCCCCTCGCTGCGATCATCGGATCCCGGGCTCTAGCGTCGGCTTCATCGGAGAAATGGGCGGGCTAGGTCGTCGACTTCGATGCCGAAGATGATCTACGTCGAGGCAACACAAGATCAAGCTCCAACTTCACCAAGCCATGAAACTTGTGAAGAAAACACCCTATACTAGGCAAGTGGTAGAGGATGAAGAAATAGGAAGTGGGTTCACTTTAGAATTGGATTTCTCACTCTTTTTCTCAAGATGCCATTAATGGTTGCAAGCTTTCTTCTTTGTTGAAGAAGAAGAAGAAGAAGAAAAAGAAAATGATAAATCTTTTAAAAAAGGGAAATAATATGATACTTATCATATTTGCAACCATAGTAAGGTGTAGAGAATGAACCAAGGTTAGGTGAATGGTTAGGGTTATGGAAAGAAACAAAATGGTCAACCATTTCAAAGCTTCATGAAGCTTCAAAGATAATCCAAAGTTAGCCACCATTTTATTTCTTTCTAAAATGAATAAATAAATAAATGAATAAGTATATGAAGCAAAAGAAACCCTAACCATTGACCAACCATGGTTTAAACCAAACACACAAACCCAAGTATGCATGTATCATCAAACATGATACAAACAAGTGCACAAAAGTATATCACATATACAACTTGTGTAATTCAAGTGAGAAAATCCATTTAAAGTGAACCAATACTAGTTAATGCAAAGTAATATATCAAATATATATAATTATGCATTAAATCATTAAATCAATACTTGATTTAACGATCCGGTCATATCGCATATAACCGACTAATATCCAATGTATCGGCTTATCGAATCAATCCTTGATTCGATAACTAGGTTATATCGCATACAACCAATCGATACATTCATCGCGAGAATAGAATACGGTATCACGTACACGCATTATTCTCGGTCCCGCACATATCTCATATGCGCTCCTATTTCATTTCGCTTGAGCCAGGAAACCTCTGTGTAGGACTCTAAAGACTCGTCAATACGCCGGCAGCAGGTGATGATCATATCAAACACCCACAAGCCGCAAACGGTCTGCTAAATGTAACGGCCACCCGGGTATTGAGCGATCAGAAGATCGACGAGCAAGCCCACTCACACTCCTGTGAATCCAACCGGTAACACTTACCGTACAGTCCGGTCTGTTCGTCTGATATGTCGCATATCTCGCCTAGGGGTGGTAAACGTCAGACCCCAGTAGCTCGATAAGTCGTGTCGATATGAGGTCACTAACAGTTCGAGAAACTACTGGTAACACTTACCAGTAAATCTCAACAACCCTGGCCAGGGATTTCCGATTATAGCCAATCGAACACAGCGCAACATCAACTCCCTATACCGGGAGAGACGAATCCCCTCCTATCGCTCATTGCCTCCATGTGATTCGGGACTGTACCCAAAAGCCACCATTTTGCACGCCCTCTTGGACGTGGTAAGGTGGAAATCAAAGCACAGTGGGAATCATACAAGACTCTATGACGATCTCGGGTCAACAGACTACTCTGTACCAGTGTCACCAGAGAACTGCCATCTGACATAAGGTATAATACCATCTGGGAGTTCACGGCGAGTCCGTCCAGTGTACCCAGTCTCCACTGAGCACCCGTATATCATCTCTGATGTCAAACACCAACGGATATGGGATCATCCATCGCCCATCTGTATGGGTCGAGAAGGTATACGCTAGTCTACTCTGGTGTATCGATGCCCCGTCTCGATACACCCACGACTAGGGACCTTGAAGGATGTATTTATGGACTACCATGTCCCCACTAGTATGATCCTCATCATAGTCCAGGTAGTCAAGTACACATCCTAAGGGCTTTACCAACATGTAACCGAGAGACAATCAGTGTACACGTTAAGGTAAAGAGCAACCAGATAGCATACTATCATGTCGAGCAAGAAAGTCCTCCCTATATATGTCCCAGCATCCACTACAATATACATCCTATGTACAGTAATGGCCTCTAGGGCATACATATAACTAACAGCTCATCCCTTGCTTATTTCGGTTAGCCGAAATGTTGAAAGATCCAGAATCATCGGAGTTTCCGCCTTTGCGATTATCGTCCTTTCGGTTTCTCCAGGACCTATTGTTATTTTGGGAGTCAGAGGAGGACTCCTGCTTTGAGCGTTCCAACATCTGGACTTTTCTGGTCAGCTCTTGGAATGTTTTGAGACCCACGGTACATAGAAACGGGGCCATCCAGTTGTTGAGATTTCCGACAAGGAGACTGACAGATTGGTCCTGCTCTATCGGCGGTTCGCATTTGACGGAGAGATTGCGCCATCGGGTTATAAAATTCGTGCTACTTTCATCGCTCTTGGGCTTGGTCCTTACGAGCTCGGCAATGGTAATCTTATCGCTGACGCTCATGAACCTCTGCCGAAACAGAGACTCCATTTGGACAAAAGTTGTGACGGAGCCATCCGGTATGCTCGCATACCAGTCGAAAGCAACATCAGTCAAGCTATTAACGAACTGGCGGAGGAGAAGCGCATCATTGCCCCCAGTATTCCAGCATGAGGCTTTGAAGTGGGCGATGTGCTGATTCGCATTTCCCGTCCCATCGAACCTTCCGAATTTGGGGATGACATAGCCGCTAGGGAATTCTACCAGATCATACTGAGCGGGATATGGTCTCCTACTACTACTGATATCTTTTTGCGCTTCGGCTTCGGCCACCAATGTCTTGACTTTGCTGGCAACCAAGTCTATGATTTGATCTTGAGTTAGCGGGCTACTGTCATCGGTAGCCAAGACATTTCCCGAGATAGGATGCGACTGATTTTCATGTAGTTCGCCCACTTTTGGATTTGAGGGAATAGGCGTCGGCTGCTTTGGGACACCATTTCCCGGTTCACGAGCCGAGCCCTCCGCCTGATTGGGCGGCTGAGAGGTAAGCCGGGCTGTGAGCTACATCACGACATTCGTCAAGTCATCGATTTTTAAGTAGAGCTTGGCCATCTCCTTGTCTTTGTTTCTGAGCTGCTTTCGGAGCTCTTGAAGCAGCTCTTTCTCAGCGGTCCTGGAGCGAAAATTCGGCTCTTCTTCGCTTTCCGAGCCCGACTCCTCATGGACCGAAGGGTCTTTCTGCCTATCATCCTCATCGAGAGGGTTTTCATCACCCAGCAGAGGCGGCTGCTCTTGGGAAGCGGCCACCACATTCAAGCCAGATTGGGTTTGAGATGTGGTAGCCTCGTCCTTGCTCTTGCTGCACGTGCCCACCGTGTAGACAGTGTGGACCACATACCCAGCCATTTCCTCATCTTCGGCGGGGTAACCCTGTCCTTCGAACCTCATGAGGTTTAGCCTGGCAGGAGCCCTAGCTCTTTTGTTGGCTCTATATCTGAGCCTTTTCTCCCTCAGCTTCTCGATTTTAAAGGCTTGGCGGGCATCCGCTATCCGGGGAGCCATTGTGAGTTGATCAGAGGGGAGCTTAGAGAAGACACCCGATCGAGCAGTGGTCAAGGGCACCGCTGGAGCTTGCTCGGGACGTGTTGTATCTTTGTTGGTGTTGATGGCCTTGCCCCCAGCTGGGGCCATGGAGAGTCATTCGGAAACGGACTTGCGCTTGGGCTGAGACGCCCTCGCGACCACCACATTTGGTCTCCTGTCTTTCGAGACCAGTTTGTCTGCCACAGGGGCTTGAGGAGCCGGGATGGCGCCAACAGGCATGAACATAATAGAGCCGAATGGTAGCAGCGGCTCCTCCCATTGTCGCCCGAGACTGGCCGGAAGGACCGTCCTGGTGTCTATCTTCATCGTGTAGGAGACGGGAGCTGAGTTCATCATCGAAGACATCGTCGGAAGGTGATTGCTTGAAAATCTGCATGAAAGGGCATTATTTCAGTATAAATATAGGTATGTATATTGACTAAGTTCGCATGAATACTTAACCCGAAATATGGGAGGAGAGATTGGTCCCACCGGGCGTGCCAAAATCTGTAGGGTGTTTTTTGTCACCCCATTGAGATGGGAATACGCGCGCGCTTGTCAGGCGTATACTACAGATTCCCCCTGCCTTGGGTAGGCCGGGGTTTATTGATTGTGGGGATCCGAATCTCCGGCAGCCGCGGACTAAGCTGCCGTTAATTACCCCTCGCCTTTGGGGCGAGGGAACCTCCGATTAACGGGTTAAACTGGTCATGCGAACTCAATGTGCAGTGTACGTGTGTTGTGTTTTGAAAGGGGGGTTTTGGATATATCGGGAGCCCCGCAGAGTTTTTACGGGGGTCCCGCTACCCGGATAGCGGGCTGGGGGTCAAGGGGGCTAGCAGCCCCCTTGCGGGGTGCGGGGCAGCGCCCGGTTAGAAATTTTTTTTCTAACAGGGACAGTGTCGTGGTGTATGTGTGTGTGCACATATGTATGCATATGTGTATATATGTATATGTATATATATATAAGAAAAAAGGGAAGAAAAGGCATCCAAAGGATGCGTGGGGGCAGCACCTTGGGCGCTGTGCGCTCAGGCGCTAGAGTGCCACGTGTCGGCACGTGGGCGCTCTGCGCTTGAGCGCTGGGCGCAAGCGCGCCACGTGTCGGCACGTGGATGCTTTGCGCTTCAGCGCCTGACGCTCGAGCGCAAGTGCGCCACGTGTCGGCACATGGGTGCTTTGTGCTTCAGCGCCTGACGCTCGAGCGCAAGTGCGCCACGTGTCGGCACATGGGCGACTTTCGCTTGAGCGCTGAGCGCTTGAGCGCAAGTGCGCCACGTGTCGGCACGGGGGCGACTTGCGCCTGAGCGCAAGCGCGCCACGTGTCGGCACCGGGGCGTCGTGCGCTCGCGCTTGAGCGCAAACGCGCCACGTGTCGGCACGTGGGCGCTTTGCGCTTGAGCGTAGGCTGCTACAGTACAAGCGCGGCACGTGTCGGCACGTGGGCGCTTTGCGCTCGAACGCTGAGCGCTTGAGCGCAAGCGCGCCATGTGTCGGCACGCGGGCGCTCTGCGCTTGAGCGCAAGCGCGCCACGTGTTGGCACGCGGGCGCTCTGCGCTTGAGCGCCGGCGAGAAAAAGAGGCTTTTAGCCTAAAAAAATTTCTCAGAAGAGAAATCAGAGAGGAGTTGGACTCCTGAGTGTTTTTTTTTTGGTTTAGTTAAAGGGGTTCTTCTTCTTCCTCCTCTGTTAGCTGGATCTTGAAGATCAAGAGATGTGAGATCTCAAAATCTCTCCTTTTGGGGATCTAAAGACAGATCCAAGTTCCCCTTTGTGGGTTTGGTGGTGAAAAACTATTTTGTTTTTGAAAAGGAAGAGTAAAACTCTTGATTTAATTCAGAAGTAAGAAGAAGGTTTGAGACCTTCAGAAAAGGGAAAGAAATACAAACCCTAGGTTTTTTGAGAGAATGAAAGTGTCTTCCTTTTATTCATCATCATGTTGCCTTTTATAGGCTTACATATTTACATATAGCCCCTTGGGCTTTACAAAAATGGCATTTTGCCCATCCCATGGCTCATGTGCCATTTCATTTTTGCACATAAGCCTTGGGCTTACAAAATATTGGCTTTACGCCCATTTTGTATACATTCATGTATAAAAAAACATAAAAATTATTTATTACATGATCTATATTTTGGCATGGAGGAGGCTGGCCACGGGTTCGACTTGGGCATGGGCCCGCTTGACCAGGGCTTGGGCCCACTTGGCTTGGGGTTGACCTTGACTTTAACTCGGTCAACCGGGGGTGCAATTTTTGACCCCAACAATATTGACATAATCAAGGATATGTACGATGGAGTAGTGGTAAATGTCAGAACTTGCGGCGGCCTAACGAGTGATTTTCCGATTACAATTGGTTTACATTAAGGATCTGCATTAAATCAATTCCTGTTTACTATCGTAATGGATGAGCTTACTAGAACTATTCAAGATGAGATATCTTGGTGTATGCTATTCGCTGATGATATTGTTCTAGTAAATGAGATGAAAGCAGAGGTTAATGCCAAATTGGAATTATGGAGGCAAACATTGGAATCTCGAGGGTTCCGATTGAGCAGGTCCAAGACAGCATATATGCATTGCAAATTTAGTAAACAGAGAAGTCAAAACCATATTGGTATTACATTGAAAGGGCAAGAGATATCACCGAGCGATCAGTTTAGATATCTAGGTTCCATCATCCAAAAGGATGGGAAGATCGATAGTGATGTTAATCAAAAGATCCAAGCTGGTTGGTTGAAATGGAGGAGTGCAACATGGATTTTGTGTGATCGTAACTTTCCGTTAAAATTGAAAGGGAAGTTTTATCGGAGCGCTATTCGACATACCTTATTACATGATATAGAATGCTGGGCTCCTAAGAAGCATCATACACAGAAGATGCACGTAGCGGAGATGCGCATGCTTCGTTGAATGTGCGGTAACACTAGAAAAGATAAGGTGCGAAATTAGGATATTCGTGCAAAAGTTGGTGTAGTACCTGTGGAGGAGAAGATGCGGCAAAACCAGCTAAGATGGTTTGGTCATGTGCGACGCAGACCTATAAAAGCACCGATTCGACGAATAGATACTCTCGATATGGGCAATGGCAAAAGGGCAAAAATGAGACCGAAGAAAACATGGATGGAGGGGATACGAAACGATATGGTTTCCAAAGGCCTCAATGAAAGTATATTGTTCGATAGGGGTGAGTGGAGGCGGAGGATTCAAGTGCTGGACCCGGCGTGATTCTCATGTTGGTTCATGTAGCCTACCCCATATGCTTGGGATAAAAGGCTCAGTTGTTGTATAAGATGAGAATAATGGAGGAAAGCTGCTATAGGAGGGAATTTCCTCCTATGGCGTCGAAAAAATACGCTCTCCATCGTGTTTTCCGACGATCGGCACCCATCATCTTCATCGTTATCATCTACAATATGGATATACCAAATTTCATGCGATTCTACAACTTTTTCACCGTTGAATTAGTGTGATCAAAATTAACGATTTACCGACAATAGAACTTTTTACATTGCTAAATCAACGGTGAAAAGGTTGTAGAATCTTATGAAATGTGGCGTATCCACATCTTAGATGATAACGATGAAGATGATGGATTCCGATCGTCGGAAAACACGATAGAGGGCGTATTTTTTCGACGCCATAGGAGGAAATTCACTCCTATGGCCTCTTTCCTCCATTATTCTCTTATAAGATATATGGAAATTAGAGAAGACAATATGTTAAAATGAGAAAAATGTCGATTCAGATATGGCTTGTTCATCTTCAAAAGAGATTAATAAGTATGCTGGTTAGAAAAAAAATGATAATTATAGTTAATGGTATAACAATCAAGAATATGCCTAATCTTACACATTATGTAAAAAGTTTTTATAAAATAAAATAAAAATCAAGTACTTACTGATGTAATTTTTATAATGGCAAAATTGGTTAAAAATAGGGCTGAATATTGGAAGGAAGTTTTCAGCTGGCCATGTAAAAGGGTGAACATATAGAAACAAATATACTATGACTTCATAGATAGAAAGTCTGGCCAACTCATGCATGTTAGAGATATATTGTACTAAAGTTTCGAATTTCTTAATTATAATTTAAGGCACTACTTTGATGCATGCATAATTGTAGCTTAATTTCTATATAAGATCACCTAACTTAAGATAATTGCCAACTAAATTATACTGTTAGAGGCTAATGGTGACAATCAAGAAGAGGAGTTGAACTAATTAACTTTACTTAGAGTTTTAAAAGGCCATGCTAATTCTTTTCTTTGAAGCTATTGAAAGTCCACATGCCAATTTCCTGGACTATACTACCAAAGCGATCATATTCTTCCATAGATAAGAATAATGTAGAATTCCGATTTGACATTTTTTATATATAGAAACGGCTTATCCACTATTCTTGGTATGAGATACGAACAATAGATATTCAAAGAAAAATAAAATCCAGAATCTAAGGATATTTTTTTTTCTTTTGCGAAATCTTTCCATGCATGATCACGCTATGAACGGTATCCGGCTTCTATCTAAAAATGTCAAATGAGAATTTTGCAGCCTTCCATTCTTTCATCAATCATCAACCGGTTATCAAAAAATACATGACATATGTTTTCTCATATCTCATTATAAAGGAAGAACACGTACATCCATCAGTATATAATGTAAATAACTGAGAGAACATATATATAAATATTTTTGGATATATATGTTCTAGATTTCAAGTATATATTCTAGATTTCAAATATAGAAAATAAAATGAGTGATTGTTTTGTTGATGAAAAAATGCAACATTTATTAATAGAAGATCCTTTACCCTAATGGAAAATAAATCTTATCTAATGATCAAATAAATTACTTAAAAAAATCAGCCTAGCTACCTTAACAAATTAATGCATGTTTATATAAATTAAAGAAATTAAAATCTCTTACCTTAACAGCATCCTTCAAAATCCCAAGCAAGAAATCATGATACCCGCTAACATTATACCCTCTCCTCCTCCAACGCAAATCATAGAAATTAAAAATCATGTCATTACCCCCAGCACTAAACAACACTAAACCCCCACCAACAATCCTTTTCCCTTCCTTTTCCCCCACAACTCTCTTCACCCTCTCCACATACTCCCCAAACATCTCCAGCTGCCTCGTCATCGTCACCGTGTTCGAGATCTCCGATGTTAGATCATCGTAGCCGGACCCCGCGGACGCGAAGTTAACCCCGGTTAAGATCTCTTGGCCTCCGAGTTCCGGGTTTAGATACGGAGGAGATAATGGCTTGATGTTGAGAGATGAGGTTAGTATGTCTGGGACTAGTAGGCCGTTGCTGAACCGACCGGTTGGCTTTCGGTCATGGAAGTCGAGGCCGTAGGGTTTGTGGTTTGATCTGAATGAGGTTGCGACGAACTCGTTGTTGCCCGTGTCGAGGGTGGAATCACCGAAGAAGAAGGTGGCAGTGAAGTTTGAGGCAGAGATAATGGGGAGGAAATGGAGGAGGAAGAGGATGAGAGGTGGTGGCATTTTAAAGGTTTTTTGGTTAGGGTTTTGGTGTAAAGTATGGGAGTGTTTGGTTTGCATATGGGAGAAATTTAGAAGCGTATTTAAAGGGATTTTTTTGTCTTCTTTTTTTTTAAGGATATCTAAATTGGTTTGCAAACATTATATATAGCTAGCGTATAAGATAATAATTGATACTATACATTGACATTAATTTGAGGTGGCAACTTGAATGTATGAGGAAGAAGAGAAAAGGGATTTTTAATGTTAATTAATTTTGTTTTGGTAGATATAGGAGAATAGAATTGGGCTTGCTTAGGAAACATACATATAGATGCATGCGTGCTCAAAAATGGCATTAGGAAAGGATAGAGGTAAAAGGATTTTCTTCCTCCCCCCTCCCCCTAAATTCTTTTCTCTTTAGCTTGCTTCCAAGAAAGAAAAGGGCAAAGATAGAATAGAGGTATCAAACATTAATTAGCATTGTCTCTTAAAAGTTAATTTGCAAGGAAGAAGGAAAGAAAGAATGAGAAGGTTAATCTCTAGATTTCTTCATGCATTTGACATATTTTCTATATATTTATGCATATATATACTTGTCACTACTACAAATAAGGGTTGCCCCTACGGATATTGAAATCCATAGGGTCATATTTATTTTGGCCCTACGGACTAATCCGTAGGGCCATAAGGTTGTCCCTACGGTCCAAGACGCACCAACGTAAAAATATTAAATCTTAATTTGTTATTTGCCCCTACGGTGCCGCAAACTAAGGACCTACGGATAAATCCGTAGGGGCATCTAAATATGGATTTAATAGAAAAGAAACATAATTTCCCTACGCGCTGATTATCCTCCTCCTCGATCGAGCGTGCGAAACCTCGCAAATCGCCTTTTCTCGTCGCCGCGTCACCGACCTCGCCGATCTCGTCGCCGACCTCGCCGATCTCGTCGCCGACCTCGCCGATCTCGTTCCCGATCTCGACGCCGTTCTTCCTCGTCGCCGATCCACCGAACAGGTAAGTAATTAAATCTTCAATTAAAGAGATTTTTGATTATTTTAGGGGTTGGGGTTGCGGTTGCGGTTGGGGTTCGGCTAGGGTTGCGGCTGGGGTTGGGGTTGGGGTTGGAGTTAGGCTGGTGCTAGTGCTGGGGATGCGGTTGGGTTGGGGTTGGGGTTAGAGTTAGGGTTGGGGTTCGGCTGGGGGTCGCATTACTGTTGGGGTTGCGGTTTGGATGGGGTTGGGTTGGGGTTGGAGTTAGGGTTAGGGTTGGGGCTGGGGCTGGGGCTGGTGTTGCGGTTGCGGTTGGGTTGAGGTTGGGGTTAGGGTTAGGGGCAACCCTTATTTGTAGTAGTGTGTATATATTCATAAATGTCAGGGTTACCACTTATTGAGCGCTGGAGCACTATTACGAATATGGCGCGTCCCTATGGTTGGAATCGTAGAGGCAAACCACTGTCCCTACGGTGTCCACCGTAGACGCAAAATTATAATCCGCCGAGACAAAAACCGTAGGGACAGATAAATGCCCATATGGTTACAAATTTGCCGATACGGCGAAACCCGTAGAGGCTATTACTTGGTTCCCAACGTAGGGGCAATATTATTTTATACATTTTAAAATATATATTTTTTAATATGGGGCAAACTTAGCCCCTACGATTTCCACTGTGGGGAGTGTATCAGTTTTTTCTGATACTTTATCCCTACGGTGGTCACCGTAGGGGTAAAGGTTGTCCCTACGGTTTATAACCGTAGGGGAAAACTTAAAAAAAAATGCCGATTTCTATTTTTTGTTCGCCCTTTACACAATAATATATCACACACTATATTATATGAGAATAATGGAGAAAATATGCTAATAGAGGGAATTTCCTTCCATGGCGTCGAAAAAACACACCCTCCATCGTGTTTTCCGACGACCGGAATGCATCATCTTCATCGTTATCATCTAAGATATGGGTACACCAAATTTCATGTGATTCTACAACTTTTGCACCGTTGAATTAGTGGGTTCAAAATTAACGGTTTACCGACAATAAAACTTTTTACATTGCTAAATCAACGGTGAAAAAGTTGTAGAATCACATGAAATTTGGTATACCCACATCTTAGATGATAACGATGAAGATGATGCATTCCGATCGTCGGAAAACACGACGGAGGGTGTATTTTTTCGACGTCATAGGAGGAAATTCGCTCCTATGGCCTCTTTCCTCCATTATTCTCATATTATATACCCAAATATAAAAATATATATCAATAATATCTCTCGCAAAATATATAACGAAATACAGTAATGTAAAAACACAAAATAAACAAACAAAATACAAAATCACTCTAAAATCATGATCATAATCATAATCATAATCATAATCATCATATACAACAACCGATATTCAAAATATACAACATGTCGCAAATATAATACATAAATATTTAGAATGCAAGAATTAACGAAAATTGTAGTGCAGTATATACCTCCAGCGATATCACCACAAGCTTGCGTCCGGACAGCAGTACGAGCGGGTCGATAGTTCCTCGGGTGAGAAACAGCCGGTGATCCAAACATGGATGTATCCCCTCCAACTAGATAATAAACAACGGCTCTATAAGTAACTTCTAAATAAAATAATACATAATCAATTTGACATATTATATATTAAAAATATTAACATGCAGAGTGCTCAGAGGGTATGGATCATGTGGGAACATCCTGTGTTCCGGATGTGGAGGTATCCCCTCCAACTAGACAATAAAAAATGATTATATAAGTAACTTCAAAATGAATATGTGTGTATATCTATGATATGTCGTTTAAAATGAATATGCGTGCAATATATAATATATAAATATATCTGCAGGTGTGGCAAATTCCACATGGAAAGAGTCATCTAGATTCTGTCCGGACGGGGGTGCAACACCACCCCTCTACTGCAGGAGCTGCTCCCTATGTTGCTTCCCGGGCTTAATCGATTTATCCTTGCCTCTGGAGCCGCCTCTGGTGCCCCTGCCCCTCGCAGGTACCGACGCCGCCATCACCCCTAAATAGAAGTACAATCATTACATATGCATGCAATATATGTATGTAAGAGAAATAATAACAATACATGTATAGATTATAGAAAATGTATACTCATAATATAATATTAATGATTACTTTTTTCGTTTCATAGACACATTAGATGTCGTATGAATATCTAATTGGATTTTATCATCAATATCATTCCTAATCCACGCAACTTCACGTTCATATGAAGATAACCCTTCTACGAAGACTGACGGTTGGAGTACTCTAGTATTCTCTTTTCTTCTTCCTCATCGCTGTCATCCATGCGATCCTCGAATTCCGAGACATCATAAATATCCCTGGGCTTTCATTGGCATACAACATTCCATCTCGGATACTTCAAGTACTTTTGAGTAGTATACTTGAAATGCTTGTTGTGGGGGATATAAATGGATCATCCTCAAAGCAAAATCGACGCGTGTTTACACTAATCAATCCATATTCATTTCTTTAAGTTCCGAGATTGTCTTTCTACCTTCCAGTTCCGGTTCGTATATCATACCAAATATACTGAAATATATAAAATGGTTCTTCTCGTCCGGGATATTAGAAACCAATTATGCAATCTAAGTATCTATAATAAATCACACCATCCGAGCCAACGGTCGCAATCCCACTATTTTGGATGGTTCGAGATTCTTCTATGTCCTTAACTTCAAATATGTATTCAAGAACACTGGATCCTTTATAGTATGCAACCTCCATGCTAGGAAACTAAGCTAAACATCTCAAGTCTTTCTCTAATGATACAAACATGTTCAGATCTTGGATTTGACAAAACAAATTATGCGACAATTACATAATGATATAAGTTTAGATTAAGACTAGTCACAAAAATATGAGATTCAAACATTTTACATGATGTGCAAACCATTCGCAAAAATTGTCCTAATGATATTTGTTCCCGCCAAAAGTTTTTGCCCGGAATTTGATGTTTCCTTATAAAAATAAAAGGAAGCCTCCACATGTTAAACACCCACCCACCCACATGCAGAGCATATGAGTGCCGCTTTACATAGGATCAAATCCTATATTAGTTTCTACGTATTAAACACGTGAGCGTCTCACATGATATCCATGTGAGTGCTAGTGCAGCCTCTTGGCAGTGCGCGTCACGTGATATCCACGTGAATCATATGCTAGTATCTCGGCAACGACTCACATGTTAAACACATGAGCGTCTCACGTGATATCCACGTGAGCACTAGGCCAGTATCTTAACAGCACCACACGTGCAATGCACGTGAGTGTTCTTTTTGATAGAATTAAATTCTATGGGAGAAAATATTTTCCTGATCTTTCTTGAACAAGAAAGATCTTCTCTGTTAAACAGAGAACCCTTGGATCAAAAATCCAACTGTGATTATAAAATCACCAATTGATCATCTGATAGAATTAAATTCTATCTTAGGAAAATATTTTCCTAATCTTATTAAACAAACAAGAATGATCTTCTCTATTAAACAAAGAGCATTTGGATTAAAAATCCAACGGTGAATATAATTCACCGGTTGATCTTTAAGATCAATTTGATTGATTATGAAATCTCTCAATCATGATCTCTCAATGAGAGATTTTCTCAAAACAGATTGATTTTCTCTTCTCCTATAAATAGGAGTAAAGAGATTAAATCTAAAAAAGAGAAGACCCCCCATAAGCTTCTGTAAGAAAAATACAGAAGCTCTCCAAAAGTTTCGATAATAGAGAATCTAATTCTCAATAAAAAAGAAGATCTTTCTTCTCTCAAACCCTAGGTAAAGAAAATAAAGAGATAAAAATATCTCACCTTTACATATCATATCATATCGAAGGGTTTAACCTTTTAAAAGAACTTAGTTTTTCTCCGATTCTGAGATCCACAAGACAAGTCTCCCATAAGGTGAGAATTTAATTCTTATCGGGAAGATATTGTTCTTGAGAACCAAAGATTTAGGGAAGAACCTGGATGAAAGGACATGAAAAATATGGTTCCTTCATAACAAGAACTTATTTCTTAAAGAACATGATCTCAGATCATCAAAATATTGATCTTGGTGATCGTTAATGGTTAAAATGCCATTAACATAAATTAAACTTCTTTTAAAAAAAACATGAATATAGATTAAATCTCTAAGTACTCATCGTCTCACGTAATATCCACATGAGCACTCGAAAGAAGCAGAAGACAGCGTCTCACGTGATATTCACGTGAGCACACAAAAGCTCAGGGACTCAGCGTCTCACATGAAAAACTCGTCTCATGTGATAACACGTGACCGCGAGAAAGCAAAACAGATTAGTGTTTAGCACTATTTTAGCGTCTCACGTGATAGCACGCGATCGCCAAGAAATATAACGCCTCACGTGATAACACATGAGCGGGAAAAAGGAGCAGCAGCTCACGTGATATCACGTGAGCGCTAAAACAAGCAGGATATTATATCCTATACTTAAACTTGGGATTCTTTGCTCAGTGTTTAGCACTATTAGGTAATGTAAGACTCAAAACAGAGAATATGGCCCAGTGCATTGCACCGTCGGGTACATAAAAGCCCAACACTTAGTCTAAAATAGACTGAGTCCCTGAAGTTTTAATCTTCTTTGATTTTAAATCAATTGAGCTCATATTCTCATGATATCCAGGTTTAATCTTAGTCCCATATGTGATTAATGATCTTCATCACATATCTTCTAAGTTAATCTTAGTCTCATATAAGACCAACGATCCTTAAATCCACTATAATCTTTTCCCTCATATACGGGATTTGGTTCAAGGGTACATCTTTCCACACCTCTGATATACGACGTTGTAATTTCTCAACGTCTTCAGAGAGGTGGTTGGTCCTAACAACCGACAACTCTTTCCTCGTCCCTACTTGATGAAAAATATGAAATTTTATCAAGACAGTGAATGCCTTATGCATCCCATATAGACGCGCACTCTCATATCGATACACCCTATATTTATGCACTTCCATATTGATGTGCACACCTTATATTGACACATATCCTACATTGAGCTCCAATTTTATCATTATATGTATATCTTTAAGGGAAATATAAATGCCTTCAAAATGGATCGCACCTCAATATTGGGCGAATCCCATGTTACCATCGTTCATTTCGCCACGTAACATATACACGTGCGCGCAAGATGAAAAATGGACCAAAATGTCTTTAAACTAATATCCGTCCCAAACACGGGAATATTGGACCAAAACGTCCTTAAACTAATACTTTGTTCCGAGCACGGGAATGTTGGACCGAAATATCCCTAAACTAATATTTGACCGTGACGTCGTTAAACTAATACGTTTGGCCCTACGGGTGGTCTCCATATTGACCCCCGTATACAATCCATATGAACAAACAATCCATATTCCATCCATGTCTCTCAAGGACCGCGATGTCCTTAAACTAATATGTTTTGCCCTGCGGACTGTCTTCATATTGACTACCGTATGCTATCCATGCGCTATTTCCGATGATCAATTAAGCCCATATGCTCACTGTTCCTAAGTCAATCTTAGTCTGATACACGACTGACGATCCTTAAATCAAACCCATATATCCCATAAACTGATAGACCTCATTTATATGAGATCCGCATGCTAAGTTCAAAACCCTAAATCTAATATACGGATTTGGACTAAATCGTGCCTTACGGGCATGACAAGATTAGTCTCCGTATACAATCCAAAGGCAACCCTATAATAAACAAATATAACACGAAACGAAGTGGTCTGCCTGGGGCAGGTGAAAGTTGTTATTGCAATGCAATAGCATAATTAACTGCATGAGTTTGTGCCTGCAGGGAAGAGCGTCCCCATAATCAAAAACCTCTCACAAAAGAGGGGGAATATGATAAAGTCACGCTACAACCGTCGCATTTATCCAAACATCCGATATACGGTGCCATAAATCAATTTGGTATCTTCAGAAAGGTGGACAGATATGTTCTAAATAGCATCTGCCCCCAAATTCAAGCAAGACGATCTATCCCGGTTCGTCTCTGTTTTCGGCGGTAAACAATATTTTTCCACTCGATCATCATTCCAATTAGTATGCCCGCTACGTACTTCATTCTTATGAATTATATTATCAACATTAAATTTTAACGTCAATATTATATTATTTCATACTCATACACACTAGTAGAAACTGTGCGTATTAGAGACCGTTTATTGGAGACTGTGTAAATATATGTGTTCTCTAATAAATTATTAGTGACCGTATATATTATACGGTCTCTAATGAACGGTCGCTAATGTATTCACGACCATTCACATAATATTAGCAACCGTTCTAAACGGTCGCTAATAGGTCGATCAGATAAGAGCCGTAAAGGCCCTTCTTCCTCCTCGTTCCCCAATTTCATCCCACGGCAAGGTAATCCCCATTCCCTTTTCCTCAAAAATTTCAAATAAATTATAAAATTTAACCAATTTTTTTAGGTGTTATTGTTGCAGTTGGTGGTATAGGAGCCTGCAATCGCTCTCTTTCTTTTTAAATCCGGACCAAGGTTAGTGTTTTCTCCTCCTAACCCTAAATTTTTCAATTAGATTCTTAAATTTGGAAATTAAGTGATTATAATATGTGATTTGTATTGGTTTTGATATATTAAATATGGATAATGAAGAATTGAATCAGTTGTAGAATGATGGGTTTGAAATTAGGATTTGAAATTTATTATGATTTTAGGGGTTGATGGGTTTTAACATTAAAATATAATTGAAGAAAATTATTTTAGATGGGTTTTAGAATTGAAAATAGATGAAAAATTAAAATATAAATTTGGTAATTTAAGATTAGAGTTGAAAATATAAGGATTATAGGTAATCGATGAATTTACTTGTTAGATTAATTCAGCGTAAGATGGATTATAGGATTATGTTAGATGAATTTAGGGTAAAATATATTATACTTAATTGAGGGTGTGTGAGCGAGTGTGTATGCGCACATGTGTAATTGTGAGTATGTATAAGTGTGTGTCCGCGCATACATATGTGAGCGAGTGTATGTATGAGTGTTTGAGTGCGCGCGCGTATATGTGAGTGTGTGAGAGTGTGTGCGTGCGCGCCCGCCCGCCCGCCCGCATATGAAATATTTCAAAAATATATTCATCCTAATTTCTATATTGTTTTTTTAAATTTAATGATTCGATATCCTTTATTTTGTAAATTTAATAATTCGATGTCTTATTTCTCTAATTTATTGCTTAGAATTTTAATTGTAGCATAATTTATAAACCAAATCAAAATAAAAATCAAATCCTTTAATACCAATTAAACTATAATAGATACATAAATCAAACTAAAATCATACTGATTAAGAAAAATTAACACTAATTAATATATAACATTAATTACATTAATTAAAAAATCTTAATTAGACCAAATAATAGTGAACCGAGACCCTGATTAAAAAACGATTAAATAGAAAATTAAGGGATACCTTACAATTTTGATTAGAAACTTAACCAGGGTTTTATGTTTTCATTTAATTAGTAAGTTTAAGATCGAAAGCTTTTAAACTTGTTTATGATCGACCTATAGTTTCCAGTCTGACAATTGGTGTATGTCAAATTTTTTTCCCGTCGAATTGATAGGATCACATTATATGTTTGTGAGAGTTGAGCGTCGTATTTAATTTTTTCAAATGTATGTGTAAGTATTCGACGAGGGGATTTGACATACAGTGATTATCGGATTTGTCCAGTTTGGACATGTTACAAATGCAACAAGACTCGCATCCTTTTGTATTTTCGTCCATTAAAAAAAGTTTCGACGGTGCCTTCCACTTGTTCCCCATGTACAGACTTATGTATGAACACGGGGAACAGGAGGAAAGTGCTGCCGAAATTTTCTCGAAATGGACAAAAAGCAAGAGGATGTGAGATGCGAGTGTTGCATTCGTACTGGGAATTAAGACTTTTATCCCTGATAGCCATGAAACTAATTATTCATCCCGATCTGTTGCCTTGAGTACTTACACCAATCTTAAATGACTTTAGATGTTTTAATGCGTCCACATCATGAAATTTTATTTAAGACTTGAAAATTTATTTAATGATGAGCTTGTTATAAACTCATAAGATATGTTAAACTCATATTATTATCTGTGTGATAACAGATGAGAATTCTCCTGAATAAATCGTTTATGCACATGGGAAAAAAGATAGGTATAGTTTGACACCAGATTTAAAGATGGGCTTAAAATCTTTTTAGATTATGCAGATAAGAACCCAAAGCATAGCCGAGATGGACTCTTGTTCAGTCCTTATAAGAAATGTAAGAATAGAGCCCGTTTTCGACGTGAAGTGATAGAAGAACATGTGTTTATAGATGATTTTGAATCGAACTACATACATTGAAATTACTATGGTGAGGAAATACATGTCGAGGAAACGAGGATGGATAATGAGACTGCAGCTTCGCAAGCTGAATTGCCGACGGATGACAAGATAAATGACACGCATGAGATATTGGAAGATTTATTTGCTGGAGAGGAAATGAATGATGTTGAACCGTTTGAATGCACCAGTGAATTAGAGGAATTGCAGAAATTTCTGGAAAAAAATAAACAAGATTTGTACGAAGGCTGTATGGAATTTAGTAGGCTGTCATTTGTAATAAGGCTCCTCCATTTGAAGATGATCAGCGTGATGGCTAACGAGCACTTTGACATGCTTCTTGATCTCTTACGCAAGGTAATTCCTGAAGGAAAGGAAAGTATTCCAGAGAATCATTACGAGACAAAAGAGATTGTTAAGACACTTGGTTTCTCGTATAAGAAAATCGATCCATGTCCTAATGACTGTGTGCTGTATCGCAAGGACTACGCATCTCTCGATGAGTGTCCCACTTGAAATTTGTCTAGGTGGAAAAATGTTAAGCGAAATTCAAATGCAGAAACGTCCGATGTCAGCAAAAAGAGCAAGAAAACATCAGCCAAAGTCCTTCGTTATTTCCACCGGCTAAGAGCTTACAAAATTTATATATTTCAAAACACATGGCGAAGAGCATGTGATGGCATTCCGATCATCAGATCAAAGATGGGAAACTGAGGCATCTGGCTGATATAGAAGCATGGACGCATTAGACAGTGTTAATTATTTTTTGGATGAGCCGAGAAATGTACGTCTAAGTTTGACAACGGACGGTTTCATGCCTTACGGACTCATGAGCTTTAGTTGGTCCACGTGGCCGGCATTGGTTATGCTTTATAATCTGCCTCCCTGAATGTATATGAAGCAACCGTATATGATGTTTCCTTATTAATTCCTGGAAAGTATTCCCCTCGCCAGAACATTGACCTCAAATCGATATGATGATAGAGTAAGCAGACACAAGTATTGATGAGGCACGGACTGTAGAGGATAATCTGGCCCGGTTTGAACACCACGGAAGATGTGTTGCAAATGAAATTACGAAAAACGATATGCGTGGAAAAAAGGGCAATTCTGCATGGGTAGGTAGGAAGCCCGTAGGTCCGGATATGTGGGCTATACATTTCTACGGTTATATCGGTATTCTCGTCCGCAATACCGACTTCTAGAACGTGGGCTTCACGTTGTTGGGGGCAAAAATTCCACCCCGGTTAACCAAGTCAAAATCAACTCCAAGTCAAGTAGGTCCGAGCCCAAGTCGAGCCCGAACATGAAGAGGCCGGCCTCCTTCACGCCAAGAAGAAAATTATGTAATAAATAATTTTGATATAATTTTTATGAATAGATGTAATGAAAATGAGCATAAAACCAAATTGTTGTAAAGCCCATAGCTCATGTACAAAAGAAATAACCACATGAGATAAGGGATAGGCAAAATGCCATTTTGTAAAGCCCAAGGGGCTATGTGTAAACTTGTAAGCCTATATAAGACAACGCGATGATGAAATAGAAAAAGAACAATTGATTCCCCTCAAAAAGTTAGGGTTCTATGCCTCATTCTCCTTCCTCAAGGCTCTAAACCTTCTTCTTTTTTTGAATTAAATCAAGAGTTTAACTCTTCATTTCCTAAAAATGAATAGTTTTTCATCATAAAACCCTTGAAGGGGAGCTCGGATCTTCCATCAAATCTTTAAAGGGGAGATTTTTAAGTCCCACCCCCTTTCTCCAAGATCCAGCCAACAGAGAGGAGGAAGAAGGAGACCCATCTCCTAAAATTCCACTTTGGAAAGATCCAAAACTCAAGAGAAGATCCAGGGCTCAAGAGAGAAGAAAGGGGTCCCCTTTCATCATCTCCGAAAATATTTTGGGAGTTTAACTCCGAACATGAATCTCTTCTTTAGGAGTTTAACTCTAAACCAATCTTTGAGAAGTTCAACTCCAAGATCCAAATTCTTGAAGGACTTGAACCCAAAAAATCCAGATCTTTTAGGAATTTTACTCCACAAAAAGATCTTTTTTTAGAAGTTTAACTCTAAAAGTCACTCGGGAGTTCAACTCCCAATTCAGGGGCTAAGCTCCTTTTTCCGCGGGCGCCCAACACCCATGTGCATGGCGCGTGATCCGCTGGCGCCCAGAGCCCGCGTGCATCGCTGGCGCCCAGAGCCCGCTGGTGCCCACGCGCTACGCACGTGACCCGCGGGTGCCCAGTGCTCACGCGCCACTCACGCGTCCTTAGGAAGCTTCTCACCCCTCTTTTTCCCTCACGCTCCACACTTAAAACACGTTCTCTATTAGACAAAATTTCTAACGGGGAACTGTCCCGCATCCCGCAAGGGGGCTGCTAGCCCTCTTGACCCCTAGCCTACTATCCGGGTAGCGGGACTCCCATAAACTTTACGAGGCCTCCGATACGTCCAAGTCCCCTTCAAAACAAAACACATGCATACCGCACATAGAGTTCGCATGACCAGTTTTACCCGTCAATCTTAGATTGTCACGCTCCGCTTCCCAAAAGACGGAAACAGGTACGTGACGAGGCCCGCGACGTATTTATTTCGAGAATGTCATTTCTCGGAATAAATACGCTAAGCGTAATTGAGCAATATGAAATGACAAAAAATTGACATGAGATTTAAATTTTAACAACTTTATTTACATTCAACTTGATACATTTACAATACATGAATTCAACAGAAAGAAAATACAAGAAAAAAATTTCTAAACAGATGGCATACATAAACTAAAAGAGAGGATAACTAGTCTAGGCCTGAGACACGATCTGATCATACTCCTCTTCGGTGGTTGTTTACCGCCGGAAACGGGGAAGACAAACGTCTTGCCTGAATTTGGGGGCAGATGCTATTTGGGTTTATCCGTCCACCTCTCCGAAGATGCCAAATTGATTTATGGCACCGTATATTGGAGGTTTGGACGGATGCGGCCATTATAGCAGACTTCGTCAGATCCCCCTCATTGTGAGAGGTTTTTGATTGTTGGGTCGCTCTTCCCTGCATGCGCAAGCCCCTGCAGTTAATTACGTTACCGCATCGCGGTAACCACTTTCTCCTGCTCCAGAAGGTCACTTCGTGTCGTGTGTGTTTGTTTTATTTTCGGTTGCCCGTGGATTGTATACGGAGACTAATTTATGTTGTCGCCCGTAGGGCGTGGATTAGTCCAAATCCGTATATTCTTAGATTTGGGTTTGGGTTGATTTAAGGATCGTTAATCTCTATTGAGATTAAGATCAACTTAAATGTTTGTTGAGGATACGTTAGTCTAATTTTAGGCTAAGATCTACTCAATAGGATTTTGGGATCATTCAGACCCAACAAAAGAGCATTTGGGCTCCATTGTGTTAGTTTAAGGACGTTGCGGTCCGTTGCTAGTTTAAGGACGTTGCGGTCCGCAGTGGGATGTGCCCGTCAATTTGGGAGTGCACCAAAGAGTTGTTGGTTATCGGGACCCACCACCTCTCTGAAGATGCTGAAGAATTACAACGACATGTATCAGAGGTGTGAGGAGATGTACCATTGAACCAATGTCCGTTGGGAGATCTGTAGTCGTGTTTGGGACTAAGATCAATTTAGGAAAATGATGAGCTCATGGGCTCGGTTGATCTGAATTGGGGATTTGGTCAACTTAGACTCAACCCACTCAGTCTTTGACTAAAGTGTTAAACACTTGCTTGAACTCAGTCCCTTTTTTTTCTGCAAATAATGCTGAGCATTCATATGGGTTCTGACATTCATACTTTGCTTTACTTTCCCCTCCCTTTTTTTTGTTCTTTTATTTTTATGGAGTGTTAAACACTCTTTATGGCGTCCACGTGTGGAGCACGTGAGGCGCTTGGCGCTAAGCGCCAACCACTGAGTGCTAGGCACTCCTTATTGAGCAGTGCCTACGTGAGGGACACATGAGATGCTTGGCGCTAAGCGCCCACCATTGACTACTAAGCACTCTTTATTGAGCAGCGCCCACGTGAGGGACACGTGAAGCGTTTGGCGCTGAGCGCCAACCATTAAGTGCTAAGCACTTTTTATTGAGCAGTGATCAGTCGAAAATATTGTATATTTTAGCCGGCAATTTCCCCATCTTTTACATACATTTAGAAGTGTTCGGCATTCATATTCTACATATTAGCAAATCTGTCACAAAATATGAGATTGCATGTGTTAGACTTTTAAACCGACACTTTAAAGGAAATTAACCGCATTTCATGGCATCGCATCATTTCTGTATTTGCGCAACACTTGTCTTGAGTCTGTGCAGGAAATACGGAAGAAAATCAAAAGAAGCTGATCAAACAATAAGCCAATTCAATCATTTCAGATCTGGTATCAATGCAGAAGAAATTAGATAATTCAATACATTATAAGAAGGCCCATACAATGGCCCAAGAGTACCACAGAAAGCACAATCCCAAAGGCTCCAAGAGCGCCGCGCTTCCGCGGCAGAAGATGGCTTGAGCCGCGGAAACGCGGCGGTTCTGCCACGTCAGCCGTCCAAGTTTGGGCACAATTCCTTTCTCTGGTCCCACAGTCCATTCTGACACTTCAAAGTCCAGAACTATTTCGAAGCTACTGCCAGATCAGAAAAGAAGATTAAGGAAGGCTAATCCTAATTAAGCTCCTAAACTAATCCTCTTCTAGAAGCTCCTCCTAACCAATCACATCTAGAAGCTTCTCCCCTAACTAACTTTTGGAGGGAAATTTGAATTCCCTCAACAAACTTTTGGAGGGAAACTTAGAATTTGAAATCCTAGATCTAGGGTTAGTTATCTATAAATAGAACCTAGATCTAAGGGTTGAGTTGAATCTTCATTAGTTAAAAATAATCATTCTACACCATTTTCTTCCACAAGTCTCGTGACAAGGCTTGTGCGAAACCCTAACCCTAATTCCACTCCTAATCCAAGATCTTGAGTACCAAATCAAGCAAGAAGCCTTCAACCTTTTAGGAGCCGAGCCGATCTTCAATCGGGCAAGTGATCCAAGCCGATCCACGATCCACGGAGACGAGCGAAGCCAAGTCGACGATCAAGTTCTTCCTCTTGTAGTTCTTGAGCGAATGTAACTAAATTGTTGATATCAATAAAAGGTGAATTTCTTTAATCTTGCTATCTTTTAATTCTTGCATCATGATTAGATCTCAATTTGTGATTGTTGTTCTTGTTGTGACGTTTGAGTAAAACTCCGCTCGTAAAGGAGTCGAGACGATTGTAGAATGATGATGTAACAAATCTTAATACTATTTTTAAGTCCTACGAGTTTTGTAAACCCTAGCAAGTTCAAGAATCGACAACCTAGTTTCGTTGCGATGCTTCCTTGATTGTGATCGCTCGAAATTAGGGATCTACGATCGTTTCTTGAATTTACTAGAGGCTAGAATATGAATGACATCGACGAATGAACAAGGGATAAGATGAAACCCTAGTTTCACAAGAAATCCCTAATTCTCGTCGATAATCATCGATCTAGTATCAATTCATCGAAGGATAAGAATACGTAATTGTAAGATTACATCACATCTATAGATCCGATCGATTCCTACGAGCCTCATTTCGATTCTTGAGATTTGGTTTGGAAAAATCAACAAACTATCAATTCTTGATTCTATCTTTTAATGCTTTCTTAGATCTAGTTTTTCTCTTTCTTAAACTTTAAATACAAATCTTGAATTGTTTGTTTTGTTTTCATTAAAGATTCAATTCATCTAACTCAAAAGACGAACGATTACACTTTCCCTGAGGACGATCCGCACTCACATACTAACTACAATCCGACACCGTAGTTGATTGCGGTCAAATAATTTTTGGTTGTGATTTCTTTACCATTTCATACAACACATCGAGAATTCTATAACAATCAAATGGCGCCGTTGCCTGGGACTATTTGATTCGATTTATTACAATCACAGAAATTAGTACAATCAAATGGCGCCGTTGCCGGGGACTATTTGATTCGATTTATTACAATCACAGAAATTATAACAATCAAGCAGCATCCACATGAGGCGCTTGGCGCTGAGCGCCAACCATTGAGTGCTAAGCACTGTTTATTGAGCAGCGCCTACGTGAGGGACCCGTGAGGCGCATGGCGCTAGGTTTTCTTTGTGTATTCTGTTCTGAAGAGTTCAATTCTCTATTCTTTTCTGGATCTTTGATCCCCAAGAACAAGTTCATCCCCATGAGAATTAAATTCTCATTTGTGGGAGACTTATCTCATGGATCTCAGATCCAGTGAAATAACCAAGTTCTTTTATGAGGGTTACAACTTTGGACATGCAGATGAGATGCTCTGATCTCTATTATTATTTTTATTTACCTCGAAGAGAGGTATTCTTCTTTCTTCCCTCTTAAATCTTTCTTCTTTCTTGCTCTAAAGCTTATGGGGTGTTTTCTCTCTCTAAGACTTGAAGTCTTGGGTCCTTTATATAGTATAGGCACATCTGTTGATTTAGTTAAAGAAATCTCTCATTGAGAGATCCTGATTGATTTGGGGATTTTATCCACCGTTGGATCTTTGATCCAAGGACTTCTGTTTTACAGAAGATATTTTTCTTGTTTTTATCAAGATTAGGGAAACATTTCCCCATACAGAATCTTTTTGTATATAGGTGATTTTTAATCATCATTGGATTTTTTAATCCAACGGTACTCTATTTTACAGAGAGTAATCATTCTTGTTTAGAAAGATTTGAGGAATATTTCCTCAGCAGAACTTAATTCTGTACTTTGGTGATTTATCACCTCTGTTGAATCTTTGATCCAACGGCTCTGTCTAATCAGAGAGCTTTTAGCTCTTGGTGCTGGCGCCCTCGTGCGAGGCACGTGAGGCGCTGTCTCAGATTTTTTAACTATTGGCGCCGGCGCCCTCGTGCAAGGCACGTGAGGCGCTGCCTATTTACTGAAGGTGTCTTTTCGCCTTCTTTCTTTGCTTTTCCTGGGTCAAACTTTTCTTTTCCAATGCTTGAAAATAGTTCCATCATGCACAACATTTTCTGTGCCTAGACTTAAATGTCTCCCTTCATAATCTGAAGCAATGCGTCTCTTCTCTTTCAATTTCAGAGAATTATTTTAACAGAGAAGAGCTATGGCTTGTAACCGTCCACATGCTCGCCGGCAGCTATGGAAGGTGCCTATTGAGGAATTTGTTCCTCATTTTGCTGTCCGCTTGGTGAACCCTGCTCTTACGGATGACCAATGCGATACGGTGCTGCATGAGCTCTTGACTCGTAGAGGATCTCCTCTCCCCATCGGCTCCATTTGGCTCCGGATGGTCTTCTTGTCCGTGCTCGATGATATTCCCCCTCATCCAGCGGAGATGAATCCGGTGATACTCGACGCAGCGGAGGACAAGATCAGATGCTTTCATGAGGCACTTTTGATTACCACGGCTCTGAGGGATCGCTCTGTTCAGCTGTTAAACCAGATACGGGCTCAGCGGGCCATCATGTCTGCCTTCGCTGATGGGCATGGTGCTGACCGATCGGGAGCAAATCTTCGTGAAGATCGCCGCTTTGCCATGGTGGAGAAGGCAGAGAGGGAGTTAGAGAATTTTATCCATAGTTTTGTGAATCCCTGTACTTTCGATCCCATGTATAGTGATCTATTTCCTGTAGAATACAATGTTCAATTAAATGCTTTCTTTTTGTCGTTGACCACCAAATGCTCCTTTTCTAACACCCGTTCTTCCTCTGATGCGTGTATGTGCGTATATGAATGAGCCCGATTTCACACATATTTGTAAACGAAACTTAAACCGGTGTAAACAGGAACAAATAGCTCTTGGCCGAAGATTTTGGCGGGAACAAATGCCCCCACTACTTTGCCCACGTAAGTGTGTATGTGGGTGAAGTAGTGCAGAGTTATGCATGGCCATAGAATTAAGGGCTTAAGAGACAAGTTTTGGGTCCTTATAGCCTAAGACTTTTTCCATCTTCATGATCCATAAGTGTCTCAAGAAGGGTTTTTTTCTCTATAAGTCGAGAGGATCTCATAGGTGCATATTCACCCTAGAAATCGTGAGGATTTCTAAGTGTTCATCGCCTCCGTGAGTCGTAAGGATCTCACTCGGGTATTTTTTCCTTACGAATCGTGAGGACCCGTAAGTAGCTTCTTCATTTCAGTGGCATGTAATTTTGGCAAATGTGGCCCGTAGATGGTATACAATAGTCCATCTTGACCTCCTTGTAGGGCAGCGATGGCTTAGGAAACAGGTTTGGATCTGCCGCCTAAGACTTTTCAACTTTATGAGCCATGAGGGTCTCATAAAGGCTTTTCTCCCTATGAGTCAAGAGGATCCCGTAGGTGTATTTTCTCCTTAGGAGTCGTGAGGACTCCTAAGCGTGTTTTCTTTTGCCAGTCGTAAGGATCTCACAAGACAATTTTCCCCCTTTACAAGTCGAGAGGACTCGTAAGTGTTTTTTCCCCTCCTTGTCGATATTCGAATTTGGAGAGTGTGGCCTGTGGATAGTATACAATAGTCCATCTTGGACCTACTTGCAGGGCCCCAGTGCTTAGGAAACAGGTTGATATCCCCATTGCCTAAGGCTTTTCACCTTCATGAAGGTTTCGTGAAGATGTTTTTCCCTACGAGCCGTGACGAATCGAGAAGCTCTCGCAAGAACATTGTTTTCCCTACGAGTCGAGATGAATCAAGAAGTTCTCGCAAGAATGTCTTAACATCACAGTTAACCGCTGCTGATAGAAGTCCGTTAGGGTCTGTGGTACTAGGGTTTTTGTCCGTCGTACCGTCGCGTTGGCCGATGTATTCCCCGATATGCAATCTTGCTGTTCGAGTAGCCCTGCGACTGTCGTGTCTCTGTTCCCTTCGGGGGATGGACAAGAAATCTTCAAGTAATCTCCCGGGTCATATTACCGTCGGAAGAGCAAGCGTTAGGGATTTTCCATGCCGCTTTTTAACTTGAGGTTAGGCTCAATTTGGGAGCTCCGATGAGTCATAACCACTCCGCGCTGGTGTGGGATGATCTTCGATAGTCTTTCAGGTTTTATTTGAGTTGCAGTCAAGACCCAGAAGCAAGGGATCTTCCTTTGCTTCGTTTGTTGACATTGTGTCTGCAATATTGCGACGAATGTTGAGGTTGTCTCTAGGTTGTCTATGAACCGTCGAGTCTTGGAACTAGGGACTTTGCTATGGCTCCATTGTTTTGACCCTGGGGTCGGTTGTTGACGTTGCGTCTGCATCCTGTTGGGGTGAGAAGGAACGTTGTTGTTGATCTCTAGGCTGTAGATGTTGCCGTCGAGGCTTGGAACTAGGGACTTTGCCATGGCTCCATTGTTTTGACCCTGGGGTCGGTTGTTGACGTTGCGTCTGCATCCTGTTGGTGTGAGAAGGAACGCCGTGGTGATCTCTAGGCTGTAGATGTCGCCGTCGAGGCCCTGAATCCAGGGATCTTCCTTCACCTCATTTGTTGACATTGTGTCTGCTATATTGCAACGAATGTCGAGGTTGTCTCTACGTTGTCTGTGAACCGTCGAGTCTTAGAACTAGGGACTTTGCCATGGTTCTATTGTTTTGACCCTGGGGTCGGTTGTTGACGTTGCATCTGCATCCTGCTGGAGTGAGAAGGAACGCCGTGGTGATCTCTAGGTTGTAGATGTTGCCATCAAGACCTGGCTCTCTTTCTGATGGAGCTTGGTAGGAAAATGTGGTTCCCTTTTTGTTTGTGCCCATAGATTGTGTACAGGGGTCGATGTGGACTCACCTGTAGGGCAGAAGTTTCATTTTTTTTTATTTCTTTCCGCGATGCTCCATCATTTCAGCTTTTTATATCGTGAAAGTCGCGATTGCCCAATCATTTCGGCTATTTTATCGCGGCGCCTAATCATTTCGGCTATTTTTTCTTTTTACTCGCTATTTTTATTGCGAGTTACCCAAACATTTCGGCTGTTTTTATATGCATATATTTTGCTCGCTGATTTTTTATTACGAGTATGGAACTCGAGATCTGATAACAATCTTAGCATCGACATCGTTGCGACTGGAATATTACCAGGAGCGAATCATCACTTGCCGTGAAAGGACTTCGAATTTGATACCGATTTAGGCATCAGCATCGCTACAACTGGGATATTGCCAGGAACGAATCATCATTTTCCTTTGTCGATTTGAACAAAGGTGGCTTAGCAAACAGGGTTAGCATCATGTTGACTAAGGCTTTTCGACTTTACGAGCCGTAAGGGTCTCATAAAGGTGTTTCTCCCTACGAGTCGTGAGGATCTCGTATGTGTATTTTCTCCCTAGAAGTCGTGAGGACTCCTAAGTGATATTTTCTCTTGCAAGTCGTAAGAATCTTACAGGAGTGTTTTCTCTTTACAAGTCGAGAGGACTTATGAGCGTCGTTCACCACATGAGGACTTTCCTCGTCATTGGTGGGATTTGGTGAGGGAACGTTTGTTTGTGCCCGTGGATTGAATATTGGACCGCTTGTAGGGCAACTTAGGGAGTGTGATGGCTTAAGAGCAGGTTTAGGTCCCTGTATCTTAAGGCTTTTGAATCCTATGAGCCGTGAGGGTCTCATGGGGGGGGGATTCTTCCTACGAGTCGTGGGGATCTCGTAAGTGTAATTTCTCCTTAGGAATCGTGGGGATCCCTAAGTGTGTTGCTCCTTTGTGAGTCGTAAGGATCTCACGCAGGTGTTTTCTCCTCACAAGGTCGAGAGGACCTTGCAGGTGTCTTTGTTTTAGCAAGATTGCGCCCTTTCGGGTTTTCACAAACTCGTCGGTAGCCATGCTGTTTTTACTCACGGCGCCCTTTCGGGTTTTCATCCATGCCCATTTCGCTTGTGGACATACCCTTTTTTTTATCAATGGAATTTATGGAGGACTTCGTCACCGAGGTAACTGTGCAGCCAACGGGACTTGAGTTGCAGTCTTCGCCGCTGGGACTTGTGGACTTGAATTCCACTAACGCCGTGTTTGAAGCGACGTAGTTAGTTTAAGGACATTATGGTCCATTGTTAGTTTATGGACATCTCGGTCTTTTGTTAGTTTAGGGACATCTCAGTCCATTGCTGCCATTTTGGAGGCAACGTTTAGTTTAAGGACATTTCGGTCCATTGTTAGTTTAAGGACGTCTCGGTCCATTGCTGCCATTTTGAAGGCAACGTTTAGTTTAAGGACATTTCGGTCCATTGTTAGTTTAAGGACGTCTCGGTCCATTGCTGCCATTTTGAAGGCAACGTTTAGTTTAAGGACATTTCGGTCCATTGTTAGCTTAAGGACGTCTCGGTCCATTGTTAGTTTAAGGACGTCTCGGTCCATTGCTTCCATTTTGAAGGCAACGTTTAGTTTAAGGACATTTTGGTCCATTGTTAGTTTAAGGACGTCTCGGTCCATTGCTGCCATTTTGAAGGCAGCGTTTAGTTTAAGGAAATTTCGGTCCATTGTTAGGCCTGGGGGCGAAGTTTTTCCGGATACTACTTATAGAGTTTGGACTCAGGAAGACAGCAAGCGGACACGAGCGTCGTCATCAATCATTAACCTGAGCCGTGACTTGTCAAGCGTAGTATTTCTTGAGGGAACGGCCATTTATTGGCCGGAAGGGTCTTTCGCCATGCATATCCATGAGAAAGTAGGCCCCACCTTGGTAGACCTTGTCTATGATGTACGGACCCTTATAGTTCGGCTCGAATTTCCCCCGCTTTGCACGGTTAGGGATCATAGGTCTTTTTATGACTAGCACGAGTTCTCCTTGGCAGAATGTTCTCGGCCTGGTTAGTCTTTCGTATGAGCGCGTCATCCTTGCTTTGTAAGCTTCCAAGTTTTGCTGCGCCATGAGACGAGTTTCATCGAGGGCATCGAGTTCCTCAAGCCGAAGATGGGCATTTTCATCATCCGTCAACTCGTATCGAACTGCCACTTGTAAAGAGGGTAGTTCCACCTATAAGGGAAGTACCGCCTCCGTGCCGAATACCAACGTGAATGGCATTGTATTCGTGGCCGTTTTGAACGTGGTTCGATAGGCCTAAAAAGCTTCATGCAGTCTCTCGTGCCAGTCCTTTTTATTTATGGACACTGTTTTCTTTATAATCTTCGTCAAGGTCTTGTTGAAAGCCTCAACTAGACCGTTAGCTCGGGGATTATAGACCAAAGAGTATCTCCAATCTATTTTATACTGCTGTGCGAAGCGACTGATTTTATGACTTCTGTAGGCTGGCCCGTTATCGGAGATAATCCGTCGCGGAGTGCCGAACCGATAAATGACGTGAGTTCTGAAGAAATGGAGGATGTTCTCCGTCTTCACTTCACTTAGCGGTACTGCCTCTGCCCATTTAAAGAAGTAATCGGTTGTTGCCAATATGAACCGATGTCCCTTGGACGATGCTGGTTCGATGGGCCCGATTATATCGGTTCCCCACATTTCGAATGGCCAGCTAGCCAATGTTGGGTGTAGAGGATTCGGATGCTGGTGGATGAAATCCTCATGAATTTGGCACGTGTGACACTGCTTCGCATATTCGAGGCAGTCATGAATCATCGTGGGCCAATAGTAACCCATTCTTTTGATCTTCAGCTTCATCTTTGGCCCGGCTTGATGAGAACTGCAGAGTCTGTCATGGGTCTCTTGGACGACTCTCCTTTCTTCTTCCAGTCCCAGGCACCTTAGCTACAAACCGTCGAACGACATCTTATATAGAGTATCATTGACAAAGGCGAAAGATAGGGCTTGCTTCATGAGCTGATGTCTTGACGACGCGTCTTCAGGTGTCCGATAGGATTTGAAGTAGTCTATGAAGACTTCTCTCCAGTCCTTAGACTTTCCTTCGTCTTCTATTTGGCAGGCTGTTTGTTTGGTCACTTCCTTTCATTTAGACGACTCCGGCGATATTTCTGCCGGCGCGAGAATCCGGTGGCTTTGTACAATGATCCTTACGTCATCGAGGTTTTCGTCGGCCAGTTCTTTAGCGAGCTTGGCTAACGCATCCGCCTTGCTATTTTACGCACGCGGTATGCTTTCTAGGATGTAGGAAGGGATTTGCGTCAGCAGTTGCTGCACTCTTTCGCCATACCTGATCAGTTCTGGCTTGCACGTCTGGTAGTCGCCATTTACTTGGCTAATGACTAGCTGAGAGTCTCCATATATGAGGAGGTTTTCGATCCCCATGTCGACAGCGATCTCAAGACCTGCTATCAAAGCTTCATACTCAGCCTCATTGTTTGTTCTCGGTTCTGTTAATGAAAGGGAGAAACACATTATCCCTCTTTGTGGAGTTACGAAGATAAGGCCCACCACGGCTTTAATCATGGGGGTATTTTGCTTTCTCTTCTTCAAAGAGGACGCTACGTCGAAGTAGAGTTCCCATTGTACATTACTTCCCTCCGTCTTCCCTCCGATTGTGTCGAACACGTGTTCGTCTGGCAATTCGCAATTTAAGGGAGAATCAGCTGGTATCGGATGCTCAGCGAGAAAGTCGGCGATGGCCTGGCCTTTTACTGCCTTGAGGGGTCGATATATTATCGAGAAATCCATCAAGAGGAGGGCTCATTTGGAAAGCCTTCCTGTTAATATGGCTCTTGACATCAAATACTTGAGAGGATCCACCTTTGATATGAGATGACCTCATGTGCCAAGGCATAATGTTGAAGCTTCATTATCGTGAAGATCAGTGCCAGGCAATGCTTTTCGATGGGGGAGTAGTTGTTTTCTGTCCCCAGGAGAAATCGACTCAAATAATAGAGAGCTCTCTCCTTCCCCTTGTCGTTCTCCTGTGCCCATAGTGTGCCTAAAGAACCTTCAAGGGCTGTTGTGTACAGGATGAGAGGCTTTCGCTTGACCGGAGCGGTCAGTACCGGCGGGTTCTGCAGGTATTGCTTGATTTCATCCAGTGCACTTTGGAATTTACGATCTCAAATGAACGGGGTCCCCTTCTTCATTAGATGGCTGTAGGGGCGACATTTGCCGGAGTGGTTAGCTATGAACCGTCGGATATACGCGAGCTTCCCTTGGAGAGACCGCAGTTGCTTGAGATTTCTTAGCGAGGGCATTTCCATAATCGCCTTGATCTTTGATGGATCTATTTCGATGCCTCGGTGTCGTACGATGAATCCTGGGAATTTTCCTGAGGAGACTCCAAACTCGCATTTCAGAGGGTTCATCTTCAGATTATATTTTCGAAGACGCTGGGACACTATTTTCAAATGCTCCCAGCGCTCCTCGTACGATTTGATTTTCACCACGAGGTCGTCGATATAACATTCGACAATCTCGTTTATGAGTTCATCAAAGATCTTCATCATGGCCCTCTGGTAGGTAGCGCCGGCGTTCTTCAGACCGAAGGGCATCACTTTATAACAGAATATGCCCAGCGGAGTCTGGAAAGCAGTGTGCTTTTGGTCTTCAGGATGCATCTTTATTTGATTATACCCCGAAGATCCATCCATGAAGGAGAAGACTTCATGGGTAGATGTGTTATCAATCATCAGCTCGGTAACAGGCACTGGGAAGTCATCCTTCGGACAAGCTTTGTTGAGATCCTGAAAATCTACGCAGATGAGAACCATCCTATTTTTCTTCATCACTGGGACAATATTGGCGATCCGGTCGGGATATTGAACTTCTTGGATGAAGCCGGAATCGATTAGTTTCTTGATTTCGGCATTGATGCTCATCTCGAGTTCGAGCCGCATTCTTCTTGGAGCCTGCTTGACTGGCTTAACGTCCGGCAATATAGCCAGTTTATGCACAGCTATTTCTAAATCCCCTTCATCTCGGAATAGTTCCACACGAAGCAGTCTTTATACTGCATAAGCACGTCTTTTAGTGTAGTCACCTGCTCTTCGGACAGCAGCTCGCTGACGAACATTGGCCTCGGATCGTTTGTCGCCCCTAAGTCGATTTTCTTCAGATTGTCCGCCGTGGTATGTATCCCATCCTCCAGCTCTTTTGGCACCGGTGGAAATTCTGAGATCACCTCGTCCTTTTTTTTTATCTGCGAGGCAATGAGAGAGGTTGTCCACATTCTCATGCTCTCCCTCTTTCGACAGTGTTATCATGTGGCAGGTACGAGCTCGTTTCCAAGCTCGATGTTGATCTGGACTTACCCTCGCATTATAGGTCGCTTTTGGTTCATGATTCCGTGGTGGGGGTACCCTCCAACTGTCGGATAGAGTAAACCTGCCTCGCTGATACTGGTCTTCAACCCAGTCTTTGAAGGTGAAGCAGTCTTCAAGCGGATGTCCTATTACTCGGTGGTAGGAGCAATAATCCGGGTGATGGACCTCGTTTATCTTCCGTAGCCTGCTGAATGAGACGCTGCATCCTGGTTTTCTCGTAAATGGATATTTCGCGGCTGTGGTCATCCTGAACCTTTTGATCCGCTTCCTTTATTAGCTTGTTATTTTGTTCTTCGAATGACGGGCTTGGCATTTTTACGGCGGAATCCCGCTTTGGCTCGATATCGGCGCTATCTGGAAAAGCATTCCCTTCTCCTCCAGAGTCATTTATAACGTGGCAGTCATGGAATCGCTCCCGTTTCTTTGACCGAACGTATCCAAGCCCACTCTTCTCCATCCTCCCGTTGGGCATCTTTCGCTAAGTCCCTGGAACGTCCAGAATCTTATTGTAGAACTGGGCTTGTCGAGCAGTTTGTTTGAAGGGCACACCCTGGCATTTTAATAGCCTTTTTCAATCTCTCTGCATAGTATCTGGGCAGACGGATTGGTTGAAGCATGTCAAGCATAAGATTGGCACCATGCCAGACTTCTTTCTCCATTTTGGTCTTCATGGATTGATAGAAGAGGATGGCCTTTTCACCTCTACGTCTGGGAGGAACATAGAAGGTCTGCAGCTCTTGTATGTTGTATATATCAAGCGCATCGAGTTCTCTGTAATGCCGTTGCGGAACCATGGTAATTTATAAACTCTGATCAGTTCCAGCGAAGGTTTGTGCTGATGGGCGAGTGGAGAACACGGCGTTGACCTCGTCCCCGGAGTCACTACCAAAGACCAACATAGGAGTAGCTGGCCCTGGCCTGCTGCCTTGAGGTTGCCCTGAGAAGACTATCTCTTCTTCCTCTTCGGTATCACTCCCAAAGATCGGGATAGTGGCGACGACTTTTTGTTTATTCTTCGGTTTACGATATCTTTCCGTGTCTTCGAAGTCTGGTAAGAAGTACTTGGCGTCTTCATATTTGCGGACTTCATTTACGGAGAATGGGTTTCGCTCCCCTGTAACTGTGTACTCGAGGCTGTCTTTGCAGTACTTCATACACTGATGTTGTGTAGAAGGGATGATGTTGTATTCGTGTAACCAAGGCCGGCCGAGCAGAGCGTTATAGCAAGTCTTGGCGTCAATGACATGAAATTTGATGTCAGTGACGAGCATCCTAAAGCGTAATGTCAATATCACAGACTCAAGCGTCCGTGATGACCGTGAGTCAAACCCGGAGATGGTAATTTTGTCCTGAGTCAGGCGCTGAACGTTCATGCAGATCTCCTTTAGCACCCTCACATTGAGAAGGTTGACGGTGGACCCGTTGTCAACCAGGATCTTCCCTATCTTGATGTCATGGAAGTATCCGGTGACATATAAAGGACGGTTGTGCTCGCACGTTCCGAGGAGGAGATCTTCATCGCCGAATGTGATGTCAGCTGTATGAACCTCTGCCAGCTCGTCCTTCATCTTTTCTTCCGTAAAGAAAGCTCGGAACTGATCAGGCTCTTCCAGCGCCTTGATTAGAGAATCTCGTGCCTCTTTGGACAGGAGGAGAGCATCCAAAATGCTCAATTGTGAGGGTATCTTCCTCAGATTTGTTAGAACATTGTAATCCACCTTGTTCTTCTTAGGCGGGTCCTTAACTGTTAGCTCTTCGACGACTCTATCATCGAGGGCAATCTCCTCAGGGACTTTTTCTCTCCCCTTTTCTCTCTTGCCCGAACCTTTGTTTGAGGGTCCGAGATTCTATTCAGGCAACGTACGGTTACACAGCTGAATGTTCTCATAGTTCTTCACCCCTTCTCCTTTTCCAGAGATGGATTCCTTGAAAAGAGGGCCGAGGGCTATTTCTTCGTCAGAATCGCTCCCGATGGTAAGAACTTGAGATTTTCCTTTTGTCGAACTGGTATCAACCATATAACAATTGCCAGTCATTTTTCTACGCTCATCTGTCTCACCTTTTTTCCGTCGACGAGTTTCGCGCTTCATCCGCTTGAAGTGTTGTCGGTGGGTAACGTATCCCTGCCACCGCTTCTTGAAGGCACTGCACTCTTCGGTGGGGTGTGTGACTCTCCGATGGTATAAGCAGTAGTTCGGATGTACCTTTGCTTCATCGAGGCACGTACTCCCGGGAGTATTTCCTTTGAAAGGTGGCAGCTTCATTCCCATTGACAGGGCTTTGGCGAACCGTTTCCCCGTCTTAAACCTGCTTTTGTCTGCCGCGGGTGTGCTTCGATCTGGTTGGAGTACATTGTGACTCTTCTTCGCCGCAGCTTCTTCATCCTGACGCCGACGCTTGGCCTTTTCATATATGGCCGTTTCACGCTCTCGGTTAGCTTTGCTTTTCTGAAGGGCTTCGTTCAGCAGTCTGTCAATCAGGTCGTCTGACGTTTCCTGGGATCTTAGGACCGATCCTACCCCCAGTTTCCTTGCGTTGCTCTCCGACGCCGAGGGACTTTCTTCGTCTTTTAACGACGAGTGCAAAACCATGTACCAACTCGCTACATAATCCTCAGATTCTTCCGACGAGTTGTTCCCCTCATCATTGTCGATGTCTCCGTTCTCAATGATATGGTCGAGAAACTCTTTGAGAGTGACTGGGGTCCGTACCTTCTGGTTGTATTCCTCCAGTGCGTCAATGTACTTTTGCAGGTCCGTGCGCTTGTTGTCAAGCTGCACGGGCTTCTTGGTCTTCTTCTTTCCCTTTGAAGACTTTGAAGACTTTACCTGGGTGTTTTGTCCATTGTTACCGGCATTTGGTGTCGAGCACGGTTTAAGCACCCCCTCAATGATCTCGGGCTCCAGCGGGCTTTTCCATTTGATCACCGGACATGCTTGAAGATTCTTCAGCATTCTCTTAGTTTTAGCTAAAAGGATAACTTCCCACGAAGCTTCTTCTACAAATGAGCATGATGCCCCGGCGTATCCACCTTTTTAGGAGCGTGCTGCTGTGGCGGGTTTACCTTCCAGTTTTCTGACAGCGTGAACTTACCTTGTTGGTACTGGTCCTCAACCCAGTTTTTGAAGATGTAGCAATTTTCGATTTGGTGGTCCATTACTCTGTGGTAGGGGCAGTAGTTAGGACTGTTGATGTCACCAGGCTGCAGTGGGAGTCTCGGATCCAGCAGAGTGATGAGCTTGTTGCGCAGTCCCAGTTCGAACAGTCTCCTCGTTTTATCCTGGAGAAACGAATAAGGACGTCTCAATTTCTCTTCGAGGGATCGTGGTTTGTTGCTTTGGCGAGCAACCGGTTTCGAGTCACTCGGTTGTTGTTTAGCGTTGGCAACGAAGGTCGCTTTCCCTTTTCCCTTTTCATCCCAGGGATCCGTTTTCAAAGAGAACGGCCTATGGCCCATCTGGTCCATTTGGGCCTACTTGTCGATCAAGGCCTGGAAGGTGGTCAGCTAGAAGAACATCATAAATTGGGATATAGTTGCCTGAGGATCAAGGGTCCCTACAAACATGCCCACGGCAGGATATTCTTCTATGCGTTGTTCGCATTTTGACCATAGGTTCCGCCACCGAATTGCGTATTGAACTCAGGTTTCTCCCGGCTTCACCCTTGCATTGATTAATGCCGTAATCGGGGTGCGTTCGCTTGCGCTTGCGAAATGTTGCGTGAACAGTAGCTTCATTTCTGTAAATGTTTTGATGGAGTCATTTGGAAGCTCCGAGTACCATTCAAATGCTGTCTCCGCCAAGCTGCCGACGAACTGGCGAAGCAGCAATTTGTCGTCACCTCCGGTATTGCCGCATACAGCTCTGAACTGAGCGACGTGCTGATGGGGATTGCCTATCCTCTTATACACGTGGAATTTAGGGATTGTATATCCCAGCGGGTACTTGATTTGATCGTACCAGCCTGGATAAGGTCGTCCAGTTCTGACGACTTGGCCAGCTGCTTCAATCACTTGATGAGCTCGTATTTGTTGAGCTATGTAATCATCAAGGGCAGCCTTGGAAATTGTCTCTTCCTGGGCCATCGAGCTGTTCGGAGGAGGGTTTGACGTTTCCCCTCTGCCGTCTTCGATGATTATTGGAGGGTCTTCGGCTGGAGGTTCCGGCTGGATCATCATCCCAACCATGTCTTAGAACAGAAGCGCCATCTGTTTTATATTAGTGTCCTGTTCTGCAGCCTCCTTATCCTTCCTTTCCAGCACTCTTCACAAGAACTCGGTATCAGTTTTCTGCTCCCGGCGCTGTTCAGACGATGCTTCCGGGCTTTCTTTTTGCCTAGTGAGTGCTGACATCCTCATTAGCATTTCTTGGAGCTTTTGCTGCTGGTCTTGAGCTTTTGTCACAGACCGTGTGAGTGGTCGATGGCCCGTGGAAGTACGGCTTTACTCTTTCCCGAAAGCCATGTACACCGTGTGTACTACCATGTGTTAGTTATATTTATGCCCTAGAGGCAATTATTGTACTTATGATGTATATTATAGTGGATGCTTGGACATATATAGAGAAGACTTTCTTGCTCGACATGATAGTATGCTATTTGGTTACTCTTTATCTTAACATGTAGACTTGTATTGTGATACTGTCTTGCTCTCACGTGTTGATAAAGACCTTAGGATATGTACTTGACTACCAGGACTATGATAGAGATCATACTAGTGGGGCCAGGGTAGTTCATAAGTACATCCTTTAATTGTTCCTAGTCGAGGGAATATCGAGACAGGGCATCGATATTCCAGAGTAGACTAGCGTATACGCTTCTTGACCCATATGATAGGCGATGGATGATCCCACATCCATTGGTGTTTGACATCAGAGATGGTATACGGGTGCTCAGTGGAGACTGGGTACACTGAACAGGACTCGCCGATGACTCCTATGTGGTAGTATACCTATAGTCAGATAGAAGTCCTCTGGTGACACTCATACAGGTTAGTCAGTAGACCCGAGATTGTCATAGAGTTTTGTGTGGCTCCTACTGTGCTTTGATTTCCTCTCTACCATGCTCAAAGGAGACGTGCAAACATGTGGATTTTGGGTACAGTCCCGAGTCGTATGGAGGAAATGAGCGATAGGAGGGGTTTCGTCTCTCCCGGTATTGGGGGGTTGATGTTGCGCTATACTCGATTGGTTATAACTGGAAGTCCCTGGCCAGGGCTGCTGCCGAGATTTACTGATAAGTGTTATCAGTAGTTTCTCGAACCGTTATAGGCCAAACATCGGCATGACTTATTACGTTACTGGGGTCTGACGATTTCCACCCTTAGACATGATATGCGACATATCGGACGAAGAGACCGGACTGTACGGTAGTGTTACTGATAGGCTTCATGGAGACCATGGACAGGCTTGCTTGTTGATCTTCATATCGCTCAATACCCGGGTAGCCGTTACGTCCGGCTAGTACCGCTGACGGCTTGTAGGTGACTGATGTGATCATTGTAAGTGCACGGCGGCGCCCCGGCCGTCAATCCGACGCCGGAATGCGAAAGCGATGCTTTTCTTAACTTTTTAAAACCGGCACCACCGCGCACTATAAACCCGGATCGGGCCATTAAACTAGTCCTAGCTAACAAGAGAACGGGTAAAGAGATATACCGAGCGATCCGTGTCCTTCGGTCTTCTCGTCGTCGTCCCGATCTCCCCACGGAATCTACGGTCTTCAGCACGTCGTCGGAAGGGCACCACGTCGCCGGCTTCTTTTACGGGCTCCCACCTCTCGACCGAGGCAACTCGGGCATGAAGTTGGCGAGCCGACGTGCCCAAGGATTGCTGTAGAATAGTGTAGTGCTCTTTGTCTCTATTGGGGTAGAGGAAGTTGCCATATGGTGGAGGTATGAGATATGAACTTTCGGAGGAGGAGCTAAAATGATTTTGCCAAGCCAAATGAGTGAAATTCCCTCATCCAAAAATTGGGAAGCCCTCCCCTTACTTGGCCGGCCATGGCATGAGGGAAAATGAATGAGGTTAGTTTTTTGTGGCCAAATGAAAATGAGTATATCAAAATCAAGAGAGAGAGAGAGAGGATTATCATTATCAAAAGAAATGATCACAAACAAAACCCACACTCCATCGACCATCATCATAACCCTCCATCACCATCCAACATCATTACTCCAAAAGTCAAGTAATGATCAAGTGAAGAAGTCAAGGTCAAACAAGATCTATCATGAAGCAACAAAAATGCAAAGACAATCTTCCAAAATGCTTATTTGCACAAATGCAAATAAGCCCTCCTCCACCAAACTTCAGCCAATGAAAGATACAAAGAAATATGGCTGAAACGGAAAACAAACTGGCAACTTCATAAAACTGGTCCCGTAATAAATTACAGGAAAACCCCGCTACTGTATATACATACCCGCATTTGTATTCCGACCGAAATACAAATGCAATGAGACAAAGTCTACACTGTACAATACTAGGATCCGGCTTAAACCAAAGCCCGCTAGTATTAACCGTCCGATCCTGATCCGTGCAATGCCGCACGTATCTGATCGAACCCTGCCATATCTCCATACGGCCTCTACAGCGTTTCGCCCGAAACTTGAGCAACTATCTGTGGGGGATTCTAAAGACTCGTCAATACTTTGGTTGTGGATTTAACCACTAGCACGTCAGAGGTATTAGCCTATACGTAACGGGCTATCAGGTATTGACCAAAAGGTACGTCGATGAGCGAACTCATCCTGACACCCTACTGAGCCTGTTAGTGACAATATCCGTACAGTCCGGTCCGTTCGTCTATGAGCATCGCATGGCGGGCCTAGGGGGTTGGTAAAAGTCAGACCCCCAAAAACGGTACAAGTCGTGTCGGAGTGTAGCCCAGAACACCCTGAGATACTACTGGAATACCTACCAGTAAATCTCCTGCCTTGGCCAAGGACTTCGTGTAATGGCTCTCCTAGACACAGCGCGAACTCACCCCCAATACCGGGAGAGACGAACCCCTGCAGATCCGCTCACTACCTCCATGTGGCTCGGGACTGTACCCAACTAAAACCTGTTTGCACGTCTCCTTTGAGCGTGGTAGGGTAGTAATCAAAGTACAGTGGGAACTCACACGAGACAAATGACGATCCTCAGGTCAATGAACTAACCTGTACACATGTCACCAGGGAACTGCTATCTGACGTCAGGTATAAGACCAACTAGCATGTTCCCGGCGAGTCCTGTCCGGTGTACTCATAACCCAATGAGCACCTGTATACATCTTAGGTGATCCAACTGACACCAGTGGCTTGTGAGACCGGCCACCGCCCCTCGTCGGGGTCTCGACTGTATACACTAGTCTACTCTGGAGTATCGATGCCCTGTCTCGAAACTCCCACGACTAGGGACCTTTTAAGGATGTGCTTATAGACTACTAGCTCCCATGTATATGACCGCCCTCATACTGCTGGCTATCAAGCATGAATCCTAGGGGCTCTATCAACGTGCAATAGTGACCTGTAAGGTCACCTAAAGCAGTACACGATGATAAAGGTAAACCAGATAGCATACTATCATCTTGAGTAAGACTGTCCTACTGGAATAGGTCCTTCCTCAATCATTGCAATCACGTGCCTGTGATCCAATAATTGACTCTGAGGGCACTATCTCCAACAATTATCACCTACTGATGGCGTATTGACGAGTCTTTAGAGTCCCACACAGAAGTTCCCTGGTTCAACCAAAACGAAATAGGACACATATGCGATATGTGTGTGGGCCTGATTAATACGAGTATGTGATACCGTATTGTAATCTGGCAGTCATTTGTTATCGGTTCGGTTATATGTAATATAACCAGTTTGTCGAATCAAGTGTTGATTCGATAATATGATATACAGATAAATGATATTAGTCGGTCATATATGATATAACCGGATTATTAGATCAAATGTTGATTTAATAATGTGATATAAATTATATGTGATATAATTATATATTAACTAATATCATTAGCTCACTAATTATTCTTCATTAAATATATATTAATATATATGATATATAAATATATATATAATAATGAAGCATGGCATTTATATTTCTATTTTGTGAAAATAGAAATGAGGTGTAAAATGAAGCATGGTTACAAGCATGGGATTTTCTTTTGTTTATTCTTCTTGACTCATTATTCAAGCATGGTTGCAATTTTATATTGCATAATTCCATGCTTGAATGAGTGAGGGGTCAAGGCTTGATTTTCATTCTATCTCATTCTCAACACTTAGCCATTTTTGTGTTAAGTTTCTCCCATGGTTGCTTTCTAGCTTCTTCTTCCTCCTCTTGTCATGCCTCAAGCTTCAACCCTCACATGTGATGTGAATTATGAAGCTTGAGCACAAATAATGAGCTTTTAACATCCCCTACTTCATCATCCCACACTAATCTAGCAATTTAGTGTGGTGTGTTTCATACACTATAGAAATTTAGTGTAGAGCTTGATTTAGAGGAACTTCGGGTGGATCGTCTTTGGCGCGAAGACAACGAAGGAGGCCCGTTCAAAGTCTCAAGAGAAGCCTAGTGGAGTCGCAGGACTACTACACGGAGCAAGTGAAGAGAAGGACCGTCTACAAAGGTTGTATTCTTGCTTTCTTAATGTAAAATTAGTTTACATTAGCTATTGTCTAAATCTATAGTTAAAGATCCTTAGTTTAGTGTTGCTTAGCATGGCAAAATGTTTTAAAATGGCATGGACGATACCTCTCGAAACCTTGCTGTCGTGCTAGGAAACCTTACAGTGGTATCAGAGCCAAGCTAAATATTTATACAAAGTTTGTTAGATTACGAAAACGAAACTGCTCCGAAACAAAAACACGGAAAACCGGTTTTTGTCATTTTTTAAAAGTGCTCGAAATTTTTTTCAAACAACTGCAGAATGTTGTATGTGATATTACATGAACACTGGAGAAATTTGAGCAAACCCCTTCAAATTTCTCGGCCCAAATCTAGCAAGCAAAAATTACCTCAAATTTTCACAGAATTGCCTCAAATTTTCAGTGTTCATGTAATAGCCACAACCCCCCCATCTCGGCCCAAATCCGAGCAAACCCCTTCAAATTTTTTCAGTGTTCCAGTGACTGGGAGTGTTTCATAGCCGTAATTCTAACAGTTTTTCGGGTTATTTTAGACGATGTTAAAAAGTTCGAACGGATATCAAATTCCCATTTTAACCCTCCCCGGAAATTTTCCAAGTGTTGGATTTTTCCTTAGTTTAAAACTTTCAGAAAATCATGCAACCGATACTGTGGACCCTCTAGAAGAACGAAACCTTAACTCGATTATGTGACCGTCAGAACCGCCACTAAACTCTAAGGTTTGTGGTAGTTCAGCGGTGCCACATGCGAGGCATTGGTTGACCCTTCTACGGCTGGTTCATAGGAGCTGTGGCGTGTACTGAGTAACTTTAAACTACGCTCAAGTGTTGAGCTTTTTGGGTAATTTTGGGTGTTTGTTGATTCGATCGGAATGTTTAACACCGTCTAGCTATTTGATGACATGTGATGTTATGTGTTGCTTGGATATGTTATATTGGATCGTCGTGTTTTGAATAACTGGTTTTTTTTATGTGAGTTGAGAGTTTTTATTTTCATTCATGTAAAATTCAATGTATGTAATATTATTTTATTGGGGCACTTCCGGGTTGAGGATGATGTCACCATTGTTGTATATTATTTACTTTTCTGCATTAGGATAGACCCAAGGTGAGGAGCATAAGTAACCGGGTTCTAGATTCCAGTGGGAGACCATCTCGAGGAGTCGAGTCCGGGTCTCCTAACTCTAGAATTGGTAGGGTTGCTTGCCGCTCTCGTAGGGGTCTAGGGATGTGGATTTGGCTATTCATCGCGACCGTGTAATCTGTGTTTTATACTGGCTTAACTTAAAACACGGAATTCCTAGTATATCCAATATTTCATATGTTATCTTCTGCTGCTGATATTCTGTGATGTGATCACTTTACATTTACGTTGTATTTTCGTTTCTTCTGTGATGCTTAGGAAGCTTAATTGATGGGACTTCATTAATGAGATTAATGAAAGAAAAGAAACCTAAAGATGTTGTAGAATCAAATTTTCAAAAAGGGTAGCTCTAGTTTTTTGCTTTGCATAACGGTATTCCTTGTAGAATATCCAGCACCTTATTCGATAAGGAAAGAGCCGAGATCCCTTCACCGGGAGTGACCTCTTTAGAGAAACTAGCAAATGCTACAACTCACTCGGTTTAGTTTTTGATTGCTTCTATAGTTCCTGCTTTGCATAGCGGTATTCCTTGTAGAATATCCATCACCTCATTCGATGAGGAAAGATCCGAGATCCCTTCACCGGGAGTGACCTCTTTAGCGGAACTAATAAAAGCCTAAAAAACACTCCTTTTCAAAATCACTCGATTCTGTAACGATATCAAGTTCATTACGCAAAAGGTTTTATTAAAAACTTGTCGTAGCCCTCCGTCATTTCAGATAAGTAGTTTTTAGTATTCATGCTACGTTTGTTGGCTTTCATCAAGGCGTAGTGTGCGGTAGCTATTTACTGCTTATCTGCTGCATATGATGCGATTGGATTAGGGTAGTCGTACGACTTTGTTGGCTTTCGTCAAGGGTCGTGCGGGTGGGTTTAATTCAATCATGAAATGAACGGGTTGAACTTGACTAGCGTCCTTTGGTTTGTTGGCTTTCGTTAAGGTCATAGATACTAGGGGCAAAAGTATTATCGGGAATTTCAAATGTTGAAATTTGCAATGAGATTGCATACCTTCTATGAGATAGTTGGATCCCGATACCCACTGCGAGTAAGAGTTACTCCTGGGAGAGTTTTACACATCACAATTAGCCAATCAAGCAGGTGTCTAGAAAGGTGTTAATGGGGTCACGCCCCTGGGAAAACGAGGTTTATTTTAATTAGGTCCGTGCGAAAGCACGGGGAACCTCCCTCAAAGTACCGGCACTGGCCTGGCTGAAAGATTGGCGAACTTGTAAGGTGTAATTAATCCCGACTAGTCTTACCTTTTAGGGTTTGAAGGAAGATTTAATAAAAATAGTGGGAGCCATCCTGATTAGATAAGATAACAACCAATCTAATCTTGCAAAGAGCGCACGCAAAGTGATTATCCTTCTCTCTCTCCTAGTAGAGACCAATGTCACGCCTTAATCAAGATAATAATATGGATGTATTGACCGAACCCGCTTGTTATACTGAGCAGGGAAACGTTGGTTCAGCTCCAACTTATAAGTGTTATAATTCCGAGCAGGAAATAGGGGAATATCCGGATTACCAAGCCACCCAGACGAAGAATAAACATGTTGATACATCTTCTTCGGGTGTGTTAGTTACAGAGAACTGTTTCTCAGTACACTCTACGCTGGGTATTTGATACCGGATCAGGATCCCGCATATGTAATATGTTATACGGGCTTTAGAAAGGTAGAGAACTGGGAAAGGGTGATATATCTCTAAGTGTTAGAGAATGGTGCAAGTGTTGCAGCCAAATCAATTAACTAATATCACCTTGTATTACCAAATACATTGATTCTGAACTAATGTTATTATATACCGAACCTGATATACAACATTGCATAAGTTTCTTTATTAAGTTAAAGAAGGATATAATTCTGTATTGGCGGATAACGTTGTGAACATTTTCCTTAATAAAGAGTTGATTAGATCAGACACGTTATATAATAGCATATAAGTTCTAAATCAAACCACGGTTCAAAGTATATATAACACACACAAGAGGAGTGGTTCAGAAATGAACGAAACCTTCTTGTGGCATTGTAGACTTGGTCATATCAATGCGACACGACTAGCTAAGTTACATAATGATGAATACGAGAATCTGTTTGAATTTTCATCTTATGATACTTTCCAGTATTGTCTCAAAGGTAAAATGACCAATACTCCGTTTACTTGAAACAGAGAAAGAGTTATTGAACTCATGGGACAGATACATGATGATGTTGTCACGTCCCGAAAGTACGGAACATGACCGGCACTTAAACTACGAAACGTCTCGAGGCGTACGTAATCTAAGTTAGCCGAAAACCCAGAAATCCAAACCAAGAAAAGTGGTAGAGTGAAGGAAAACCAATTTAAAATCAAGTAGTTTAATAGCATAAGCCGAATTATGCGGTTTTAAAAAAAAAACATCAAATATTTCCCGAAAATTTCGGCAGAGTCTCCTTTGTAAATACTGGCCCCCAAACGGGATACAACATGAATAATATACGAAATCAATAAAAAGGCATCCCCAAGCGGGAGCTAGCTCTTCGTCAATCGACGGTCACAACCACACAAGCAATATAATATACAACGCCAACGGTGAGGATCAAAATTCAAAAGGAAACTCAAAACCACAAGAAAACCACAGAAATATAACGCGCGACTCTAAGGTCGAAGGAATAACATCACTGGTCTCTATCTCAAAATAAATACATGTTTGGTTGATGGAATTTCTAGGTACAACAGAATAATGATATACAAGATATAATGATGGGTGCGATACAAATAAACCCACCTACTAGCAAGTCACCCGGAAATGGAAATAGTGCCAGCAAGCCGTAATGAAACCTGTACGGCGAAACCTGCAAGAAACTGGGGCACAACGGGGGTGAGTTGCCAACTCGTGAATAGAAAACATCTACGAAAAGAAATCGCATAAATAACGCAATCCTAGGTCAATGATCATAATATATCCTCAAATATATAACCAGCAACCCATAACAATGGTTAGGGCAAATATCTAACCCAAGTGTAATTCCATGTGCCCGTGTCAGTGCCTCAGGTAGCAATGTATGAATGCATGAAACATAATGCATGTACTGAAGAAAACTGCTTTCATAATTCAGTGAGATTTCTGTATTTTAAAAGTGAGGTACCGTAAATGAAATCAGCATAAACAGTGCCCAACATCGACACAAAACAAGTGTCCAAATATCTCGATATCTCTGTATCACAATCTCTGTACCTCAATATCTCAAAATCTCAATATCTCAATCACAATATCTAGGGCGCCGTCAATCCAGACCAGTCCCTACCATCTATCTCAAGACCACGACGGTATCCTACGGATATCCGACGCGTCGGGTAAAATCACCGGTCGGTAGTGCTCACCTGCCAGGCTCAACGTCAACAACACGATCCTCTTGCCCCGGGGTACCGCACCGGGCCCACCATGTAACCGAAACGGTTCCTCCACTCCTCGAATCGGGTCTCGAAATCCATCAACAAACTCATGGTGGACGACTCATACATCATGGGAAAAAACCGCACTTTTTATTTAAAAAGAGAGAAAGCAGTTTATATATGTTTTGCGGTTTTCCTCCAAATCCAGAAAATATCATGGAAATCTGAATCATCAATAGCATGTAAAACCATGAATATAAGCATGAGCATCCATGAATGCGGCATATAATGAATAACAGTATGCATGAAGTGACAAGTAACAACTACAATGTCTAAACTAGCATATGAGGCAAGCAACTAATCATCATGTCAAAACTACTAGTTAACAAGCTACATTAGGCGATAATATTTTCTAAGGTGTGCGTGACATGGCAATTACCGATGAAGATGTGTGTGAGCCGGCAAGTAAGTGTACGTGGTACATACGCATCATCGGTAATGGTGCTGGTGTCCTAACAGCATGATATCAACAATGCAATAAGAAATTATAAATAAGTATGCGATGCGGAGCGAACAGTAATAATGAGCGGGAGCTAAATACTAAACACAACGATAACTAATCTGCATTACCCTAATATAAATCCTACAAATGGTGCCTTTTGAAATAACACGAATCATGGGGTTTTGAAAATAGGGGCTACGGTGTTTTTATAAAAAGATACGTCTTTTGAAATATCCGTAGGATCCCTTGGGCTGTCTTTTAAAATACCCACGATTCGTTAGTTTTTGAAATAGGTAAGAATCGAATCTAATCTAATACTAAACTAAACTAAAGGACAAAGTTAACAAGCTGGACTGCAGGTAAGGAAACCGCCTAACATCTGAGTCGATACATATACATACATGTATATATATATATTAGTCGGTGATCCCGCCTCAATAATATCATATCCGATACCATATCTATAACCAGACATCCCACGTCAAGAGTGCGGATCAATCATCAAAATATATCTCGTATGTAAATCCGTCGTACGGCATCCCCAAATCTGGGTACGGGTCAATATCACATTCATCATACTATTCACCTGGTATTCTCTTTATCAAATATCATGATCGGGGTTCTGATCTACGTCTAGTACAATACTGATACCGCCTAAGTATGCATGGACGTGTATGAAACACTACGTCAAGGACCCGCTACAACGTTATGTCGTATCTCAAATACGAATCCTGCCATATCACCGAATTCACAACCTCAATACAAATCTCATCGACTCATCTCAAACCCAAGTATCATCCTCAAATCCGTATGTGAACACATAGTCCCATACCCATGTGAACACATAACTATATATTCCCGTATAAGCACAAATGAAAGAAGAAAGTATGCAAGTATGGGTTGGTGTGTGCATGCGAGGTGCGACCACTACTCTAGGGTTTCGCGACACTAAATATCCAAGAACCCCAAATATCCATATTATCATCAATATACTCAAACAATATATAAACAATATATATATGTGTGTATACGTATTCGTATACATCACCACGAACTGCGGGGGTGCTATACGCTATCTACCCGACTTCTCCCCGTAGATATAAATCTACTCACCTGGTCCTCGCTCGCCGGTACCGACGTCGCCACGCGCTTGCTTGTCGTCTCGAAGTCCACATGGGGTACCTACATATCATAACGCACCGTATCGCATTAAAACCAAATTCGAAATCGAAACGGCATACGAAAATCAATTCGGCACGCGTATCACGCATAGGTCAAAACCTATCGCCTACACATGCAAGAATAGCCAAACCAATCCTCGATGTCGATGTACAAACGTCAAACCATCGAGAAAAACCCAAACACTCTCATTTGCGCATTCACGAACACTAATTATAATATAAAATAGGTTAAAATTCACAAAAACCCCAAATTTACCTTAAAAGCCATTTTTCCGAAAATCTAGCAAGCAAAAATTACCCGTTTTAGTACAAAACTCGATGTTTAAACAATTCTAATGGCCATAATACTTATTAAACATCTTAAATAAGTCATAAAAACCATTTCCATAATTTAATCTCATTAAATTTCATTAGCCCCAAAATTCTAGTTTACAAATTAACCAATTTTAACAATTTTATAGCAAAAATGCACATACAACAATCTAGCTTGGATTTGCATGATCTAAAACATTAAACTACATTTTATAATGTTAATGAAGTCATGAAAAACCTAATTACATTTTTCTCTTAATCAAATTCATGGTTTACAAAAATCTAGTTTGCAATTTAAGCAATTTGGACAATTGAAATGTAGCAATCTAGCAATATAGCAAGTAGCTTAGCTTTAGCATTCCTACAAATGTTAAACTACACCTTGCAAACCTCTACACATGATAAAAACCCTAACTTACTCTCAATTCCCTTTTCTTTAAATTTCAAACTTCAAATTTAGAACTCTAATTAAACACATAATAGCTAAATTCAAGTAATTAAACAATAACTTAAGTAAAATGCTAAGATTATACCTCACTTAATTAGAGATCTAGCATGAAAATCTTGGCCTCCAATTTGCTCTCTTTTCACCACAATCCATGCTAGAATATGCCAAAAAGAAATGGGTAGAGATTGGATTATGATTTTGTGAGGTTATACTTTGATTTTTGATGAATTTGTGAGGATTTTTTTTTTGAAGAGAATGAGAGGAGAAACAAATGGGAGGGCTGCTGAATTTGGACAGTAGAAATGGGGAAAGGGAGAGAGAGAGAGTGGGTGTGGGTGCATGTAGAATTGTCAAAGTCAACCCAATATCCATACCTCTTTATAAAACAATTTCCTCACATGAATTAAAGCCAAAAGATGGGGCGAAAGTGGCTGTCCAGCAGAGGTGGGGCCGGCCAAAAGTGAGGGGTGAGGTTGTGAGAGAGTGAACAAAAAAATTCTATGCAAAAAGACCCCCCTCAAGTTACCAAATTGCAAGTTTTCGCTAATTTCACCAAAAAAGTCTTTTTTCTTCAATAATTTCTAAACCGTTTTGGCAAACCATTTCATTTCAAAAACAACATGTTAAAATTTTGTTTAATGTGTTATGATGCAAAAAATTTGTTTCAACTCATTCCAATTTGTAATTTTCCCTAATTAAATGTATTAGTGACGGCTTAAAAATAATATTAAAATAATTCTTTTCAGAAAATTTGAAATTTCACCAGTGGCTCAATAAACACTAAATACTAGCAATTACATTGCTAGAATATGTATATTTAATTTTATAATAAAGATATTTGTATTTTGACTTTTTACAGAAAACCCCCTTATTTTACCGTTTTTTTCCGAAATTTCACCGAAACGATTTTCAAAACGTTACAATCTTCCCCCCTTAAAGAAATTTGGTCCCCGAATTTAAATTAAAAACTCCCTCATATACTAAAACATCTAAGGAAAACCATCAAGTCGTCAGGGCTCCGAAATCATAAATACATAAAACAAATCGTAGCGCAGCGCATGCGCATGAAAAATGAGCATATAACTCAAAATCAAAACTCCGTCAAGCATCCTGCAATCATCGGAGTCATGGGGAAGACATCAATGTCAAGATCCAATACGAAAACCAACATGATATACATCATTAAAACATCTAGAAGCAATGCATGACAAACCTTTTTCAAATCGTCGTGTGATGTTCGCAACACTGCACAGTGGCGGACGTCTATTGTAAGAAAATAACTACATATATATATATATATCCTTTGTTTAATATGCACGTCCCGCCGTTTTGAAAGCAATTTAGAAGGTTTCCTTGTTTTAAAAGTTTCGTGTCATGTCTAACACGTAGGTAAATACTGAGACTATAGCTCTTCTTTGGAAATCCCTTCGATAACTATCAATGCATGCAAAAATATACTCAGGTGCTGTCCTGTGACTAGTCCTGCTCAGTACTAAACCAAATAGCAAACATCATAAAATATACTGCTCCAACATAAATCAGTCCCAAATATATATATGAATGACATGTGCGTCTGGTGCGCACGGAAATCGAAATCCATGAATGTGCTATACATATGCACAGAAACAACATCTAAGTGCATCGGGTGTGCACGAAACATCTGTCAAGGGCAACAGGTTTGCCTGACAGCAAAACAGGTGCATCTGACATGCACGAAGAATCTCGATTTAGTGCATCGGGTGTGCACCAAAATCGTATCTCATAACATGCGCCCAACATGCGCGAAAATCCAAATCAGGTGCCTCCATCGTGCACGAAATCATGAAATCCAATATCAAGCGCCGAACATGCGTAAAATCCAATCAGGTGCACAAAACAAATATCGAACATCACAATCGAAGTCGAAGTCCAGTGCATCTAAGTGCACAAAATACGAATCACTGCACTACAAGCATATGTGAACTATACCGAGTGCAAGAACCAAATCGTATGCGTATATACGCACAAATCAACTCAACTGTATGAAATCCATATAATCACAAACATGAGAAACCAAGGCATGCAAACTATCTCAAGTGCAACAACTGTGCAAAAATCGTAAATACTCAGTAGGTGCAATCATGGTGCATGAAAACAATATCATGAAACCCAATCATCAAAATAAAATCATGCGAATAGATCGCTCAAAATACCAAAAAATCAAGTATGGCGGAATAGTCCCGCTCAAGCACATCCTCCAAGAATCTCTGGCCAACTGTCGTAGTCACTCGTAGCATGTCTCGTCGACGATCCTGAACTCTGGCCTGCCGGTATGTATAACATGACCACTCCTGGGTCCAAGTCTTCTCGTAATTCATCCCAGAAAGGTCCTGTCGAGATCTCTCCCAAATCTCGTCTCTGCCGAACTGTCCGGAAGTCATCGTCCTTTACTATATTGGTTTCTTGTTCCGGAACGGCTGCATACTCATTGCGACTCCTTCTGGAAGGTATATCCAAGTACAATGCCTCGGCATGCGTATCACATCTCTGATGTCGGCGGAGTGGAACGTCGTCTCATCAAGATCTCGTACGAACCTCTTACTTCCACTTTCTCTAATGTCGACTGCTTCGGACTCGTCTCGTCGTGGCTTCATGGACTGAGCTCCAACGGCTATCCATGTATCTGGAGTCTCCCACGAATGCATCTCACCACCTAGCATCCGAATGAAGTCGAACCATCCAATCGATTTGTCAAAACCTTATAATCCCCCAAGAGCTCAACATCTTGGGTACAGTTTAACAGTATCGAGTACGTACCACAGCATCGATGGTCCAGCCGTAGAAGGGCAAACCCAAGCCTCACTAATGGCGCCGCGGAACTGCCGCAAACCCTAAGGTTCAAAGGCTTTCACATGGTCATTAAGTCGAGTTAGGGTTTCATTCTTCTAGAGGGTCCATAGAATTGCCTTCATGTCTTTACGAATACTTTAAACTTAGAATAATAGGTTTCTGACATTCGATCGTCTATGTCGACTCTCAACGTCTCCGCGTGAAGTCGTCTCTAGCTGGAATCAATCTATCTGATGACCTCGCATCGGGTAGGCGAACAAACCACATGTCCTAGTCATTCATCCTCGGGTGACTAGCGACCTTCTATCATCTCTTAGTACAACCTGTACTGCAATAGCTCTAACATATGGGGCGATATCTCGTCGCTCACAGCAACAACTGGCTCACTCGTCTGCACGCTGAACAGTGCCTCAATCATCATGAGTAAGCAATACACCAACGGTCATCAAAATCTGGCTGGCCTCTATCATTGGATCAATCCTCTAGTGTCGATCAGCACATCCGAGTAACCTCATAAAGGCGATCCGCCAAACGCTCGTGGTGCTGAAACACAGTAAAAGGACACATCTCCGCAATCGTGTGTCGCCGGAATTTCACCCTGGTCAGTTCTCGTTCGTGACGAGCTCGTGCTGACCGCAACTCTACCCATAGCTCTCCCTGCCCGTAATCGTGGCAGCAAAACTATAACTGGTACCGATGAGGCTAGATCAGGATTGAATATGATACTGAACAAAGAAATGTACATCCTAAGGCTTCTTAAATGGAGTAGCGTATCGTAAGTATGCCGCGGAACATACTCACGGTACGTCACTCTACTTTAGTCACCTATTCCATCAACCAAGGGTCATCCTACGCTCCGAAGGTAAAACCTAACGCTCTGATACCAACTTTGTCACGTCCCGAAAGTACGGAACATGACCGGCACTTAAACTACGAAACGTCTCGAGGCGTACGTAATCTAAGTTAGCCGAAAACCCAGAAATCCAAACCAAGAAAAGTGGTAGAGTGAAGGAAAACCAATTTAAAATCAAGTAGTTTAATAGCATAAGCCGAATTATGCGGTTTAAAAAAAAAAATCAAATATTTCCCGAAAATTTCGGCAGAGTCTCCTTTGTAAATACTGGCCCCCAAACGGGATACAACATGAATAGTATACGAAATCAATAAAAAGGCATCCCAAGCGGGAGCTATCTCTTCGTCAATCGACGGTCACAACCACACAAGCAATATAATATACAACGCCAACGGCGAGGATCAAAATTCAAAAGGAAACTCAAAACCACAAGAAAACCATAGAAATATAACGCGCGACTCTAAGGTCGAAGGAATAACATCACTGGTCACTATCTCAAAATAAATACATGTTTGGTTGATGGAATTTCTAGGTACAACAGAATAATGATATACAAGATATAATGATGGGTACGATACAAATAAACCCACCTACTAGCAAGTCACCTGGAAATGGAAATAGTGCCAGCAAGCCGTAATGAAACCTGTACGGCGAAACCTGCAAGAAACTGGGGCACAACGGGGGTGAGTTGCCAACTCGTGAATAGAAAAACATCTACGAAAAGAAATCGCATAAATAACGCAATCCTAGGTCAATGATCATAATATATCCTCAAATATATAACCAGCAACCCATAACAATGGTTAGGGCAAATATCTAACCCAAGTGTAATTCCATGTGCCCGTGTCAGTGCCTCAGGTAGCAATGTATGAATGCATGAAACAGAATGCATGTACTGAAGAAAACTGCTTTCATAATTCAGTGAGATTTCTGTATTTTAAAAATGAGGTACCGTAAATGAAATCAGCATAAAACAGTGCCCAGCATCGACACAAAACAAGTGTCTAAATATCTCGATATCTCTGTATCACAATCTCTGTACCTCAATATCTCAAAATCTCAATATCTCAATCACAATATCTAGGGCGCCGTCAATCCAGACCGGCCCCTACCATCTATCTCAAGACCACGACGGTATTCTCCGGATATCCGACACGTCGGGTAAAATCACCGGTCGGTAGTGCTCCCCTGCCAGGCTCAACGTCAACAACACGATCCTCTTGCCCCGGGGTACCGCACCGGGACCACCATGTACCCGAAACGGTTCCTCCACTCCTCGAATCGGGTCTCGAAATCCATCAGCAAACTCATGGTGGATGACTCATACATCATGGGAAAAAACCGCACTTTTTATTGAAAAAGAGAGAAAGCAGTTTATATATGTTTTGCGGTTTTCCTCCAAATCCAGAAAATATCATGGAAATCTGAATCATCAATAGCATGTAAAACCATGAATATAAGCATGAGCATCCATGAATGCGGCATATAATGAATAACAGTATGCATGAAGTGACAAGTAACAACTACAATGTCTAAACTAGCATATGAGGCAAGCAACTAATCATCATGTCAAAACTACTAGTTAACAAGCTACATTAGGCGATAATATTTTCTAAGGTGTGCGTGACATGGCAATTACCGATGAAGATGTGTGTGAGCCGGCAAGTAAGTGTACGTGGTACATACGCATCATCGGTAATGGTGCGGTGTCCTAACAGCATGATATCAACAATGCAATAAGAAATTATAATATAAGTATGCGATACGGAGCGAACAGTAATAATGAGCGGGAGCTAAATACTAAACACAACGATAACTAATCTGCATTACCTTAATATAAATCCTACAAATGGTGCCTTTTGAAATAACACGAATCATGGGGTTTTGAAAATAAGGGCTACGGTGTTTTTATGAAAAGATACGTCTTTTGAAATATCCGTAGGATCCCTTGGACTGTCTTTTAAAATACCCACGATTCGTTAGTTTTTGAAATAGGTAAGAATCGAATCTAATCTAACACTAAACTAAACTAAAGGACAAAGTTAACAAGCTGGACTGCAGGTAAGGAAACCGCCTAATATCTGAGTCGATACATATACATACATGTATATATATATTAGTTGGTGATCCCACCTCAATAATATCATATCCGATACCATATCTATAACCAGACATCCCACGTCAAGAGTGCGGATCAATCATCAAAATATAGCTCGTACGTAAATCCGTCGTACGGCATCCCCAAATCTGGGTACGGGTCAATATCACATTCATCATAATATTCACATGGTATCCTCTTTATCAAATATCATGATCGGGGTACTGATCTACGTCTAGTACAATACTGATACCGCCTAAGTATGCATGAACGTGTGTGAAACACTACGTCAAGGACCCGCTACAACGTCATGTCGTATCTCAAATACGAATCCTGCCATATCACCGAATTCACAACCTCAATACAAATCTCATCGAATCATCTCAAACCCAAGTATCATCCTCAAATCCGTATGTGAACACATAGTCCCATACCCATGTGAACACATAACTATATATTCCCGTATAAGCACAAATGAAAGAAGAAAGTATGCAAGTATGGGTTGGTGTGTGCATGCGGGGTGCGACCACTACTCTAGGGTTTTGCGACACTAAATATCCAAGAACCCCAAATATCCATATTATCATCAATATACTCAAACAATATATAAACAATATATATATATGTATGTATACGTATTCGTATACATCACCACGAACTGCGGGGGTGCTATACGCTATCCACCCGACTTCTCCCCGTAGATATAAATCTACTCACCTGGTCCTCGCTCGCCGGTACCGACGTCGCCACGCGCTTGCTTGTCGTCTCGAAGTCCACATGGGGTACCTATATATCATAATGCACCGTATCGCATTAAAACCAAATTCGAAATCGAAACGGCATACGAAAATCAAATCGGCACGCACATCACGCATAGGTCAAAACCTATCGCCTACACATGCAAGAATAGCCAAACCAACGCTCGATGTCGATGTACAAACGTCAAACCATCGAGAAAAAACCCAAACACTCTCATTTGCGCATTCATGAACACTAATTATAATATAAAATAGGTTAAAATTCACAAAAACCCCAAATTCACCTTAAAAGCCATTTTCCCGAAAATCTAGCAAGCAAAAATTATCCGTTTTAGTACAAAACTCGATGTTTAAACAATTCTAATGGCCATAATACTTATTAAACATCTTAAATAAGTCATAAAAACCATTTCCATAATTTAATCTCATTAAATTTCATTAGCCCCAAAATTCTAGTTTACAAATTAACCAATTTTAACAATTTTATAGCAAAAATGCACATACAACAATCTAGCTTGGATTTGCATGATCTAAAACATTAAACTACATTTTATAATGTTAATGAAGTCATGAAAAACCTAATTACATTTTTCTCTTAATCAAATTCATGGTTTACAAAAATCTAGTTGGCAATTTAAGCAATTTGGACAATTGAAATGTAGCAATCTAGCAATATAGCAAGTAGCTTAGCTTTAGCATTCCTAAAAATGTTAAACTACACCTTGCAAACCTTTACACATGATAAAAACCCTAACTTACTCTCAATTCCCTTTTCTTTAAATTTCAAACTTCAAATTTAGAACTCTAATTAAACACATAATAGCTAAATTCAAGTAATTAAACAATAACTTAAGTAAAATGCGAAGATTATACCTCACTTAATTATAGATCTAGCATGAAAATCTTGGCCTCCAATTTTCTCTCTTTTCACCACAATCCATGCTAGAATAGGCCAAAAAGAAATGGGTAGAGATTGGATTATGATTTTGTGAGGTTATACTTTGATTTTTGATGAATTTGTGAGGATTTTTTTTTGAAGAGAATGAGAGGAGAAACAAATGGGAGGGCTGCTGAATTTGGACAGCAGAAATGTGGAAAGGGAGAGAGAGAGAGTGGGTGTGGGTGCATGTGGAATTGTCAAAGTCAACCCAATATCCATACCTCTTTATAAAACAATTTCCTCACATGAATTAAAGCCAAAAGAGGGGGGGGGGGGAAGTGGCTATCCAGCAGAGGTGGGGCCAGCCAAAAGTGAGGGGTGAGGTTTTGAGAGAGTGAACAAAAAAATTCTATGCAAAAAGACCCCCCTCAAGTTACCAAATTGCAAGTTTTCGCTAATTTCACCAAAAAAGCCTTTTTTTTTCAATAATTTCTAAACCGTTTTGGCAACCATTTCATTTCAAAAACAATATGTTAAAATTTTGTTTAATGTGTTATGATGTACAAAATTTATTTCAACTCATTCCAATTTGTAATTTTCCCTAATAAAATGTATTAGTGACGGCTTAAAAATAATATTAAAATAATTTTTTTCAGAAAATTTGAAATTTTACCAGTGGCTCAATAAACACTAAATACTAGCAATTACATAGCTAGAATATGTATATTTAATTTTATAATAAAGATATTTGTATTTTGACTTTTTACAGAAACCCCCCTTATTTTACCGTTTTTTCCGAAATTTCACCGAAACGATTTTCAAAACGTTACAGATATTTACGGTCCTATGTCTACAAATGCCAAGGATAGTTCTTCGTACTTCATTATATTCACTGATCTTCTCTCAGGATTCGGACATATGTTCATGTTGAAACACAAGTCTGAAACTTTTGAGAAATTAAATGAATATAAGTTTGAAGTTAAGAACCAGACGGGTAGAAGTATTAAGTCCTTCGATGTGATCAAGGAGGAGAATACTTGAGAATGGAGTTCTTGGAGTTTCTCTCTCAGCTTACTCCTTCGAATACACCACAGCACAACGGTGTATCGGGGCGGAGGTATCCCACCCTATAAGATATGGCGCGCTCTATGATGAGTATTGCTGAGTCACCTGTTTCCTTTTGGAGTTATGCACTTGAGAAGCTGCATACCTATTGAATGGGGTTCCATCCAAATCAGTGCCTACCACTCCATATGAGATATGGAATGGGAAGAGAGCATGTCTTAAACGAGTTAAGATATAGGGTTGTCCGACCTATGTTGAAAGGCAGAATCCAGACAAGCTCGAGGCAAGGTCAGTTCTGTATAAGTTTGTTGGATATCCCGATCATTCGCAAGGGAATATCTTCTACCACACTGAGGAGCAAAATGTGTTTTGTTTCTCAGCATGCCACCTTTTTAGAAAAGGAATTTCTTGTAAAAAAATTAGCGGTAATGAGGTAGAACTGGAAGGAGTTCCAGCTAGACAAACTAACAGCTGATGATTTGGTGAAACCAAAGGATTCAATAGTTCCTGATGAACCTCAGCCTCTCCGCCGATCTGGTAGGGTTCCTCACCCACCTGAGAGATACTTCGGTTTTCTCTATGACAGTGAGAGCGAGGATTGCATCATGAGATGATGTCCCAACTAGTTTCGAGCAGGCCATCAAGAGTAGGGACTCTGTGAGAATGGCTGGATGCTAAGCGATCTGAGATGGAATTTATGTACACCAACAAAGTATGGACTTTGGTTGCTATATATGAAGGGTTAAACCCCCATCAAGAGCAAGTATATCTTGCGAAGATTACTTGGTGTAAATGGAAAAGTTGAGACTTTCAAAGCTAGACTTTTTGTAAAAGATTCTCGTCATCGACTAGGTATGGTTTATGATGAAACCTTTTCTACAGTAGATATGATTAAGTCCATCCGGATCCTACTTACCATTGCTACATACTATGACTACGATATCTGGCGGTTGGGTGCCATGACTGCTTTTTCTAAATACTGATTTAGAAGAAAGCGTTTATAAGTACACAGCCAGAGAGCTTCGTAGACAGTGGGAGCAGCGGAAACGTGTGCAAGTTGCTTTACAGGTTAAAGCAGGCATCGCGGAGTTGGAACGTCTGTTTTAATGTGGTAGTCAAAGAGTTTGACTTCATCAAAATGGTAGATGAACCTTGTATACACAAGAAGGTTGTAGAGAGTAAGGCGGTCTTCCACGTATTGTACGTAGATGACATACTCTTGATAGGAAATGGTTTCCTATGCTACACTCGGTCAAGCTCCTATTATCACGATGATTCTCCATAGAAGATCTGGATGATACCTACTACATCTTATGGATTATGATCTATGGCAATAGTAATCAGGAATCAATCAGATCTTGGCAGAATCACTAGACAGCTGTGGAGGACATTCTTAAGTACTTGAGAAGCACTAAAAGAATGTTCTTGGTTTGAGCTTCCAGAGTGATAAGGTCGACTGAAAGTTAGTCACATGCATTTTCTTTACCCTCAGTGGAGGGACGGTATATTGGAAGAGTTCCAAGCTAGATACCGTGACATACTAGACGATAAAGGCCAATCATATCGCTACCAACGATGCTACCAAAGAGGTTGTCTGGATGAATAAGGTTCATATGATGAACTTGGTTCCTACCATTGGGCATCCAATACCTGTGTATTGGGATGACAATGGAGCTGTGGCTTTGGCCTAGGAACCCTGATCCTGTCAGCGATCCAGACATATTCTTAGACAGTATCACCTGATCAAGGAGATATTTGATCTCCGGGAGATCGAGGTCAGGAGAGTTGACACAGAGGATAACACAGCGGATCCACTCACCGAGGAAATTCCCCAGATGCTATTCGAGAACCATTTAGGACGTTGGGTATAAGATACTACAACAACTGGCCTTAGTGCAAGTGGGAGATTATTAGTTATATGTATGCCATAGAGGCCATTATGGTACATATGATGTATATTATAGTGGATGCGTGGACATATATAGGGAGGACTTTCTTGCTCGACATGATAGTATGTTATCTGGTTAATCTTTATCTTAACATGTAGACTTGTATTGTGATATTGTCTTGCTCTCACGTGTTGATAAAGCCCTTAGGATATGTACTTGACTACTGGGACTATGATGGAGATCATACTAGTGGGGCCAGGGTAGTTCATAAGTACATCCTTTAATTGTTCCTAGTCGAGGCAATATCGAGACAGGGCATCGATATTCCAGAGTAGACTAGCGTATACGCTTCTTGACCCATATGATGGGCGATGGATGATCCTACATCCATTGGTGTTTGACATCAGAGATGTTATACGGGTGCTCAGTAGAGACTGGATACACTGAACAGGACTCGTCGAGGACTCCTATGTGGTAGTATACCTATCGTCAGATAGAAGTCCTCTGGTGATACTGGCACAGGTTAGTCTGTAGACCCGAGATCGTCATAGAGTCTTGTGCGGCTCCTACTGTGCTTTGATTTCCTCTATACCACGCTCAAAGGAGACGTGCAAACAGGTGGATTTTGGGTACAGTTCCGATTCGTATGGAGGCAATGAGCGACAGGAGGGGTTACGTCTCTCCCGGTATTGGGGGTTGATGTTGCACTATGCTCAATTGGCTATAACTGGAAGTCCCTGGCCAGTGCTGCTGCCGAGATTTACTGATAAGTGTTATCAGTAGTTTCTCGAACCGTTATAGGCCAAACATCGGCATGACTTATCACGTTACTAGGGTCTGACGATTTCCACCCCTAGACATGATATGCGACATATCAGACGAAGAGACCGGACTGTACGGTAGTGTTACCGATAGGCTTCATGGAGACCATGGACAGGTTTGCTTGTTGATCTTCATATCGCTCAATACCCGGGTAGCCGTTACGTCCAGCTAGTACCGCTGACGGCTTGTAGGTGACTGATGTGATCATCACCTACTGCTGGCGTATTGACGAGTCTTTAGAGTCCCACACAGAAGTTCCCTGGTTCAAGCAAAACGAAGTAGGACACATATGCGATATGTGTGTGGGCCTGATTAAATACGAGTGTGTGATACCGTATTGTAATCTAGCAGTCATTTGTTATCGGTTCGGTTATATGAGATATAACCAGTTTGTCGAATTAAGTGTTGATTCGTTAATGTGATATACATATAAATGATATTAGTCGGTCATATATAATATAACCGGATTATTAGATCAAATATTGATTTAATAATGTGATATAAATTATATGTGATATAATTATATATTAACTAATATCATTAGCTCACTAATTATTCTTCATTAAATATATATTAATATATATGATATATAAATATATATATAATAATAAAGCATGGAATTTATATTTCTATTTTGTGAAAATAGAAATGAGGTGTATAATGAAGCATGGTTACAAGCATGGGATTTTCTTTTGTTTATTCTTCTTGACTCACTATTCAAGCATGGCTGCAATTTTATATTGCATAATTCCATGCTTGAATGAGTGAGGGGTCAAGGCTTGGTTTTCATTCTATCTCATTCTCAACACTTAGCCATTTTTATGTTAAGTTTCTCCCATGGTTGCTTTCTAGCTTCTTCTTCCTCCTCTTGTCATGCCTCAAGCTTCAACCCTCATATGTGATGTGAATCATGAAGCTTGAGCACAAACTAGTGAGCTCTTAACATCCCCTAATTCATCATCCCACACTAATCTAGCAATTTAGTGTGGTGTGTTTCATACACTAAAGAACTTTAGTGTAGAGTTAGCTTGATCTAGAGGAACTTCGGGTGGATCGTCTTTGGCGTGAAGACAACGAAGGAGGTCCGTTCAAAGTCTCAAGAGAAGCCTAGTGGAGTCACGGGACTACTACACGGAGCAAGTGAAGAGAAGGACCGTCTACAAAGGTTGTATTCTTACTCTCTTAATGTAAAAGTAGTTTACATTAGGTATTGTCTAAATCTATAGTTAAAGATCCTTAGTTTAGTGTTGCTTAGCATGGCAATTTTTTTTAAAATAGAATAGACGATGCCTCCCGAAACCTTGCTGTCGTGCTAGGGAACCTTACACCATGCCCCCAGACTTGGGGCGTTTGGGTCCACTTCTTTTTAAATTTACCACATGCATGGGGATCTTCTCCGGCCTTCCCCTCTTATGGGAGGTCAAAGTTGAGGAGGCCATTGCAGCAGGCACCCATGTGGACGTGGCCTTCCGTTGTATAGCGGAGAGGCGGTCCTCCTCATGCCGAGCCTTCTTATTCTCTAGTCGGCGAGAGTAATTTTTGTCAATTACAGAGTCTTGGACTTTCCGCCAGACCCTGTGGATTTTGGAGGACAGTCGCTAAGGGAGCTGCTTCGGTTTTGCCTGCGTTGTGTTTTCAACAGGCAGAGGAGAGTTCTTTAGTATCGCAGTTGGTAAAAGTCAGACCCCCAAAAGCGGTACAAGTCGTGTCGGAGTGTAGCCCAGAACACCCTGAAATACTACTGGAATACCTACCAGTAAATCTCCTGCCTTGGCCAAGGACTTCATGTAATGGCTCTCCTAGACACAGCGCGACCTCACCCCCAATACCGGGAGAGACGAACCCCTGCAGATCCGCTCACTGCCTCCATGTGGTTCGGGACTGTACCCAACTAAAACCTGTTTGCACGTCTCCTTTGAGCGTGGTAGGGTAGTAATCAAAGTACAGTAGGAACTCACACGATACAAATGACGATCCTCAGGTCGATGAACTAACCTGTACACATGTCACCAGGGAACTGCTATCTGACGTCAGGTATAAGACCAACTAGCATATTCCCGGCGAGTCCTGTCCGGTGTACTCATAACCCAATGAGCACCTGTATACATCTTAGGTGATCCAACTGACACCAGTGGCTTGTGAGACCGGCCACCGCCTCTCGTCGGGGTCTCGACTGTATACACTAGTCTACTCTGGAGTATCGATGCCCTGTCTCGAAACTCCCACGACTAGGGACCTTTTAAGGATGTGCTTATAGACTACCAGTTCCCACGTATATGATCGCCCTCATACTGCTGGCAGTCAAGCAAGAATCCCAGGGGCTCTACCAACGTGTAATAGCGACCTGTCAGGTTACCTAAAGCAGTACACGATGATAAAGGTAAACCAGATAGCATACTATCATCTTGAGTAAGACTGTCCTACTGGAATAGGTCCTCCCTCAATCATTGCAATCACGTGCCTGTGATCCAATAATTGACTCTGAGGGCACTATCTCCAACAATTATCACCTACTGATGGCGTATTGACGAGTCTTTAGAGTCCCACACAGAAGTTCCCTGGTTCAACCAAAACGAAATAGGACACATATGCGATATGTGTGTGGGCCTGATTAAATACGAGTATGTGATACCGTATTGTAATCTGGCAGTCATTTGTTATCGGTTCGGTTATATGTGATATAACTAGTTTGTCGAATCAAGTGTTGATTCGATAATGTGATATACAGATAAATGATATTAGTCGGTCATATATGATATAACCGGATTATTAGATCAAATGTTGATTTAATAATGTGATATAAATTATATGTGATATAATTATATATTAACTAATATCATTAGCTCACTAATTATTCTTCATTAAATATATATTAATATATATGATATATAAATATATATATAATAATGAAGCATGGCATTTATATTTCTATTTTGTGAAAATAGAAATGAGGTGTAAAATGAAGCATGGTTACAAGCATGGGATTTTCTTTTGTTTATTCTTCTTGACTCACTATTCAAGCATGGTTGCAATTTTATATTGCATAATTCCATGCTTGAATGAGTGAGGGGTCAAGGCTTGATTTTCATTCTATCTCATTCTCAACACTTAGCCATTTTTGTGTTAAGTTTCTCCCATGGTTGCTTTCTAGCTTCTTCTTCCTCCTCTTGTCATGCCTCAAGCTTCAACCCTCACATGTGATGTGAATTATGAAGCTTCAACCCTCACTATTTTGAGAATCTGGGATCAGGTTTTTTGAGAACTAAGTTCTTGTTTTGAAGGAACTAAGTTCCCGAAGTATTATGGCCTCCATTTTCTCTAAGTTCTTTTATCCATCTTCTCTTGTTCATGTTTTCAGAGAGGTTAAAGCTTTGTTAATGGTATTTTGACTATTAACGATCACCAAGATCACTATTTTGAGGATCTGGGATCAGATTCTTTAAGAACTAAGTTCTTGATTTATGAGGAACTAAGTTCCTGGAGTATTATGAACTCCATCTTCTTTCTTTTCAGTTTTGTTCTTCTCTGAATCTTTGATTCTCAAGAACAAGATCTTCCCGATGAGAATTAAATTCTCAACTTGTGAGAGACTTGTCTTGTGGATCTCAGATCCATAGAAAGAACTATGTTCTTGAGAACGGTTATACCTTTAGATATGCTATGATAGGTAAAAGAGATGTTTTGATCTCTGTAGTTTCTTTACCTAGGTTTGAGAGGAGGAAGATCTTCTTCTTTATTGAGAATTAAATTCTCTGTTGTTTTGAGAGCTTTCTGTATTTTTACAGAATCTTATGGGGTGTTCACTTCCTTATTTGGAAAGAGGGATCATTGGTCGTTGAGTGCTAAGCACTCTTTATTGAGCAGCGCCCACATGAGGTGCTTGGCGCTGAGCGCCAACCATTAAGTGCTAAGCACTTTTTATTGAGCAGCGCCTACGTGAGGGGCACGTGAGGCGCTTGGTGCTGAGCGCCAACCATTGAGTGCTAAGCACTCTTTATTGAGCAGCGCCCACGTGAGGGACCCGTGAGCCACTTGGCGCTAGGTTTTCTTTGTGTATTCTGTTCTGAAGATTTCAATTCTCTATTCTTTTCTGGATCTTTTATCCCCAAGAACAAGTTCATCCCCATGAGAATTAAATTCTCATTTGTGGGAGACTTGTCTCATGGATCTCAGATCCAGTGAAAGAACTAAGTTATTTTATGAGGGTTAAACCCTTGGATATGCAGATGAGATGCTCTGATCTCTATTATTATTTTTATTTACCTCGAAGAGAGTTATTCTTCTTTCTTCCCTCTTAAAACTTTCTTCTTGTTTGCTCTAAAGCTTATGAGGGAGGGGGGTTCTCTCTCTAAGACTTGAAGTCTTGGGTCCTTTATATAATAGAGCCATATCTGTTGATTTAGTTAAAGAAATCTCTCATTGAGAGGTCCTGATTGATTTGGGGATTTTATCCACCGTTGGATCTTTGATCCAAGGACTTCTGGTTTACAGAAGACATTTTTTTTGTTTTTAACAAGATTAGGGAAATATTTCCCCATACAGAATCTTTCTGTATATAGGTGATTTTTAATCACCATTGGATTTTTTAATCCAACGGTACTCTATTTTATAGAGAGTAATCTTTCTTATTTAGAAATATTTGAGGAATATTTCCTTAGCAGAACTTAATTCTGTACTTTGGTGATTTATCACCTCCGTTGAATCTTTGATCCAACGACTGTTGAATCAGAGAGCTTTTAGTTATGGCGCTGGCGGCCTCGTGCGAGGCACGCGAGGCGCTGCCTCAGAGTTTTTAACTCTTGGCGCTGGCGCTTTTGTGCAAGGCACGTGAGGCGCTGCCTCGGAGTTTTTAACTCTTGGGGCCGGTGCCCTCGTGCAAGGCACGTGAGGCGCTGCTTCTTTACTGAAGGTGTCTTTTCTCCTTCTTTCTTTGCTTTTCCTGGGTCAAACTTTTCTTTTCCAATGCTTGGAAATAGTTCCATCATGCACAACATTTTCTGTGCCTAGACTTAAATGTCTCCCTTCATAATCTGAAGCAATACTTCTATTCTCTTTCACTTTCAGAGAATTATTTTAACAGAGAAGAGCTATGGCTTGTAATCGTCCACATGCTCGCTGGCAGCCATGGGATGCGCCTATTAAGGAAATTGTTCCTCGTTTTGCTGCCCGCTTGGTGAACCCTGCTCTTACGGATGACCAATGCGATACGGTGTTGCACGAACTCTTGACTCGTAGAGGATCTCCTCTCCCCATCGGCTCCATTTAGCTCCGGGCGGTCTTCTTGTCCGTGTTCGATGATATTCCCCCTCATCCAGTGGAGATGACTCCGGCGATACTCGACGCAGTGGAGGACAAGATCGAGGGCTTTCATGAGGCACTTTTGATTACCACGGCTCTGAGGGATCGCTCTGTTCAGCTGTTAAGCCAGATACGGGCTCAGCGGGCCATCATGTCTGCCTTCGCTGATTGGCACGGTGCTGACCGATGGGGAGCGACTCTTCGTGAAGATCGCCGCTTTGCCATGGTGGAGAAGGCAGAGAGGGAGTTAGAGAATTTTATCCATAGTTTTTTGAATCCCTGTACTTTCGATCCCATGTATGGTGATCTATTTTCTGTAGAATAAAATGTTCAATTAAATGCTTTCTTTTTGTCGTTGACCACCAAGTGCTCCCTTTCTAACACCTATTCTTCCTCTGATGCGTGTATGTGCGTATATGAATGAGCCCGATTTCACACATATCTGTAAACGAAACTTAAACCGGTGTAAACAGGAACAAATAGCTCTTGGCCGAAGATTTTGGCGGGAACAGTGGTGTCCACTTCCTCAGCTTCCTGAGTACCTGACGAACATTCCAAGAAACAAAGGTGGGTGGAATACCCGTCAGCGAATTTTTGCTCGGTAAGTCCCCAAGAAAATGGGTGTGAAGTATAAAAGTATAATGACAAAGAAAAATGGATATCACGAAACAATGGACTATGAGATATAGTGTTCAAATATGTCATTTAATATAAGCATGGCAATTCTATTTAACATGTAGTTCTATATATATATCATGGCAAAATAATATGAGTATAGTATAGCATGGCCGTGTAGTGTAGGTATAGTTAACATGAAATGCATGTAAGTGTCCTAAAAGATCTCTACATAGATAAACTAATTTAACGTAAGTTCAAGAGTGAATGTCAACCAATCTCAAGAGCGTTCTCGAACCCAACAGGCTGTAATACAGGGGTAAGGAACCACAGGCCCGAATTAAGTGTTAGTAAGGGGATTTCAACCTAGTGTTGAAGTATTCCAAACTCAACAGGCTATAATCCAGGAGCAAAGAAACACGGGCCCTCATGATAGCTTGTGTTAGTAAACATGGATTCATGATCTAGGGGGCTCCTGAGATTTCGTTGGATTCGCACTTGAACTACCCTAACACCCCATGTATCCTAGATTACAGTTAAAATTACTACGCTTGCTCGAATCCATGAATATATCAAGTTACAAAATTGAGTTTATGTCAATGTCAAGTATTCATGTCAAGTGCTCATGTATTCATGTCAAATTGTATTCATGATTCGAGTCAAGTTAGTTTCAATAGAAGCTATTATGTTCTGGTATTCATGTTAAGTTCATGTCAGGTCATGGTATTCTAGTATTCAAGTTTTAGGATATTCAAGTTCAAGTGTTCTGGTTCATGATCAAGAGTTCAAGTTTATGTTAAATTTTGGATCCTGGTTTTGTTTGTATTCAGATTAGAGTAAATATCTTATGAAAAGATTTAGCTCTTGGATCTCTTAAGTTCGGGAGTAATCGGGCTACTGATGCATATGGACGGCAGAATTTATGTCTTTTTCCAAGATAATTGCAATTGATAACCTCGTTAAACTTGTCTAACCTGAATAGGTAAGCACTCACTTTTTTCGGCTCCCCGGGGCTCAAGAGAAATGATACCGCTTAAACCTATATTAATCTAGAGTGCTTAAATATTTATTATAGATAATTTATATTGTAGTTATATTGTTTTCATATCTCGAGAGGGGGTTTATGAAAAAATACTTTAATATTGTTTAGAAATAAACGTCGATGTTGATTTATAATATTTAGTGTTTTCATGAACATGTATTTTAATTGTTATGCTATTTTGGAGATAAAACCTACCTTTTAAAAATTTATGGTATTTTTTTTTATGAAAACTAGCTATTTTGGAAACTTGATAGTATTTTATTAAAATTTCTAATCTTCCATTTAAAAAATATTTTCACAAGTTGTTTTTATTGAAAATACGGATTGGTAGTTTTATATAATTTTTTCAAAGTTTTGTTTAGAAAAGATCGTATTCTTAAAAACCGTATTTTTTTTTGTTTCCTTTCGAGATCGAATACTCCGTGAGAAGTTCTGCATCTCACTTTACTATCTCAAGGATGTGTGATAACTCACACCATCCGTATATGGGTTCCTCTAAAAGGGTTGTAGAGGCGCAATTGCAAAGGTTTTTGAAAATAGCGATAAAACATTTTATAAAACTGATGGTATTTTAATGTAAATTGTTTCTTTTAAATAAAACTTAACCAAAACATATAGTGTTGTGAGTGGGGTAGGTCGTTACCCCGTGAATTTTCTAGAGATATATATTCTAGATATCGATAAAAGGGTAGTTTTTAAAGTTCATGGTATTTATTCGTGATTTGTAATCTACATATTATTTGATATAATAAACATCATATTAAAATTGTGAGACATGGATAGAGTTGTAAATTCGTATTTTCTTGATATCATGGCATGAAATTTATGATAAACATGTCAAATTACAAAGAATATATATATATATATATATATATATATATATATATATATATATATTAATTTAAACTTTGCTTATAAAACCGTATTCTTTCGCATCGATATAATTGGAGGAGCAAAAAGTAGGAAAAGTAGATGAAGGATTTAGCATAGTTGCAAGTGATGCAGAGTGGGGACGTGGAAAAAAAATAGAAGAGAGTATACAAGAGAGAAAGAAAAGAGGATGAGAGGACATACAGTTGCGCGTTCGAACCCGTACGAACGAGAAGGAAAGTAGAGGCCTCAGTTTGTAGGACCGAGACCGTGAATACGACTAAGGGTGAGCTCGATCTATAGACATCACTTGAGCGAGTAGTGGAGCAACGGAGAGGGGTGAAAGATCTTGAGGGAATGACGACGCGAGATGGAAGAAACATGTTCGGCTCCTTGAGAGAACTTTAGTACTTAAGAATTTTGAGAGAGAAGATAGATTTGAGAGAGTGGTATGTCTAAGGGAAGAGTTAAGACCGGTCTAGGTATTTATAGGAGAAAAATGAAGGTGTGTGAATTTTAACAATTCAATTAAAAGAATTGAAATAGTGTTAATGGGAGAATTGAAGAGTCTCTGGATAAAATCAGAGAAATCAAACAAGAAAATAGAGTTGAGGGGAGCTGAAGTGGTGCACAGGCAAAAAATAGAGGGTTTTGGGGCTAGATCAACAGCCGGTAGTGGCCAAAAAGAGGAAACGGGTGGCCCAAACGTGGAGGTGATTCGAACTTGCAGGCTATGGAACAGCAGTGTAGAGGCTTAACCAGTGAGCTATAAGGAGTTTCTTGTACATAAGTTATCAAAAATAACTTATAACTCGAAACCAGGACTTTTAGGACTTTCATTACTACACTCTTTTATTAATATTGGATCAATAAAAGTATATAGGACTTTTAGGGTCGTTACATCCTAACCATCTTAGAAAAATTTCGTTCTCGAAATTTATACAAGGGGGATGTTATAACAGATTCAAGAAAAATTTAGTTAAAGCAGTGGTGAAGGAACTACTAATATCGTACCAAAAGTGTGTAAAAAAGTTTAGGTAGATAAAAGAACAAAAGGATGCAAGAATTTGAAAAGGCTAAAAAAATGGGAGGAGATTTACCCGTGTTATCTTGACCTATGGCTTCGGCCTCTATGGCCACCAAAGTGAAAGCCTGATTTCTCGGCACATTTTTTGTGCATGCTGGTACATCGATGGCTGACGAGGTAAATGTGGTCCGCACGGAGGTGGTGCAGGAAGGGCTAAACGAGTAGGTGGAGTTTGAATAGCTGGTCTAGCTGCGGGGGCGGGGCCAGTTCGGTTGTGTGGGTAAGTTCTTATAGCGTGTGAGGGCGATCCACATATCAAACAAAGTCCATTTGCTCGACGGCAATTCTTGACCTGGTGTCCGGTCCTCTTACAATAGATACAGAAGTTTGGTTCAGTCTCGGAAAATGATGCTCCTGGCCTCATAGATGGCGCTGGGAGAGTTGGCCTAGAAGAGGCTCCTCCAGTAATCTGGTTGGCGGGACGTTTCATACCGACCGACTGTGCCTTCCCTTCTTCTTAATGACGGCTTCATAATGATGGGCGGACTTTAAAGATGCTTCATGTGTTAGGCATTCTCCCGTTGCTAGGGCAGCCTGGATCTCAGGGTCTAATCCTTGCTGGAAACGCCCGGCTCTGATTTCTGCAGTAGGAATTAAATAGGCAGCGAATCTGCCGAGCATGGTGAATTCGAAATCATACTCATCCACTGACTTATCCCACATGGATCCTTATTGCAGGTGAATGAATTTCTATTCCATGTCGAAGCGTGCGGTTTCCGGAAAATACTTGGCGTCGAAGAGATCACAGAAAATCTTCTACTCGATCGGCTGTTCAAGACGTCTCTCTTCGGCTTTCCACCAGACTCTGGTATTGTCAGTAAGTTGGAGTTTTGCTATTCTAACCCACGCCATTTCTGGAACTTGGGATGCTGCTAGGTCATCTTCTATGCTTTGAGCCCATTTCTCGGCTTCAAGCGGTTTCTCTTTTCCTGAGAAGTTTTTTGGGTGTAATGCTCGAAATTGTTTCACTCGCGGTGCTTCTGCTTTAGAGCGGATGAAACTCTATTGATAGAGAGCAGTCTGCACCTGCAAAATCGTGCTTTGAGCCTACTGACCTTCAACCAGGCTTTTGATAGCCTCCAGAAGTATCGTTTGTTCTGTGAGTGGAGCGGCTATGGTAGGAGGAGGTGGTAGAGCGGTAAGGGTAGGTGGTGGTGGTGTACTTTCATTGATGTTGGTGCTGGTGTTGTTGGGAGAATCCATCACCTTAGGTAGAGAAGAAAGATTAGGATAGATTCAACGGAAATTGAATTGTAAGGAATATAAAGTTGTTGAATTTCATATTTCTTATGATATATTGCTTACGACTTCATGCAAAACTGACCAGCATGGGCCACCAACAAAACCTGTTGCGCTCCGCTTCCTAAAAGACGGAAATAGGTACGTGATGAGGCCCACGACGTATTTATTTTGAGAAGGTCATTTCACGGAATAAATACGCTAAGTGTAATTGAGCAATATGAAATGACAAGAAATTGGCATGAGATTTAAACTTCAACAACTTTATTTACATTCAACTTGATACATTTACAATACATGAGTTCAACTGAAAGAAAATACAAGAAAAGAAATGCCTAAACAGGTGGCATACATAAACTGAAAGAGAGGATAACTAGTCTAGGCCTGAGTCGTGATCTGATCGTACTCCTTCTCCGTGGTGTCCACCTCCTCGGCCTCTAGAGTATCTGACGAACATTCCAAGAAACAAAGGTGGGTGGAATGCCCGTCAGCGAACTTTCGCTCAGTAAGTTCCCAAGAAAATGAGTGTGAAGTATAAAAGTATAATGACAAAGAAAAATGGATATCATGAAGCAATGGATTATGAGATATGGTGTTTAAACATGTCATTTAATGTAAGCATGGCAATTCTATTTAACATGCAGTTCTATATATATATCATGGTAAAATAACATGAGCATAGTATAGCATGGCCGTGTAGTGTAGGTATAGTGAACATAAAATGCATGTAAGTGTCCTAAAATGTCTCTACATGGGTAAACTAATTTAACATAAGCTCAAGGGTGAATGTCAACCAATCTCAAGAGTGTTCTCGAACCCAACAGGTTATAATCCAGGGGTAAGGAACTACGGGCCCGGATCAAGTGTTTGTAACGAGACTTCAACCTAGTGTTGAAGTATTCCAAACTCAACAGGCTATAATCCAGGAGCAAGGAAACACGGGCCCTCATGATAGCTTGTGTTAGTAGACATGGATTCGTGATCTAGGGGGCTCCTAAGATTTCGTTGGATTCGTACCTCGAACTACCCCAAACCCCGTGTATCCTAGATTACAGTTAAAATTACCAGGCTTGCTCGAATCCATGAATACATCAAGTTGCAAGATTGAGTTCATGTCAATGTCAAGTATTCGTGTGAAGTGTTCATGTATTCATGTCAAGTTGTATTCATGGTTCGATTCAAGTCAGTTTAAATAGCAGCTATTGTGTTTTGGTATTCATGTTAAGTTCATGCCAGGTCATGGTATTTTAGTATTCAAGTTTTGGGATATTCAAGTTCAAGTGTTCTGGTTTATGATCAAGGGTTCATGTTTATGTTAAATTTTGGATCTTGATTGAGTTTGTATTCAGATTAGAGTAAATATCTTATGAAAATATTTAGCTCTTGAATCTCTTAAGTTCGGGAGTAATCGGGTAACTGATGCACATGAACGGCAGGATTTGTATCTTTTTCCAAGACAATTGCCATTGATAACTCCATTAAACTTGTCTAACCTGAATAGGTAAGCACTCACTTTCTCCGGCTCCCCAGGGCTCAAAAGAAATGATACCGCTTAAACCTATATTAATTTAGAGTCTTTAAATATTTATTATTGATAGTTTATATTGTAGTTATATTGTTTGCATATCTCGAGGGGGTTTTATGAAAAAATACTTTAACATTGTTTAGAAATAAACCTCGAGGGTGATTTATAATATTTACGATTTTCATGAACATGTATTTTAATTGTTATGGTATTTTGGTGATAAAACCTACATTTTAAAAATTTATGGTATTTTTTATGAAAACTAGCTCTTTTGGAAACTTGATGGTATTTTATTAAAAATTCTAATTTTCCATTTAAAAAATATTTTCACAAGTTGTTTTTATTGAAAATACGGATTGATAGTTTTATATAAAATTTTCAAAGATTTTTTTGTTTAGAAAAGATCGTATTCTTAAAAACCGTATTTTTTTAATTTCCTTTCGAGTCCGAATACTCCGTAAAGAGTTCTGCATCCCACTCTACTATCCCAAGGATGTGCGATAACCCGTACCATCTGTAGATGGGTTCCCCTAAAAGGGTTGTAGAGGCGCAATTGCAAAGGTTTTTGAAAATAACGATAAAACATCTTATAAAAGTGATAGTATTTTAATGTAAATTATTTCTTTTAAATAAAACTTAACCAAAACATTGTGCTATGAAACCATAGTGTTGTGAGTGGGGTATTTCGTTACCACGTGAATTTTCTAGAGGTATATATTCTAGATATCGATAAAAGGGTAATTTTAAAGTTCATGGTATTTATTCGTGATTTCTAAGCAACATATTATTTAACATAATAAACATCATATTAAAATTGTGAGACATGGATAAAGTTGTAAATTCGTATTTTCTTGATATCATGGCATGAAATTTATGATGAACATGTCGAATTACAATGAATATATATATTAATTTAAACTTTGCTTATAAAACCTTATTCTTTCGCATCGATATATATATATATTTATATTTATATATATATATATATATATATTTATATATATATATATATATATAAATTTAAACTTTGCTTATAAAACCGTATTCTTTCGTATCGATATAATTGGAGGAGCAAAAAGAGGGAAAAGTAGATGAAGAATTTAGCGTAGTTGCAAGTGATGCGGAGTGGCGATGTGGAAAAAAATAGAAGAGAGTATACAAGAGAGAAAGAAAATATGATGAGAGGATTTACAGTTGGCGTTCGTACTCCTACGAACGAGAAGAAAAGTAGACGCCTCGGTTTGTATGACCGAGACAGTGAATGCGACTAGGGGCGAGCTCAATCTACAGACGTCGCTTGAGCGAGTTGTGGAGCAACGGAGAGAGGTGAAAGATCTTGAGGGAACGGCGACACGAGATGGAAGAAACATGCTCGACTCCTTGAGAGAACTTGAGTGCTTGAGAATTTTGAGAGAGAAGATAGATTTGAGAGAGTGGTATGCTTAAGGGAAGAGCTAGAATTGGTCTAGGTATTTATAGGAGAAAAATGAAGGTGTGTGAATTTAAAGAATTGAATTAAAAGAATTAAAATAGTATTATTGGGGGAATTGAAGAGTCTCTGGCTAAAATCAGAGAAATCAAACAAGAAAATAGAGTAGAGGGGAGGTGAAGGGGTGCACAGGCAAAAATTGGAGGGGTTTGGGGTTTGATCAACCGCCGGTAGCGGCCAAAAAGAGGAAACGGGCGGCCCAAACATGAAGGTTGGTCCCGGGTTCGTGCAGTGCCTTCATTTGGTTATTTATGTTTTGTTTTTGCCGTTTGACTTATTTGCAACTCTTCGTTTCTCCGTGTAATGCACATGAAACTCTTGGGCTTCCGAGAAAAATAAAAAGAAAAATATTAAAAAATAATTGGAACTGATGGGATTTGAACTTGCAGGCTATGCGGCAGCAGTGTAGAGACTTAACCAGTGAGCTATAAGGAGTTTCTTGTACATAAGTTATCAAAAATAACTTATAACTCAAAACCAGGACAGAAATATACTCTTTTATTAACATTGGATCAATAAAAGTGTATAGGATTTTTAGGGTCGTTACAGAGATTCCCTCGCTCCAAAAGCGAGGGGTAATTAACGGCAGCTTAGTTCGCGGCTGCCGGAGATTCATATCCCCATAATTAATAAACCCCAATCTATCCTAAACAGGAAAAATCTGTATACGCTTGACAAGCGACGCGTATTCCCATCTCAATGGGGTGACGAAAAACACCCTACATAATCTAGCATGTCCGGTAGGACATTTTCTCTACTCCCATATTTCGGGTTAAATATTCATGCGAACTCGATCAACATATACATCGATTTCTGTACCGAAGTCATGCTTCTTTGGGCAGCTTAACATTTTTCAATTGCAATCTTCAGACGCAACAAAATGTCTCCGAGGACAAGCTCAGCTCTCAACACAGCTTCCATATCCTACACGATGAAGATGGATGCCAAGACGATCCTCCCGGCCAGTCTCGAGCGATAGTGGAAAGAGTAGCTGCTACTATTTGGCTCTATTCTGTAATGCCATCCCTGCTCCTTAAGCCCCGACGACAGATAAACCGGCCTCAAAAGGGAAAAGACTAAATTTCATAGTCGCGGAGGCACCTCGGCCCAAGCACAAATCCATTTCCGAACGACTCTCCGTTGCTCCAGCTGGAGGCAAGGCCATCGACACCAATAAAGTAATAAGGTATCTCGGGCAAGCTCCAGTGGTGTCCCTGACAACTGCTCTATCGATTATCTAATCTAAGCTCCTCGTCAATCGACTCACGATGGCTTTCTGGATAACGGATGCCCGCCAAGCCCTCAAAATCGAGAAGCTAAGACAAAAAAGGCTCCGATACAGAGCCAACAAAAGGCCTAGGGCTCCTGTTAGGCTGAACTTCATGAGGTTCCAAGAATAGGGTTATCCCGCAACAACAGATGAATCGGCTATAAAGCTCGCTAACTCTTTTGAACCACTGAAATTGATCCAAAAGAATGCCATGACTGCAAGAGTCACGAAAACTGCGATCCTGACAGCGCCACCTAAGGACCCAGTCAGGCCAACTATCTTTAGTCGCCTATCCTTTCCAGAAGAGGAAGGGCCGCAACGACGGTCCGAAAATCAGCCGCCAAAGGTAAAGAGATGGCTGGATATGTGGTCCACACTGTCTATATGGTGGGCACGCGCAGCAAAAGCAAGGACAGGGCCACCACATCTCAAATCCAATCTGGTGTGAATGTGGCTGCCACTTCCCGATACCAGCCTCCTCTGGAAGGTAATGAAAACCCTTCTAATGTGGCTGATAAGCAGAGAGATCTCTCAGTTCATAAGGAGTCGGGCTCGGAAAGCGAAGAGATGCTAATCTTCCGTCCCAAGACCGTAGAGCAGCAACTTCTCCAAAAGCTCCAGAAGCAGCGCAGAAACAAAGACAGGGAGATGACCAATCTCTACTCAAAGATTGACGACTTGAAAACATCGTCTTATAGCTCACGGTCCAAGTTGCCTCTCAGCCGCCCAATCAAGCGCAAGGCTCTACTCATGAACCGGAAAACGGTGTCCGGAAGCAGCCGACGCCTATTCCTTCAAATCTAATGGTGGGCGAGCCACATGAAAGTCGTCTGCATCCTATCTCGGGAAATGTCTTGACTACCGATAATAGCAACCTGCTAATGCAAGATCAAATCATGGATTTGGTAGCCAACAAAGTTGTTCACCACTAGAAAGACAGGGACCGGGACGTTGGGACGTCCGGCCTGAATTCTGGCGGCAGATGCTATTTGGATTTATCCCTCCACCTTTCTGAAAATGCCAAGTTGATTTATGACACCGTATATCGGAGGTTAGGACGGATGCGGCCGTTATAGCAGACTTCATCAGATTCCCCCTCACTTTGCGAGGGTTTTTTGATTGTGGGGACGCTCTTCCCTACAGGCGCAAGCCCTTGCAGTTAATTACATTACCGCATTACGATAACCACTTTCTCCTGCTCCAGCAGTTCACTTCGTGTCATGTGTTGTTTGTTTTATTTTGGGTTTGGGTCAAGGATTTGCTTGATGGGGTCCACATTGGTAGCTTGGTTTGCCAACGAGAATGAACTTAGGACGCATATCTCATATAAATGAGGTCCATCAGTTCATGGGATATTTGGGTTTGATCTAAGGATCGTTAGTCATATTTGAGACTAAGATCAACTTAGAAACAAATGAGCATATGGGCTCAATTATTTTAGTTTAAGGACATCACGGTCCATTATCACCGTGTTTGAGAAGATGCGCTAGTTTAGGGACATCTCGGTCTAACATTCACGTTTTGGGGACGAATGTTAGTTTATGGACATTTCGGTCCAACATTCCCGTTTTGGGTACGAATGTTAGTTTAAGGACATTTCGGTCCAACATTCATCTTGCGCACATGTGTATTTGTTACATGGCGGAGTGAATGATGGTAACATGGAATGCGCCCAATTTGGGGTGCGATCCGATTTGAGGTGTGCACGTCAATTTGGAAGTGCACCAATGTGGGATGTATCATTCCCTGTCTTGATGAAATTTTACATCAAGTTGGGACGAGAAAAGAGTTGTTGGTTGTCGGGACCCGCCATCTCTCTGAAGACGTTAAGGAATTACTATGACATATATCAGAGGTGTGGAAAGATGTACCCTTGAACCAAATCCCGTATTTGAGGGAAGAAGGGGTCGGGGTGGACCTAAGAATCCCTAGTCATATTTGAGACTAAGATTACCTTAGGAGATATGGGATGAATATCATTTTAGATATCATCAATGAGAGATCATTAGTCATGTTTGACACTAAGATCAATTTAGAAATCACGAGCATATGGACTCAGTTGATTTAAAATCAAAGAGGTTTAACCTCAGGAAACTTAGCCAATTTGGGCTGAGATTGGGTTTCTATACTACCCAGCAGTGCTAAGCACTAAGATATATAGCGCTCACGTGTGTTTCATATGAGGCGTTGGAATAGTGCTAAGCACTAATCTTTTCTGGCACTCACGTGCTTTTCACGTGAGGCGCTACAATAGTGCTAAGCACTGATTTTCTTTGGCGCTCACATGTGTTTCACGTGAGGCGCTATGTTTTTGGAGATTTAATCTCTGTTGATGTTTTTTAAAGAACTTAAATCTCTGCTAATGGTATTTTGACCATTAACGATCACCAAGATCACTATTTTGAGAATCTGGGATCAGGTTTTTTGAGAACTAAGTTCTTGTTTTGAAGGAACTAAGTTCCCGAAGTATTATGGCCTCCATTTTCTCTAAGTTCTTTTATCCATCTTCTCTTGTTCATGTTTTCAGAGAGGTTAAAGCTTTGTTAATGGTATTTTGACTATTAACGATCACCAAGATCATTATTTTGAGGATCTGGGATCAGATTCTTTAAGAACTAAGTTCTTGATTTATGAGGAACTAAGTTCCTGGAGTATTATGAACTCCATCTTCTTTCTTTTCAGTTTTGTTCTTCTCTGAATCTTTGATTCTCAAGAACAAGATCTTCCCGATGAGAATTAAATTCTCAACTTGTGAGAGACTTGTCTTGTGGATCTTAGATCCAGAGAAAGAACTATGTTCTTGAGAACGGTTATACCTTTAGATATGCTATGATAGGTAAAAGAGATGTTTTGATCTCTGTAGTTTCTTTACCTAGGGTTTGAGAGGAGGAAGATCTTCTTCTTTATTGAGAATTAAATTCTCTGTTGTTTTGAGAGCTTTCTGTATTTTTACAGAATCTTATGGGGTGTTCACTTCCTTATTTGGAAAGAGGGATCATTGGTCGTTGGGATCCACCACCTCTCCGACGACGCTGAGAGATTACAACACCATATATCGAAGGTGTGGAGAGATGTACCTTTTGAACCATGTCCCACCCATCAGGGGGAAGAACAGGTTGGAACATAAACTCCTAACTGCTGAAAAAGACTTCTTTTCGTTCGCGCACGTGCGTCGCATGTGTTACGCGCACGTGCGTTGCATGTGTTACGTGCACGTGCGTCGCACGAGTTGCGCACTTGGCGGACGCACGTGCGTCGCACGTGACGTTTGCGCATATGTGCATCATGGGGGGCAGCTAAAGACTTAACTTGGAGAACTATGCTCCTTTTAGGATTGAATCCTCGCACGGGCAACCTGATCCCAGGATTGAATCTCCCTTGATTTCTTCATCTCCTTCTAGTGCTCCTCTCTATGGCTCCTCGGTGATTGAATGACGAAAGATCCATCGGATTCCCTGCGTCAAAGATGATCCACCGCGAGAGAATGTGCTTCAAGCTCCAACCTCTAAACCGAGGTAACTAGGGTAGATGGTTCGCTAATCCAACTAGCCTAGGTGATATAGAGAATGCTAATGGATTATTTAGTCTCACTAAACCCTATGGCTCACAACTCATGTGAATGATTAGGGTTTAATTTGAGGAAGAAGGAGATGGAGAAATCAAGAGAGAGACATTTCGGATAAGCACTTGTCACCTTTGTTGGCCTTGCTTTTTTTTAAGAAAGCGGAGCGGGGCCTGTCCGATTGTCCCCATGTCAGATGATTCCTTGTCCAATATGATATCTGATTCGTAACTCAGAAAGCCATCAAAGGCCAGACCCTAGCAGATCATCTTGCGGAGCACCCCTTGCCAGACTACCAGCCTTTGAACACAGGCTTCCCAGACAAGGACATCATGTGCCTTTCAGCAGACCGATCGTTGGGCCGGGCTCACCGAGCTCACCGGACAGTTTCCTTGAACAGACGAGAAGGGCACCCCCTCAAGTGCCGGGGGAAAAAGCGGCTACACCATTCCGCTCGATTTTAGGGTCATATCTAGTATTCAGAGTTTGCCTCCCAGTAAAGACAGGCCGATAGCCGCAACGCTGGAGGGTGCTGGGAAGATATCCCAATCCTCGCTCTGGACCAAGGTGCGTAGCCTTTTAATATTCTCTTTCTCTCTGGGACCGCTTTCCTCTCTGAATGAGCTCTCTTTGCTGACGAAACTACTGCTTGTTCACTCCGTTGCTTGTACAGTCCGTTGCTTGTTCAGTGTCTTGTTTGAATCGAGAATAGCAATTCCATTTCTGGAACCACAGATATAGACTTTGAAATGGTGAGCAGCTACCCGACGACCGAGAATTCGCCGGCAGTGAGTAAGTAAACCGAGTCTGATCTTCTTTCCCCATCCTCCATGCCCACTATTGGTGGATCGAGAGAGGTATAGATATTGGGCGCGGTTGGTTGATCAAAACGTTTCTCCCGGGGTGGGGGCGCACGTGCGTTGCACGTGGCGCTTGCGCATATGCGCGTTATAGAGGGCAGAACTTGGAGAATTAAGCTCCTATGGAGAACTAAGCTCTTTTGAGGATTGAATCCTCGCACAGCGGGCGCACGTGCGTTGCACGCGGTGGACGCACGTGTGTTGCACGCGGAGGACGCACGTGCGTTGTACATGGCGCTTGCGCATATGCCCATTATGAGGGGCAGCTAAGGCTCTAACTTTGAGAACTAAGCTCCTATGGAGAACTAAGCTCCTTTGAGAATTGAATCCTGTTTTTTTCTAAGAGGTGTCCTCTCTTATTTATATGGGAGTAGTAGAGAAGGGATCTCTCTTTTTCCCGATGTAGGACTAAAAATGTATCCCCCATATGGTAGAGCATTACTTAAACTATACGTGCATAGCACATTTGCTCATAACTTTTGATTCCGGAAGAGTTATAAAGCCCGTAATTTATCAAATCGAAGGATTTTTCGATACGCTTTCGATACCATCAGAATTTACCTGATTCTCATTCGGTAGTTTGGTAAAATATAGCCCAGAAAATATTGGTTTGCATTTTCTTAAGCGTATTGCTGCCATTGATATCTTGCGCTCTTTTGGGCAGAAATTTTTGGCGGGAACAAAAGTCAAAATATTGGTAGTCGAAACCGGAGCGCAAAAAGATGTTAGTAGTAGCGGAAGACTATATCCTGTTCGGTATGATCTGGTAGAATTTCCTAGTCGCTATGTCATCCCCAAATTCGGATGATTTGATGGGACGAGAAATGCGAATCAGCACATCTCCTACTTTAAAGCCTCATGCGGGAATACTAGGGGCTATGATGCGCTTCTCCTCCGCCAATCCGTTAATAGCTTAATCGATGTCGTTTTTGATTGGTACGCGAGCATACCGTATGGCTCCGTCACAATTTTTGTCCAAATGGAATCTCTGTTTCGACAAAAGTTCATGAGTGTCAGCTGTAAGTGCACGGCGGCGCTCCGGCCTCCATCCCGAGGCCAAATGCGGAAGCGATGGTTAACTTTAAATTTACTTGAACCGGCACCACCGCGCACTAAAACCCGGATCGAACCATTAACTAGTCCTAGCTAACAAGAAGATGGGGAAGAGAGATATACCGAGCGATCCGTGTCCTCCGGTCTTCTCGTCGTCGTCCCGATCTCCTGCGGAATCTCCAGTCTCCACCTCCTCGTCGGAAGGGCACCACGTCGCCTGCTTCTTTTACGGGCTCCCGCCTCTATACCGAGGCAACTCGGGCACGAAGTTGGCGAGCCGACGTGTCCAAGGTTTGCTGTAGAATATAGTGTAGAACCATGTCTCATTTTGGGGTTCATGGAGGTGCCATTTTGGTGGAGGGATGATACATGAACTATGTAGAGGAACTTGGGGATTTTTGGAGCATGAAATGAATAAAAAACCCCACACCAAAAAATTGGGCAGCCCCAAGAGGGAGTGGCCGGCCATGGCACTTGGTGAGGTGAGAGTGAGAATAAGTGAGTGAAAATGATAGCCACAAGAATAATGCAAGTGAGAGAAAAAATTATCATATCAAGAAATGATCACAGAGAAACTCCAACACACAAACTCATCATCATGTCCCTCCATCATCATACAAAAGTCAAGCCATGATGAGGTTATGAAGTCAAATGAAGGCTACTCATCATGAAGCAACAAAATGTAAAGAACACCCTCCACAAATACTTATTTGCATAATGCCCTCCTCCACCAATCTTCGGCCATTGAAAGATACAAATGAAAATGGCCGAAACGGAAAGCAAACTGGCAACCCCAGAAAACTGGTCCCGTAATAATTACAGGAAAACCCCGATACTGTGTATACACACCCGCATTTGTATTCCGACCGAATACAAATGCAATGAGACAAAATCTACACTGTACTATAGTAGGATCCGGCTTAAACCAAAGCCGGCTAGTAATATCCGTTCGATCCTGATCCGTGCAATACCGCACGTATCTGATCGAACCCTGCCATATATCCATACGGCCTGTAGTACAAACTGTCTGATCCTGATCCGTGCAATACCGCACGTATCTGATCGAACCTTGCCACATCTCCATATGGCCTCTAGTATTAACCGTCCGATCCTGATGCGTGCAATACCGCACGTATCTGATCGAACCCTGCCATATCTCCATACGGACTCTACAGCGTTTCGCCCGAAACTTGAGTAACTGTATGTGTGGTGGACTCTAAAGACTCGTCAATACTATGGCTGTGGATTTAACCACTAGCACGTCAGAGGTATTAGCCATACGTGACGGGCCACCAGCTATTGACCAAAAGGGACGTCGATGAGCGAACTCATCCTGACACCCTACTGAGCTTGTCAGTGACAATATTCGTACAGTCCGGTCCGTTCGTCTATGAGCATCGCATGGCGGGCCTAGGAGGTTGGTAAAAGTCAGACCCCCAAAAGCGGTACAAGTCGTGTCGGAGTGTAGCCAAGAACACCCTGAGATACTACTGGAATACCTACCAGTAAATCTCCTGCCTCGGCCGAGGGCTTCGTGTAATGGCTCTCCTAGACACAGCACGACCTCACCCCCAATACCGGGAGAGACGAACCCCTGAAGATCCGCTCACTGCCTCCATGTGGCTCGGGGCTGTACCCAACTAAAACCTGTTTGCACGTCTCCTTTGAGCGTGGTAGGGTAGTAATCAAAGTACAGTGGGAACTCACACGAGAGAAATGACGATCCCCAGGTCGATGAACTAACCTGTACACATGTCACCAGGGAACTGCTATCTGACGTCAGGTATAAGACCAACTAGCATGTTCCCGGCGAGTCCTGTCCGGTGTACTCATAACCCAATGAACACCTGTATACATCTTAGGTGAACCAACTGACACCAGTGGCTTGTGAGACCGGCCACCGCCCCTCGTCGGGGTCTCGACTGTATACACTAGTCTACTTTGGAGTATCGATGCCCTGTCTCGAAACTCCCACGACTAGGGACCTTTTAAGGATGTGCTTATAGACTACCAGTTCCCACGTATATGATCGCCCTCATACTGCTGGCAGTCAAGCAAGAATCCCAGGGGCTCTACCAACGTGTAATAGCGACCTGTCAGGTTACCTAAAGCAGTACACGATGATAAAGATAAACCAGATAGCATACTATCATCTCGAGTAAGACTGTCCTACTGGGACAGGTCCTCCCTCAATCATTGCAATCACGTGCCTGTGATCCAATAATTGACTCTGAGGGCACTATCTCCAACAATCTCCCACTTGCACTCAAGGCTAATTATTGCGATGTCGCATACTCATAGCCCGTGTGATACCGAACACCCAACTCCTCTACTAGTCAGTCTTACAAAGCCTGTTTGTGAAACTATTGCGTTCGAGGAATAGTCACAGTGAGTGGATCCGCTTTGATGTTTCTTTCTATGTCTCTCTATAATCTCAAGTTCGCGGAGAAACCCATCTCCCGAAATGAGCAATACCTGTCTTAGAATGTGTCTGGATGTCTGATGGGACCTAGCTCATAAATGAACTCCAAATCCAAACTTCTTAGACTGTATCGTCAACTGAACTTAATCAGTATCCTGCGCCATGCCTCCCTCAGTATTGCCTTGGACCACCTGTCCAAAATACTGCCCCTCGTCAGAAGGAAAAACTATAACTCTGACAACCTCCTTGTCGTCCAGGTCACCTTGGAAGCCTGGAATGATAAATGTCTCCTGCATGAAGCTGTCATTATCATATCCCTAGAACATTCACTTATGTTCTAAAACTGCCTCCGACTGTTTCTCCAGGATTGGATCAATATCAACTTATTGCATCTAGTGCAAGAACAATGTCTGGTGTGGTACTTGATATTTCATGATTGACTCAATTGCCTGAGCAAGTGATCTGCCAATCATGCACATCCCTCTCCCCCTTAGTCTGTAAGACACCTTTAGAGAGGGTGACTCCATCACCTGCAGGTACACTACCGTGCCAGGAGTCGTCCATTCTAAATGCCCTTAGAATGCTGTCTTAGTACCCTTAATTGGGAAACCACCCAAATCTAGATCTAAAACCATAGATCTAGTAACCAGTATGTCTGATATAATATCCAAGTCCCATGTGGAGAAACTACTGTGTGACGACCAAAGTATAACCGATTGTAGTATAGGAATATCACTTCCTATTCTGTGTATGTCATCCAAATACCAGGACATCACACCCTACTACCTTCTCAACAGATCCATCCCCTATTCTGATGAAGTCAAACCTATGACTGTGACATCAGAAATGGATGATCTCTCTCCGCTATATCTGCTTTAGTCTATAAATAGACATAAGCTACCTGTCCACCAATGCTTCCGCTGCTCCCACTGACTACGACAACCCTCTGGCAGAGTCATATACACGTACACTTCTAAAGCTAGTTTAGAACGACGCTATACTCATCCTCCTGCCGGGTCTCGCAGCCTGGAACAACAGCAATGGCAAGTCTGGGTAAACAAGAACTTCCCTGTCACCGTCCTTGAGGCTACCGGAGTACCTCTCGGGTGCCTGAAGTTACCCACCTTATCTGCGGAGTGGCCAATGGAATGTCAAACCAGATTGAATCTTTAGGTTCCTATCAAATCTTCAGTAATTGTTTGTGGTTCTGGAATCACTTCCAGTTCTACCATACTCCCACTACTGTTTTTCTGAAAAAATCCATTTTTAATAAAACTGTGGCGAGTCTAGAACAATATCACTATTGATCTTCCAGATGGTAGAAAGTCAATCCTCGTCATAGCCTAGGTCAACCCACAAACAGCCATTACAGAAACGTGCCTTGAGTTATCCAGAGTCTGGTTTTAAGCATAGGCCGGACAACTCCCCGTACCTTAACATCGTTAAGATATGAACTGTTCTATATCCAATATAGAACCAGAGGCACTGATTTAATTGAACCAGATTCAAATCATGCAGCTGTCTCCAGTGCATGTCAACTAAATGGAAGGAGGCCGATCAGCGTTACTCAACTTAGGAATGCTTCCAATTATGAGTAACCTGAAAGAGAAGCAAGTTCTCTTAATCATCACTATCAAGTGAATGCTATACACAAGTATCTACATCTCCGATCACTTTGAAGAATCCCGATACTTGCAACACCTGGTTCTCTACTTTATTCAAATACCTATAACTTCTCAAAATTCGGACCCTGTGTTTCTACGAAACACTTGTCTAAAATCTAGAGAAGTCATAAGTAAACCGAATATAGTACGAGAACCAACCCCTCTGTCCTGATGGACCCTGGAAAACATACAATACTCTGTATAAGTCCCTTGAGTCTAATAACTCATTCACTGTGTGTTGTAGGTTGAAAACTGTACTTATGGTTAAGAAGAATTACACCGTTGTTCAATGCTACTTACCTAACCATCCACTGATATAGGTAAATGTCATAGACATAATTTCAAAAAGATATATCTCACTCTATAAAAATAGACGTACAGATATATCAATTTGAAATTGGGGCATAACAGCGGATATTCAAAACCAAATATTTGCCGACCGGCAAACAGTCCAGGTGATTTCCTCAAATATCACCGATTACAACGAATCCCGATATAATGAGGATGATCACCCAATTCCCAATAACTTACTCCTACTCATCATCTGTAAAACCATACAGATGTGAGAATCATACCTGGTAAATACATACCCTCGAGCAAGTGTCTAACCGGGAAATCAGTTTTCCTTTAACAGTACACAGTGAAACTGAAACATTGAAATGTTTCGTTGGGGTATCCTGGTATTCCTAGTAATGCCTCTTCCATTATCCAGATCCATAACTGTAACCGTGTAATTCTTTGCCACCTTTCCAAATCCCTTTCTATGTCTTTAGTCATTACCTTCTGTACACCCGTTTAGGCCAAATGGTTTTCTTCCTTCCCTACCGTTCGGAACCAGCCTATGGTTTGGAAGAAGACTATCCAATAAGCATAATGGGTGTACTATCCTAATCCTAGGAACACTCGCAATGCGAGAGAAGGTGAAGATAAAAGACAACCGAATAAACCTTATTCCTATTTCTCTTGAACCAGAATCCATCCCCGAACTGGAACAAGTTCCTTTCGAGTTCGTATATAACTATACGATGGAGTATCCAATAAATTGTGGATCTTCGTAGTGATACGGAGTGTTCTGGAGAAATACAAAGGTGATTTAGGGTTGGCGAGTAAATACTTGGTTTGGTCGTGAATAGCAGTCGCAATTTACTTTGCCCTCTTACTAATCCCTTGCTTTGTCTTAACTTAATACCTTCTGTACACCATCGTTATGCTAATTGGTTTTCTTCATTCCCCACCGGTCGGCACCAGCCTAAGGTTTGGAAGAAGACTATCCAATTTGCGTAATAGGTGTACTATCTCTTAAACCAAGGAGTACTCGCAACCTGAGAGAAGGTGAAAAGAAAAGACAACTGAATAGTCCTATCCATTTTCTCCAGAACCGGAAACCATCCTCGAATAAATTCCTTCGAGTTCGTATATAACCATACGATGGTTTTGTCTAATGGAAGTGGACGTTCGTAGTAATACGGGGTGTCCTGGAGAAAAGGGTAAAAGTAGGAGTGGCAATGAGGTTAGCAACTCTGACAATCCAAAAGCCAGTGTTTAAGAAGGTTCGGTCAACTTTGGTCACTGAGTCATAGTCTTAGGGTCGGGTCAATGGTCGCTGCCAAAGAGAGAAAAAAGAAACACTCAGCGTGCACTCTAACCTAGATCAGAATGGTTACCAATTTATCTAATCTGGAAACCTCCCACTGTAACCTCAAATTCTCCTCCAAACCTGAAAGAAGAATTAGTCGGGATCACCCGAGGAGTAAACCAACTCATCGGTGGGAATCGGGATCCAACTATCATCGCATGATAACGTGACGGAATCCGCTTACGTCATCACACTCCAGAAGGTATGCGCATATCTGGCAAGTTTCAGTTTCTTTAGAAACTCCCGATGTGATTTCTGCCCCATGCTCTTATGACCTTGACGAAGGTCAACAAATCATAAGTCACATGTCAAGTTCTACCCGTCATTGTCCAGGTTAATTTGAACCCACCCGTACAAGCCCTTGACGAAGGTCAACAAGGCTATACGACTGTCCCAAACCAACACATCTATCTATGCAGCAGAAAGGTAACAAGCAGCTACCATTCACTATGCCTTGACGAAGGTCAACAAACATAGCATGAATACTACATGCTATCCGTCTGAAACGACGGAGGGCTACGAATGGTTTCTGGCGAAAACCTTTAACGTAATGAACTTGATATCGTTGAAGGAACGGATAGCTTTTAAAAATATAGTGACGAAAACCTTTGCTAAAGAGGTCACTCCCGGTGAAGGGATCTCGGCTCTTTCCCCGTAGAATGAGGTGCAGGATATTCCAACTGAATACCACGATGCAAAGCAAAAGTAATCGGCTATAGTGAAGTTAATGCCCTGACGCAAACTTTTTGTCCAAGGGGTCACTCCCGGTAAAGGGATCTCGGCCCTTGCCTCGTCGACTGAGGAGCAGGATATTCCAACTGAATACCACGATGCAAAACAAAAGAGAACGTCCTTGCAATAACAGCTTTTTGAAAAGTGTTCCAACAACATCAGATTAGGTTTGTTTTTAACTTGCATTGATCCGAATCAACGCAGTCCCATCAATTGATCACACCACAAAGAACGAAAATATACTGATGTACGTATATGCCATCCGCATTCGCCACTGGGTCCCGTCATTACCCGTTAGGTTAGCTAACTAACGACAGAGCGGGGACTGGACTAGCGCGGATGCAAAACATATACAACATCTACTAATATATATACCAATATATTATATTTCGCTCAAGGCGTGATAAAATGCAACATCACAAAAATGTACAGCATCACAGAACAATACAGATATCTGGGATCCCCGGGTTTCACAGAGCCACTACTGAAACCCGACGTTCCCCTGGTCGTGTGGATAGCCTGTGCAACGAAATCCTAGACCCCTACAGGCGCGGCAAGTTACCCGCCAAAACCTGAAGCGAGGCAGCCCCTTTCAGCAACGTGAATGGACCACCCAGCACTTCACGGAATCCGGTAACTTAGGCACCCCTCCTGGGTCAACCTGTACCACCTACGAGTGCGGCGAATAGCCCGCCAATCCTAGAGTGAAGCCCCCTCCGTCTCAATGCCATGAGATGCGGGCCCGTTGCCCTCTGGAACCCGGCTATCCGTGCACCCCACCTTGGGGTAATCCTAGTACAGAAAGTAAAATATACATACAACGGGTACATCGACCGAACCTGGTCGTGCCCCAAAATAATAATACAAACAGGCAGTGACGACAGTCCACATGTCGGACGCTCGCCCCGCAATATCAAATGTACATAATACAACCACAACTGTACTAGCATTGCATCCAGGCTATCCCCCACGACCAATCCGCAACATCACAGCAATACACAGAACATCAACGTGAAAGTCACGTTCGCAAATCCGTCTAACCGGGCTATAGCAGTCAGACTCCGATCAAGTGACATTCACGGTCGTAGATATAATGTAAATACTGTGAAATAATGTGTTTAAAATATCCGATCGATTAAATTTTACCAAGTGGGCCCCCAAGTACTACTGTAGCACATCAAGAAATCTGGGCCCAAAAATAACATTCCAGAAAACCTATTTTCCACTCTGGAGCATTCTGTAAAATTTTGGGGGACTGAACAGTTCAAGTCGCGGCGGAACCGCGGCCCAAGCATGGATTTGGCCGCGGTTCCGTGGTGGTTTGGACTGTTCACGAGCCCAAATTTTCACAGAACTCTTGTAATTTCCTGCACATCATTCTGAGACAACCTGAAAAATTTTTGGACTCCAAAAAATTTCGATAGAAAACTGATGTGAAGAAAAATACGGTTTTTGGAAAATTGTTCGATCGGAAATGTAAAACACATTAGACAAAGCTAGACTATGTTAATGGCGAGGCTCTGATACCACTGTAAGTGCACGGCGGCGCCCCGGCCTCCATCCCGAGGCCAAATGCGGAGGCGATGGTTAACTTTAAATTTACTTGAACCGGCACCACGCGCATTAAAACCCGGATCGAACCATTAACTAGTCCTAGCTAACAACAAGATGGGGAAGAGAGATATACCGAGCGATCCGTGTCCTCCGGTCTTCTCGTCGTCGTCCTGATCTCCTGCGGAATCTCCAGTCTCCACTTCCTCGTCGGAAGGGCACCACGTCGCCTGCTTCTTTTACGGGCTCCCGCCTCTATACCGAGGCAACTCGGGCACGAAGTTAGCGAGTCGACGTGCTCAAGGTTTGCTGTAGAATATAGTGTACAACCATATCTCATTTTGGGGTTCATGGAGGTGCCATTTTGGTGGAGGGATGATACATGAACTATGTAGAGGAACTTGGGGATTTTTGGAGCATGAAATGAACAAAAAACCCCACACCAAAAAATTAGGCAGCCCCAAGAGGGAGTGGCCGGCCATGGCACTTGGTGAGGTGAGAGTGAGAATAAGTGAGTGAAAATGATAGCCACAAGAATAATGCAAGTGAGAGGAAAAGTTATCATATCAAGAAATGATCACAAAGAAACTCCAACACACAAACTCATCATCATGTCCCTCCATCATCATACAAAAGTCAAGCCATGATGAGGTTATGAAGTCAAATGAAGGCTACTCATCATGAAGCAACAAAATGTAAAAAACACCCTCCACAAATACTTATTTGCACAAATGCAAATAAGCCCTCCTCCACCAATCTTCGGCCATTGAAAGATACAAATGAAAATGGCCGAAACGGAAAGCAAACTGGCAACCCCAGAAAACTGGTCCCGTAATAAATTACAGGAAAACCCCGATACTGTGTATACACACCCGCATCTGTATTCCGACCGAATACAAATGCAATGAGACAAAATCTACACTGTACTATACTAGGATCCGGCTTAAACCAAAACCGGCTAGTAATATCCGTTCGATCCTGATCCGTGCAATACCGCACGTATCTGATCGAACCCTGTCATATATCCATACGGCCTGTAGTACAAACTGTCCGATCCTGATCCGTGCAATACCGCACGTATCTGATCGGACCTTGCCATATCTCCATACGGCCTCTAGTACTAACCGTCCGATCCTGATGCGTGCAATACTGCACGTATCTGATCAAACCCTGCCATATCTCCATACGGCCTCTACAGCGTTTCGCCCGAAACTTGAGTAACTGTATGTGTGGTGGACTCTAAAGACTCGTCAATACTATGGCTGTGGATTTAACCACTAGCACGTCAGAGGTATTAGCCATACGTGACGGGCCACCAGCTATTGACCAAAAGGGACGTCGATGAGCGAACTCATCCTGACACCCTACTGAGCCTGTCAGTGACAATATCCGTACAGTCCGGTCCGTTAGTCTATGAGCATCGCATGGCGGGCCTAGGAGGTTGGTAAAAGTCAGGCCCCCAAAAGCGGTACAAGTCGTGTCGGAGTGTAGCCAAGAACACCCTGAGATACTACTGGAATACCTACCAGTAAATCTCCTGCCTCGGCCGAGGGCTTCGTGTAATGGCTCTCCTAGACACAGCGCGACCTCACCCCCAATACCGGGAGAGACGAACCCCTGAAGATCCGCTCACTGCCTCCATGTGGCTCGGGACTGTACCCAACTAAAACCTGTTTGCACGTCTCCTTTGAGCGTGGTAGGGTAGTAATCAAAGTACAGTGGGAACTCACACAAGACAAATGACGATCCCCAGGTCGATGAACTAACCTGTACACATGTCACCAGGGAACTGCTATCTGACGTCAGGTATAAGACCAACTAGCATGTTCCCGGCGAGTCCTGTCCGGTGTACTCATAACCCAATGAGCACCTGTATACATCTTAGGTGAACCAACTGACACCAGTGGCTTGTGAGACCGGCCACCGCCCCTCGTCGGGGTCTCGACTGTATACACTAGTCTACTTTGGAGTATCGATGCCCTGTCTCGAAACTCCCACGACTAGGGACCTTTTAAGGATGTGCTTATAGACTACCAGCTCCCACGTATATGATCGCCCTCATACTGCTGGCAGTCAAGAAAGAATCCTAGGGGCTCTACCAACGTGTAATAGCGACCTGTCAGGTCACCTAAAGCAGTACACGATGATAAAGATAAACCAGATAGCATACTATCATCTCGAGTAAGACTGTCCTACTGGGACAGGTCCTCCCTCAATCATTGCAATCACGTGCCTGTGATCCAATAATTGACTCTGAGGGCACTATCTCCAACAATCAGCTATAAGATCACCATTGCCGACCTCGAAAGGACCAAGCCAAAGAACAAAGAAAGCAGCACAGATTTTATAACCCGATGGCGTAATCTCTCCGTCAAATGTGAGCCACCGTTGGAACAAAACTGTCATTCCCCGCTTCCCAGTATACGAAACCGGTGACGTGGCAAGCCCGCAACTTATTTACTATGAAAATACGTTAAGCGTAATTAAGCAATATAATAATGAGAAAGAATGACAAGAGTAATAAAATGAAACAACAACTTTATTTACATTCAACTTTACATACAACTGTCTGGAATAAAAGATACAATAATAAAAGCAAATGCCTAAACAATGGCATACAGAAAGTAAGTGCAGGCTAGAACGAGCTAGTAGTCTGGCTGAGTAGCAAGTTGGTCCAAGTCCTCCGGGCTCGGCTCTATCTCCTCAGAGTCCGATCCTCCTGACGAACATTCCAAGAAAAAAACAGAAAAGAATGTCGTCAACGAACTAGTGCTCGGTATGTGACAAAAGAAGTAAGAGAAGATAGTATATAATGTGAATCGAAAACCAAAAGAACAGAAGACAAGTAAAGTTGTAAATGATTATCCACAGGTATATGATAGTTATTCTAACGTGGTTGTTTGTAGTTTGATAAAGAATGTTTTCATGTATACGAGAAGAGTCCATCTTACCCCGTGGACTATGGTAACATGCAGTACAAGGCCCCGTAATAACCCACGGGGCAACGACATGTGAATTCGTGTAGGTGTCTTTTAAGTGACCTTTCGTGCCATGATATACGTTCCGTACCAATCTACCCCTTTATCCCCGCGTATTGTATTTTTATAGATTAAGATTATAGGTCTTGACCGAATCCATGGATATAAAATATACAGGTTCATGTTCAAGATGTAATCATGTATTCAGGTATTCATGTCAAGTTATAAGCATAGTTCGATCAAGTCAAATCAAGTATACGAGTTTGAGTTTGAATTGATTTCGAGTGTTCATATTCATAATCAAGTACTCAAGTTCAAGTTTGATTTTGGATTCTTGTTTGATTTTGGATTCATGTTGGAGTTAGAATCTTATGAAAAGGACTTTGTTCTTGCAATATCTTAAGTTCGGGAGTAATCGGCAACTGCTGCACATGAACAACAGGATTTGTATTTTTTTCCAAGACAATTACCATTTGATAACTCCGTTAAGTTGTCTAGCCTGAATAGGCAAGCACTCATTTTTTCCGGCTCCCTAGGGCTCAAGAGAAATGATACCGCTTAAACTTATATTAATCTGTAGTTCTTAAAATATTGTTTGCATATCTCGAGGGGGTTTTATGAAAAATACTTTAATATAGTTTAAAAATAAACCTCAAAGGTGATTTGTAATATTTAGAGTTTTCATGAGCATGTATTTTAATTTAAATGGTATTTTGGTGATGAAACTTAACCTTTTTAAAAGTTTGTGGCGTTTTATTGAAAACTAACCCTTTTTGTAACTTGATGGTATTTTATAAAAAAATTAATCTTTAAAAAATATAGTTTTATAGTTTGTTTTTATTGAAAATAGGGATTATAGATTTATATAACTTTTCCAAATTTTTTTTATAGAAAAGTCGTATTTCTTAAAAACCGTATTTTTATTTTCTTTCGAGACCGAATACTCCATGAGGAGTTCTGCATCTTGCTCTACTATCCCAAGAATGTGCGATAATCCACACCATCCATTAGCGCGTCCTTTAACGATGGTTGTAGAGGCGTAATTGCCAAGGATTTCAAAATACCGATTAAAAGAAACCCGTTTTGAAAATGTGTGGTATTTTAATGAAAAAGTTATTCTTTAAATTAGTCGTATGTTTAGAGTACTGTGCTATGGAACCATAGTGTGCATGTGGGGTAGGTCGTTACCCCGTGAAGTTTTCCTAAAGGTATTTAACAATTATTGAAAATGAGGGTCATACTAAAGTTCATGGTATTTTAATGAAAAGTTCGTTATATAATAGTTTTACATGAAAGTTTTGGTTAAACTCGAAGCTAAAAGATTGTAGGAAAAGTTACAAGTAGTGCGAGAAAGTTATTTTGACCTATTTTGCTTTAGGAAGAGGAGTACAAAGGTTAAAAATCACACATATCGGAGTTAACTCCACTTTTCCGATATGTTTTTAGAAGATAGTTTTGAGATGAAAGAAGAAGAGAGAAGAGGGACTTACTCACTGTGTATCGTTGGAAAGAGGTTAAAGAAAAGTTGGGGATTCCCGTGGCGTCGCAGAAGCTCCGGAAACGGCTTCGATCTTCGATGGAAAAAGCTTGGTTGCTAACTCCACTTGCACTTAGAAACTTTAGGATGATTTTGATAGAAATTTTCAGAATGGAGGGGAGCTAGGGTATGGGGTGGTATTTATAGTGAAGAATCAGGTTTTGGAAATTAAAAATATGGATTAAAAGAATTTAAATGGTGTTAAATGGTGAATTGAAGAGTCTCTGTTTGATTACAGGAAAATCAAACAGTGCAGGGGAGTTGAAGAGTCAAGTGTGCAAAGCACGGAGGGATTTGGGCAACATCCAATCGTCGGCGATGACCCTTTTGATGGAATGGGCGGTCGGATCTTGATGATCCGTCTTGAGATTCGTGCCACGTGTCAAGTTGGATGTGTACACCTCATTGCGCCTGTTTGATTTTTCTAAAACTTTTCGTTTCTTCGTGTATTGCACGTGCAACTCTCGGGCTTCCGAAAAATTAAATAGAAAAATCTAAAAATAATTGTGTCTGGTGAGAATCGAACACACATGCTATGTCACAGCAGTGCAGAGGCTTTACCAGTGAGCCACATGTTGTTTCTTGCTTTTATTAAACAAATTTAACTTATAACTCTTACACAGGCTGTAATACCCTTTTCTGTATAATAATAAGAATTCATGTACAGTGATTTCAGAGTCGTTAAAAAGACCAATCCGTCGATCACTTCATCGGAAATCTCGGTACCTGAATGAATCGTTTTCTATGCACCGCAGGTCTCAAGACGTTCCAAGAGATGACCAGGAAAGTTCAAATATTGGAGCGCTCAAAGTAGGAATCCTCCTCGGATTCTCAAAATAACAATAAATTCTGGAGAAACCAAAAGGACGATAATCGCAAAGGCGGAAATTCCGACGGTACTGAATCTTTTAACACTTCGTCTGACCGAAATAGACAAGGGAGAAGCGGGCCCAATGTCAACCAATCTCGAAATCCATTGTTGGGAGGGAGAGGAGAATCGCCTCTGAAAGAGATGTAGGGTTACTAGGCACTCTAACAAGGGTTAAGGAAGCATCAAATATGCCCGTTAAAAATTTTAGCCGTGCCGAATATCCCTAAACAAGACTGTTGCTAGAAAATTAGGGTTAGTGAATACGAAATACAACCTTTGTAGATCGGTCCTTCACTTCTATAGCTCCTTGTTGAAGTCCCTTCGCTTCGATCGTGTTTCTCCCGGACCCTTTCATGGCTTCACGAGGCGATAGACGCGTCCTTGCTTGAAGTCTTCGAAGCCGAAGATGATCTACGTCGAGGGTATGCCAACTCAAGCTTCTACTTCACTAACTTGAGAATCAGTGAAGCAAACACCCTAAACTAAAGTGCTGGTCTAGTAGAGGATGGATAAATAGGAAGTGGGTTCTCTTTATAATTTTATTTCTCACAAGCTTTCTCACTTTTGATCAAACCCTAACAAGCTTTTTTCTTTTAACAAATGAAGAAGAAGATGAACTAAAGAAAGAGATGAGGATAATGATCAAGTGAGAAGACTAACCATGGTGAGTGAGTATCATATACTAACTCTTGTAGAGCCATAACCATAGCTAATTGATTATGGTTGGGTTAAGAAATATCCATAGTAAAAACAAATTTAGTGGAATTAGTCAATGCATCCACAAGCTTCCACAAGCTTCATGCATTGTGCTAATCCTCCACTAATTTTGTAATTACTTAAAATATAAAAACCCAACATAATTTATAGCATGGTGTAAGTCTCATACACCCAAGTCATGTGTATCATCAACCATGATACAATATTAAAACACATTTTTAATATATATCATATATACATTAAAGTTGTGCTCATGTGAGAAAAACCCTAAAGTGAACAAGTGTTAGTTAATGTAAACTAGTATATCAAATATACTATTATACAATAAATTATTAAATCAACACTTGACTTAATAATCCGGTCATATCACATATAACCGACTAACATCCAATGTATCGACTTATCGAATCAACACTTGATTCGATAACCCGGCTATATCATATATAACCGACCGATACAAAAAGTCACGAGAATAGAATACGGTATCACATACACGCATTATTCTCGGTCCCGCACATATCACATATGCGCTCCTATTTCATTTTGCCTGAGCCAGTAAAACCTCTATGTAGGACTCTAAAGACTCGTCAATACGCCGACAGTAGGTGATGATCACATCAAGCACCCACAAGCCGTCAGCGGTACTAGCTGGACGTAACGGCTACCCGGGTATTGAGCGATCAGAAGATCAGCAAGCAAGCCCGCTCCAACTCCTGTAAAAGCCTGCCGGTAACACTTCCCGTACAGTCCGGTCTCCTCATCTGATATGTCGCATATCAAGTCTAGGGGTGGTAAACGTCAGACCCCAATAACCGATAAGTCATGCCGATGTGAGGCTCATAGCGGGTCGAGAAACTACTGGTAACACTTACCAGTAAATCTCTAAATGAGACCTGGCCAGGGACTTCCCTGTTTCGGCCAATCGAGCACAGCGCAACATCAACCCCCAATACCGGGAGAGGCGAAACCCCTCCTATCGCTCATTTCTTCCATGTGACTCGGGACTGTACCTAAAAACCACCGTTTTGCACGCCCTCATGGACGTGGTAAGGTGGAAATCAAAGCACAGTGGGAATCACACAAGACTCTATGACGATCTCGGGTCTACAGACTAACCCGCACAAGTGTCACCAGAGAACTGCCATCTGACGTGAGGTATAATACCATCTGGGAGTTCTCGGCGAGTCCGTCCAGTGTACCCAGTCTCCACTGAGCACCCGTATACCATCTCTGATGTCAAACACCAATGGATACGGGATCATCCATCGCCCATCTCATGGGTCGAGAAGCGTATACGCTAGTCTACACTGGTATATCGATGCCCCATCTCGATACACCCACGACTAGGGACCTTGAAGGATGTACTTATGGACTACCATGTCCCCACTAGTATGATCCGCATCATAGTCCAGGTAGTCAAGTACACATCCTAAAGGCTTTACCAACATGTAACCATAAGACAGTATGAAGAGACAAGTATACATGTTAAGATAAAGAGCAACCAGATAGCATACTATCATATCGAGCAAGAAAGTCTTCTCTATATATGTCCAAGCATCCAATATAATATACATCATCTGTACAATACTGGCCTCTAGGGCATACATACAACTAACAGTCTCCCACTTGCACTAGGGCCGGCTGTTGTAGTATCGCATACCAAGCATCCCGAAGAGTCTCTCAAACTGTATCTGGGGAATGGCCTTCGTGAGTGGATCCGCTCTGTTGTTCTTCGTGTCAACCCTCCTGACCTTGATCTCCCGGCGATCAACTATCTCCCGGATCAGGTGATACCGCCTCAGAATATGCCTGGATCGCTGATGGGACCTGGGTTCCTTGGCCAAAGCCACCGCTCCATTGTTATCGCAATACAAAGGTATTGGATGCTCAATGGATGGAACCACTCCAAGTTCAGTAATGAACTTCTTGATCCAGACAGCCTCTTTGGCAGCATCGTTGGCAGCGATGTATTCAGCCTCCATCGTCGAGTCTGCCACGGTTTCCTGATTGGAACTCTTCCAGCTAACCGCCCCTCCGTAAAGGGTAAAGACAAATCCCTAATGCGACTTAGAGTCGTCCTTATCACTCTGGAAGCTCGAATCGGTAAAGGACTCCACTTGGAGTTCTCCGTTACCATACACCAAGAGCATCTCTTTAGTCCTTCGCAAGTACTTAAGAATGCTCTTCACAGCTGTCCAGTGACTCTCTCCAGAATCAGCTTGATACCTGCTCACTACACTTAGTGAGTATGCTACATCCGGTCTGGTACATAGCATCGCGTACATGATAGAGCCTACTGCCGAAGCATAGGGTATCCATTCCATGCGAGCTCTCTCCAAATAAGTCTTGGGAGACATCTCTTTGGAGAGAGTGAGCCCTGAAATCGTGGGTAAAAACCCACGTTTGGACTCTTCCAAACTAAACCTCTTTAGTATGGTGTCAATGTACCTGGATTGGGACAATCCCAATATCCGTTTAGATCTATCTCTATAGATCATAATTCCCAATATGCAGGAGGCATCACCAAGATCTTTCATTGAGAATCTTTGTGATAAGAAGAGCTTAACCGATTGCAGCATAGGAATATCATTTCCTATCAAGAGTATATCGTCCACGTACAATACGAGGAAGACAACATTACTTTCTGCCACCTTCTTGTAGATACAAGGTTCATCTACATTTTTGACGAAATCAAACTCTTTGATAACGACGTCAAAGAAGATGTTCCAACTCCGCGATGCTTGCTTTAATCCATAAATGGATTTAAGCAGCTTGCACACCTTCCCGCTGCTCCCACTATCTACGAAGCCCTCTGGCTGAGTCATGTACATGCACTCTTTTAAATCACCGTTTAGAAAGGCGGTCTTAACATCCATTTGCCAAATTTCGTAGTCATGATATGCAGCGATGGAAAGCATGATCCGGATGGATTTAAGCATAGCCACTGGAGAAAAGGTTTCGTCATAGTCTACACCTGGTCTCTGACGAAAACCTTTTGCAACAAGTCTAGCTTTGAAAGTCTCCACTTTCCCATCTACACTAAGTTTTTTCTTGAAGATCCACTTACTCCCAATGGGTTTTACCCCTTCAAGAGCAACTTCCAAAGTCCACACTTTGTTGGTGTACATGGATTCCATCTCGGACCGCATTGCATCCAGCCATTTCACTAAGTCCCCACTCGTGATGGCCTGCTCGAAGCTAGTTGGGTCATCATCAACCATGATGCAATCCTCGCTCCCACTATCCATGAGAAAACCGTAGTATCTCTCAGGTGGGTGAGGAACCCTACTAGATTGGCGGAGAGGCTGAGATTCGTTGGGAACTACTGAATCCTTTGGTTCCACTAAATCTTCAGTTGCAGTTTATGTATCTGGAACCTCTTCCAGCTCTACCACTTTGCCACTAATTTCTTTTACAAGAAATTCCTTTTCTAAAAAGGTGGCGTGTTGAGCAACAAACACCCTTTGTTCCTCACTGTGGTAGAAGATATACCCTCGAGAATGCTTGGGATATCCAACAAACTTACACAAAACAGATCTTGCCTCGAGTTTGTCCGGTTTTTGTCTTTTGACATAGGCCGGGCAACCCCATATCTTAATAAAATTAAGATATGGTCTCTTCCCCTCCCATATCTCATATGGGGTGGTAGGCACAGATTTGGTAGGAACCCTATTCAGTAGGTATGCTGCTGTCTCCAGTGCATATCCCCAGAAGGAAATAGGTAACTCAGCTATACTCATCATAGAGTGCACCATATCTAATAGGGTGCGGTTCCTCCTTTCCGATACACCGTTGTGCTGTAGTGTATATGGAGGAGTTAGCTGAGAGAGAATCCCATTCTCTTTTAGGAAGTCCAGGAATTCATTACTCAAGTATTCACCTCCTCGATCAGATCGAAGGATTTTAATACTTTTCCCGGTTTGGTTCTCGACTTCTTGTTTATATTCTCTAATTTTCTCAAAAGCTTCAGACTTGTGTCTTATCAAGAACACATGTCCGTATCTTGAGAGATCGTCAGTGAATATAATGAAGTACAAAGAACCATCCCTGGCATGTGTAGACATGGGACCGCATACATCACTATGTATCAGTCCCAAGAGTTCAGTAACTCTCTCTCCGTGTCCCGTAAACGGAGTTTTGGTCATCTTGCCTTTGAGACATGACTGACAAGTGTCATAAGATGAAAATTCAAACGGATTTAAATATCCATCCTTATGCAACTTAGCTAGTCGTGTCGTATTGATGTGACCCAGTCTACAATGCCACAAGAAGGATTCGTTCATATCTGAACTCTTCTTCTTGTGTGTGTTTGTTATGCTCAGAACTGTTGATTGATTTAGAACATAAATGCCATTACACAACGTGCCTGATCCAACCAACTTTTGGTTAAGGAAAATGTTCATAACATTATCCTGTAATATAAAATTATATCCCTCTTTACTCAACAAAGAAACCGATATAATGTTGCATATCAGGTTCGACATGTAATAGCATTCATTCAGAATCAATGTATTACCAGTTGGCAATACAAGGTGATATTCCCCGACGGTTTTAGCTGCAACAATTGCACCATTTCCAACCCTTATGTCTTTATCACCTTCTCCAAGTTCTCTACCTTTCCTAAGCCCATGTAACTGATTACATATATGGGATCCTGACCCGGTATCTAATACCCAGGACGTAGAGCAAATGGAGAAACAATTCTCTGTAACGAACACACCCGAAGAAAATGCATCAACATGCACTTTCTTTATTCGGGTGGCATGGGAATCCTGGTATTCCCCTATATCCTGTTCAGTCTTATAACTTTTATAAGAAAAAACGGAACCAACGTTCCCCAGCACAGTATAACATGCGGGTTCGGTTAATACATCCATATTATTATCTTGATTAAGGCATGATATGGTCGCTACCTGGAGAGAGAGAAGAAAACACTTTAGCGTATGCTCTTGCAAGATCAGATTGGTTATTATTTTATCTAATCAGGATGGCTCCCACTGTTTTTATCAAATCTTCCTTCAAACCCTAAAAGGAAAGACCAGCCGGGATTAATTACACCCTACAATTTCGCCAATCTTTCAGCCAGGCCAGTGTCGGTACTTTGAGGGAAGTTCCCCGTGCTTTCGCACGGACCTAATTAAAGTAAATCTCGTTTTCCCAAAGGCGTAACCCCGTTGACACCTTTCTAGACACCTACTTGATCGGCTAATTATCCTGTGTAAAACTCTCCCAGGAGTAACAATTACTCGCAGTGGGTATCGGGATCCAACTATCTCATAGAAGGTATGCAATCTCATTGAAAATCTCAACACTTGAAATTCCCGATAATATTTTGCCCCAAGCATCCCATGACCTTGACGGAGGTCAACAAACCATAGGGTGCAAGTCAAGTTCAACCCGTCATTTCTTGATTGAATCAAACCCACCCGCACGACCCTTGACGGAGGTCAACAAGGTCGTACGACTACCCTAATCCAATCTGCATCATATGCATAAGCAGATAAATACTAGTTAGCTACCGCACACTACGCCTTGACGGAGGTCAACAAACGTAGCACGAATACTAAGTAGGACTTATCTGAAATGACGGAGGGCTACGACAGGTTTTTCTGAAAACCTATTGCGTAATGAACTTGATATCGTTGTAGAATCATGTGAATTTTGAAATGGAGTGATTTTGAGGCTTTTATTAGTTTTGCTAAAGAGGTCACTCTCGGTGAAGGGATCTCGGCTCTTTCCTTATGGAATAAGGTGCAGGATATATCATATACATCACTATGCAAAGCAAAACTCCAAAAGCAATCAATAACAAACTGAGTGTTGTAGCATCTGCCAGTTTTGCTAAAGAGGTCACTCCCGGTGAAGGGATCTCGGCTCTTTCCTCATCGAATAAGGTGCGGGATATATCATATATATCGCTATGCAAAGCAAAACTGTAGCTACCCCTTTTGAAAAATTTGATTCTACAACATCTTTTAGCTTTCTTTTCTTTCGTTAATCACATTAATGAAGTCCCATCATATAAGTCACCTAAACATCACAGATAAATACGACGTACACTTATGCCATCCGCATTCGTCTCGATATCCCCTCGTGCACCGTTAGGTTAGGTAACTAACGGCAGAGCGGGGCAGGGCTAGCACGGGTGTAAAACATAAGTAACGCCTATATAATATATCATATATACTATATACAGTATTTATCACAGCACATCAAATGATCATATCACAGATATCGCAGCAGAAGAAACATATGAAACATTGGATATACTAGGACGTCCGTGTTTTATTTTGAGCCTTTATAAAACACGGATTCCACGGTCGCGATGAATAGCCAAACCCATACCCCTAGACCCCTACGACAGCGACAAGCAACCCTACCAATTCTAGAGTTAGGAGACCCGGACTCGACTCCTCGAATTGGTCTCCCATTGGACTCCAGAACCCGGTTACTTGTGCTCTCCTTCTTGGGTCTATCCTAGTGCGGAAAAGTAAATAATATACAAATGGTGACATCGACCTCATCCCGGAAGTGCCCCAATAAAAGAATATTACATACATTTAATTTTACATGAATGAATATAAAAACTCTCATCTCACATAAAAGAAACCCGGCTATTCAAAACGCGACGATCCAATATAACATATCCAGCAACACATAACATCACATGTCATCAACGTAAGTAAATATGCGCATCCTAATTATCGTTGACATATAGCAACGAAACCGGCGATATCACATATTACACTTACGGTCACAGAAAAGAAAGTGTAAAACTACAACATTTGGAATCCACAATCTCTTTAGACATCGTAAATCCGAAATATCACATACTTCGCATTTCATGTCTAACTGTGTGAATTCCACATATTGTATCACATTCCAGATAAATAGGCAGTATTAAACTTTCCGATCGAATAATCAAATACCCAAGATTTCCTTAATAGCTCAACACTTGAGCGGAGTTCAAAAATTCCAGAATACGTCACAGTAGCAACGGTCCAGCCGTAGAAAGGTCAAGCCAACGCCTCACATATGGCACGCCGTACTGCCTCAAACCCTAAGGTTCAAAAGGCAGTTCAAGACGGTCACATAATCGAGTTAAGGTTTGTTGTCTTCTAGAGGGTCCATCGCGTCACATGCACGTTTTTCCGAAATATTTAAACCCGAGAAAAATTCAACACTTGAATGTTTTTCGTGCCGGAAAAAATTGAGTTAATGATATCCGTTCGAACATTTTAATACTTTCTAAATTATCCGGAATAACAGAACAAAATTAAATTCTCCGATCGAATCGACGATTTCAAAATAAACTCCAAAATACTCAACACTTGAGTCAGTTTTAAAAATACCCAGAAAATAGCAATTTTAGAAATAGAAATTACAGTACAAAAACGATGGCATATCTCCTCTGTACTGCCGCGGTTCCACGGCCCAAGCAAGGTACGGCCGCGGTTCCGCGGCGGCTTGTACGTATTATGCTGTCGTTTTTCACCACAATTCTTAGAAAACCCTGCTGAATTTTTTAGGTATTTTTAATTTATAAAAATCACAGATTTTAAAAAATGTACAGAGAGGGGTTCAATTTGACGTATTCGGGTTCGTTCGGAGTTTTAACTTCGTTAACACATCGCCTAATGCTCTAGCTAGGCTCTGATACCACTGTAGGGTTACTAGGCACTCTAACAAGGGTTAATGAAGCATCAAACATGCCCGTTTAAAATTTTAGCCGTGCCGAATATCCCTAAACAAGATCGTTGCTAGAAAATTAGGGTTTCATATGCTAGTAAACTACGTTTACTACTAAGTGAATACGAAATACAACCTTTGTAGATCAGTCCTTCACTTCTATAGATTCTTGTTGAAGTCCCTTCGCTACGATCGTGGTTCTCCCGGACCCTTTCATGGCTTCACGAGGCGATAGACGCGTCCTTGCTTGAAGTCTTCGAGGCCGAAGATGATCTACGTCGAGGGGATGCCAACTCAAGCTTCTACTTCACTAACTTGAGAATTAGTGAAGCAAACACCCTAAACTAAAGTTCTAGTCTAATAGAGGATGGAGAAATAGGATGTGGGTTCTCTTTAGAATTTTATTTCTCACAAGCTTTCTCACTTTTGATCAAACCCTAGCAAGCTTTTTTCTTTTAACAAATGAAGAAGAAGAAAAACTAAAGAAAGAGATGAGGATAATGATCAAGTGAGAAGGCTAACCATGGTGAGTGAGTATCATATACTAACTCTTGTAGAGCCATAACCATAGCTAATTGATTATGGTTGGGTTAAGAAATATCCATAGTAAAAACAAATTTAGTGGAATTAGTCAATGCATCCACAAGCTTCATGCATTGTGCTAATCCTCCACTAATTTTGTAATTACTTAAAATATAAAAACCCAACATAATCTATAGCATGGTGTAAGTCTCATACACCCAAGTCATGTGTATCATCAACCATGATACAATATTAAAACACATTTTTAATATATATCATATATACATTAAAGTTGTGCTCATATGAGAAAAACCCTAAAGTGAACAAGTGTTAGTTAATGTAAACTAGTATATCAAATATACTATTATACAATAAATTATTAAATCAACACTTGACTTAATAATCCGGTCATATCACATATAACCGACTAACATCCAATGTATCGACTTATCGAATCAACACTTGATTCGATAATCCGGCTATATCATATATAACCGACCGATACAAAAAGTCACGAGAATAGAATACGGTATCACATACACGCATTATTCTCGGTCCCGCACATATCACATATACACTCATATTTCGTTTTTCCTGAGCCAGTAAAACCTCTATGTAGGACTCTAAAGACTCGTCAATACGCCGGCAGTAGGTGATGATCACATCAAGCACCCACAAGCCGTCAGCGGTACTAGCTGGACGTAACGGCTACCCGGGTATTGAGCGATCAGATGATCAGCAAGCAAGCCCGCTCCAACTTATGTAAAAGCCTGCCGGTAACACTTCCCGTACAGTCCGGTCTCCTCGTCTGATATGTCGCATATCAAGTCTAGGGGTGGTAAACGTCAGACCCCAATAACCGATAAGTCGTGCCGATGTGAGGCTCATAACGGGTCGAGAAACTACTGGTAATACTTACCAGTAAATCTCTAAATCAGCCCTGGCTAGGGACTTCCCTGTTACGATCAATCGAGCACAGCGCAACATCAACCCCCAATACCGGGAGATACGAACCCCTCCTATCGCTTATTGCCTCCATGTGACTCGGGACTGTACCCAAAAACCACCGTTTTGCACGCCCTCATGGACGTGGTAAGGTGGAAATCAAAGCACAGTGGGAATCACACAAGACTCTATGACGATCTCGGGTCTACAGACTAACCTGCACAAGTGTCACCAGAGAACTGCCATCTGACATGAGGTATAATACCATCTGGGAGTTCTCGGCGAGTCCGTCCAGTGTACCCAGTCTCCACTGAGCACCCGTATACCATCTCTGATGTCAAACACCAATGGATATGGGATCATCCATCGCCTATCTCATGGGTCGAGAAGCGTATACGCTAGTCTACACTGGTATATCGATGCCCCGTCTCGATACACCCACGACTAGGGACCTTGAAGGATGTACTTATGGACTACCATGTCCCTACTAGTATGATCCGCATCATAGTCCAGGTAGTCAAGTACACATCCTAAGGGTTTTACCAACATGTAACCATAAGACAGTATCAAGAGACAAGTATACATGTTAAGATAAAGAGCAACCAGATAGCATACTATCATATCGAGCAAGAAAATCCTCTCTATATATGTCCAAGCATCCAATATAATATACATCATCTGTACAATACTGGCCTCTAGGGCATACATACAACTAACAAGAGAAGATGGATAGAGTCTATTCCTTCAGAAGGGACAAAGTCCACAAGATATTCAAGGACGCCCTAAGAAACATTCTACATTTGTCAAAATAAAAAAGACCGCAAGAAGCGAATATGACCGACGACCCCAAATATTTCCCCTATCACAGAGTGATAGGTCATGCCAATGAGGAATGTTTCGTCTTCAAAGATTGGCTCGAAAAGCAATACAAGGCAAGAGAGATAGAACTGTCTAAAGGTGTGTTAGCAAACAATCAAGCCGTGACCACTAATTTCATACAAACAGAGATCGAAGCCCTTCGGAAATCTGCTGCTCTCAATCATCTGCCCTTCTTGGAAAGGAGCGGGCCAAGGCAATAAGCCAAAACCCCAACGAGCAATATTACCAATGAGGAGGCAGTAGACGGGTACACAATCCATACGATCTCTGTGGTGGAGCTCAGAAGAACAAGTCCTCTACGCCTCATACCCATGACAAAGACGTTGCTGTTGCTACCCAATATCGGCTCAGTTTAAAAGATAAAGAGCCCGCTCAGGCCATTAAGCCAAAGGAGTCCGTGGTTCTTGCAGAATCAAGCTCAGGCTGTAAGGATGACCCCGTTGTCATACCTGGAACTATAGAACAAGTATTATTCCAATGGCTTCAAAAGCAGCTTCAGGACAGGGACGAGAAGTTGGCCAAGGTCCGTTCCAAAGTCAACAAGCTGTAAAACGTTATAGTAGATCTCATGACCCAAGTTGTCCGATTGCAATTGCAGTAAAATCAAAACTTGGTTCATGAGCCAGGGATTGATATCCTAAAACAGCCAACCGATACCCCCTCCAGCCCAAAAGCGGAACACCTTTGCGAAAAACAGCAGCGATCATCTTCCAGTCCCTCCGATACATACACTGAACGAAGTAAGCGGACGGCAGGCGAACGAAAGATTGATCAGCCTCGAGGACCAACATCAGGAAAGGCACCTACTCTAATGGAGAGAAAGAATAAAGTATACTCCTTCAGGAGGGACGAAGTCTGCAAAATATTCAAGGCCGTCTTAAATAACGGTCTCGAACTGCCTATTCCAAAATGGCCACATGAAATAAACATGACCGGTAATCCCATATACTGCCCATATCATAGAATGGTGAGTCATACCATCGAAGACCGCTATATTTTCAAAGATTGGGTGGAGAACCAATACAAGGTTGGGAAAACCTCACAGTCTTCGGATGTACCGGTAAGCCACAAAGTTACGGTCATCAATACTGCTCCGCCAAGATCAAAGTTCGAAGAGCTGGGATAAGAAAACATATATGACCACCACGTCGTTAAACTGGGAACAGCTGACCACCACGTCGTTAAACTGGGAACAGTTGACTACCACGTCGTTAAACTGGGAGTGTAAATAAATTGTGTAAATAGATAAATAAATAAAACTCGAAATGATGGGGCAACTTGCAGTAAAAATCAGCGAGTACAAAAATGAAAATAAAGTCGAAATGATAGGGCAATACGCAATAAAAATTAGCGAGTCAAAAAATGAAAATAAAGCCGAAATGATGGGGCAACCACGAATAAATAGCCGAAATGATAGGGCAATCGTGACCTTCACGATAAGAAAAGCTGAAATGTTGGAGCAATCACGGTAAAAAATGTATATAAATAATTATTTCAACCCCTTCCAAAGGCAAATGATGAGTCACTCCTAAAATCATACTTCAGTGTTAGCGATGCAGACGCCGACAAAATTTTAAATCCCTAAATACCCCAACGGTGAATAATGAGTTGCTCCTGCTACCATTCCAGTATTAGCGATACAAACGCCAAAAAAATTCCAAATCCCCCAAATTATCCCAGCCCTACAGCCAGTCTCCAAATTGACTACCGTATACAATCCACGGGCTCAAATAATCCTCATCACACCCATGCCTCACCCAATCACCAGTCCCGCGGCCGGTCTCCGCCCTTGGAATTATGGTTCATTTGGGAAGACCCACTCATGTGTCCTTATGATACATGAAGAGGACAAAACTTATGAGATCCTCTCGACTCGTAAGAAAACACCTTCGTGGGATCCTTATGACTCACAAAGGAAAAACACACTTGGGGGTCCCCACGATTCCTAAGGAGAAAATATATCTACGAGATCCTTTCGACTCGTAGGGAGAAAATACTTTTATGGGGCTTTTACGGCTTATAAATTTGAAAAGCCTTAGGGGATAGGGATCTAAACCTGTCTCCTAAGCCATCGCACCCGAACATGAAAAGGAAAATGATGAATTGCTCCAAGCACTTGTGCTCCAGTGTTAGCAACGCTGATACCGACCCCAACCCCAAAATTCCAAACTTTCGATCCAATAGATCCCTAAGTCGTTAAACTGGGAACAAATGACCTCTAAGTCGTTAAACTGGGAATAGATGAACCTTAAGTTGTTAAACTAGGAACGAGGGAAATCCCCTCACGGCAAATGACGATTCGCTCTTGGTACCATATTCTAGTGTAGCGGTGCTGATGTCAAACCAAAACCAAAATCTTCAAATCCTCTTATGGAAAATGATGATTCGCTTCTAGTACCATATTCTAGTGTAACAATGCTGACGTCGACCCAAATTCTAAGTCCCAGGCTCAAAATCCCCGCTGGACGGCTAAGAAACTCGCAAATCAAATCAAATAATCAAGTCAACCAACGACCTCGGAATGTACCCCGTGTCAGAATCATACTTCGCCCCGGAGTATCTGCCTTCCCTGTTGGAATTATACTTCGCCTTGGAATCAAGATCTGCATTGGAATCACGTTTCGTCTCAGAATGTACCCCATGTCGAAATCATGCTTCGCCTCGGAGTATCTGCCTTCCCTGTTGGAATTATGCTTCTTCTCGGAATCAAGTCAACCAACGACCTCCCTGTTGGAATTATGTTCCATCTTGGAATCAAGTCAACCAATAACCACTGCGTCGTAATCATGTTTCGTCTCAGAATATTCCCCACGTCGGAATCATGCTTCGCCCCCCAGAGTATCTACCTTCCCTGTCGGAATTATGCTTCGCCTTGGAATCAAGCTCTGCGTCGGAATTATGATTCGCCTTGGAATCAACCTTTGCATCGGAACTATGCTCTGTTCAGAATATCTGTCCTGCACCGGAATTATGCTTCATCTCAGGATATACCTACCCCGTGACGGAATCATGCCTCGCCACGGAGTATCTTCCTTCCCTGTCGGAATTATGCTTCACCTGGGAATCAACCTCTGCATCGGAACTATACTTCGGTCAGAATGTCTGTCCTGTGCCGGAATTATGCTTCATCTCAGGATACACCTATCCCGCATCGGAATTATGCTTCGCCCCAGAACCCTGCGTCTAAACTATATTTCATCTCAGAATATATCCTTCCTTTGGAATTATGCTCCGCTCTTCGGAATGATGCTCCAACTCTGAAATTATGCTCTTAGAATTATACTCCTCTCCTCGGAATGATGCTCCGACCCAGGAATTATGCTCCTCGGAATTATGCCCCATACCCTGGAATTATGTTCCGCACATTGGAATGATGCTCCGACCCCCGGAATTATGCGCCTAGAATGATGCTTCACCTCAAAGTCAAACTTCCCATGAAACAAGATCCATCAATTTCATGCACACAACCCATATACGTGGTGTGCATTTATTGATGGAGGCACTTTATTGGGGGCAAAAATTATATCCCGGTTGACCAAGTCAAAGTCAAAGTCAACTCCAAATCAAGTGGGCCCAAGCCCAAGTCGACGCCGAACATGAAGAGGCCGGCCTCTCCCATGCCAAGAAAAAAATTATGTAATAAATAATTTTGATATAATTTTTATGAATAGATGTAAGGAAAATGGGTATAAAGCCAAATTTTTGTAAAGCTCATGGCTCATGTGAAAAAGAAATAAGCACATGAGGCATGTGATGGGCAAAATGTCATTTTGTAAAGCCCAAGGGGCTTTGTGTAAACTTGTAAACCTATATAAGGAAAGATGATGAAATAGAAAAAGAATAATTGATTCCCCTCAAAAAGTTAGAGTTCTGTGCCTCCTTTTCCTTCCTCAAGGTTCTAAACCTTCTTCCTTTTTTTGAATTAAATCAAGAGCTTAACTCTTCTTTTCCCGTAAAGGAATAGTTTTTCACCATCTCCCATCAAATTTCTAAATGGTAGATTTTTAAATCTCACCCCTTTTCTCCAAATTCCAGCAAACAGAGAGAAAGAAGAAGGAGACCCATCTCCAAAAATCCCATTTTAGGAAGATCTAAGGCTTAAGAGAGGATCCAGGGCTCAAGGGAGAAGAAAGGGGTCCCCTTTCATCATCTCCGAAAATCTCTTGGCAGTTTAACTCCGAATAAGAATCTCTTCTTTAGAAGTTTAACTCCAAACCAATTTTTGAGAAGTTCAACTCCGAGATCCAAATTATTGAAGGAGTTGAACCCCAAAAATCCAGATCTTTTAGGAGTTTAACTCCATAAAAAATCATTTTTTAGGAGTTTAACTCCAAAAGTCACTCGGGAGTTCAACTCCCAGTTCAGGGGATAAGCCCTTTTTCCGTGGGCGCACAACGCCTACGTGCATGGCGCATGATCCGCTAGCTCTTAGTAACCATGCGCCATGTACGTGAACCGTTGGCGCCCAGCGCCCGCAGGTAGGGCACCCAACCACCCGCGTCCAGCGCCTAGCGTCCACATGGCCCGCTGGCACCCAGCGCCCATACGCCACTCCCGTGACTCGCAGGTGCCCAACGCCCACGCGTTACGCACGCATCCTTAGGATGCTTCTCACCTCTCTTTTTCCCTCACGCTCCACACTCAAAATACATCCCCCGTTAGAAAAAAATTCTAACGGGGCACTGCTCCGCACCCCACAGGGGGCTGCTAGCCCCTTGACCCTCAGCCTGCTATCCGGGTAGCAGGAACCTCGTAAACTCTGCGAGGCCTCTGACACGTCTAAGTCCCCTTCAAAACAAAACACATGCACATCGTACATTGAGTTCGCATGACCAGTTTTACCCGTCAATCGGAGGTTCCCTCGCTCCAAAAGCGAGGGGTAATTAACCGTAGTTTAGTCCGTGACTGCCGAAAATTCGGATCCCCACAACCAATATACCCCAACCTATCCAAGACAGGGGGTATATGTATACGCTTGACAAGCGATGCGTATTCCCATCTCAACGGGGTGACGAAAAACACACTACACACGTTTGCAAATAACCTATAGGAAGTATACGTATGGACTTGGCGCTCACGCTTGATAATCCATAACTCAACTATATTTCAACATTATATGCATACCTGTTATATATTATAAATTTATTAAATAATATATTTATTTATCTGTATTACAGAAATATTTCATCTTAGAAGACGATATAGATGGACATTGGATCTATGTCCGGTATGAGATGTCATAAGTATGCTAGAGACGGCGTCAAAGATTGAAAAAAAAATTTAAACTGTCGGAAAAATTTACGGATGATTGGGAACGTTTTGTCGCTCTTCGCTCGATCATCTCTAGAGATCAGTTTGCGTTTCTCCTTTTACATTGGGATGCACCCGAAGCAAAGGTAATTAAAAATATACTTAAATGATTTGAATACCGAATTTAAATTAAATTACATTTAGAGATATTATCTTCTGAATAAGCAGAAAGTATCAGAAAGAAATAAGCAGAACCGAGGGAAAGCCACAGATGACTATTATGGTGGATCAGTTTCTGCTGATCAGTATACGGCTAATCTGGTTAGTTTATCTTTAATTACATAAATGTTCTATTTTTCAATTTCATCGTTACATATTTTCACGTATAAATAAATCAAATATCTGTTATAGGAGAATGCTGGGAAAAAGCCGAGCCTCCCTGAGATTTGGGAGGCATTGCACAAGAGAGAGAGCATGCCAGAAGAAAAGATGGATATAGCAGCTCAACATGTGGTAAACTTGCATTTTTCAATTATTTTAAGTAAATTAATTACACTTGTTAATTTTGTAAAGAAAATTATTGTTTTATTTATTGAAGGAGGATTTCGAGGAGGCGGAGAGGAGCTATCGAAAATCAAATCTTGAATATCCGGCCGACGATCCTTTTCCTATTGAGGCCGAGGTATCTATAATAGAGCAGCTTTTTCCTCAGTCGAGGGGACACGGTCGTTTCCCCTATACGGTAGTCCCGTTAGCCTTCATGGTTTGGTTCCAGAAGAACTACTTAAAGTTAGTCGACCGCTCTCTTCAATCAATAATCAGCCGAGGCACAATGGATCAATGAGCTAGAGGAGCAGTTCAGGAGGAGGGATGAAGCAGATAAGAAGATGGCGGAAGATGAAGCGGTTTGGAGAGCTCAAATGGAGACGCGGTGGTAACAATTCTCGCAACAATTGTCGTGACCCGGAAATGGCATGTGACCGGCACTTGAATCACATGAAGTATATACGATATAACGATTTTGAAATTCCTGTACAGAAATTTCTTGTATTTCATAGTAAAGGGGTATTTCAGCTTGTGTAAGAGTTAAAAGTTATTTTTGTTAAATAAAAGCAAGAAACAACTTGTAGCTCACTGGTAAAGCTTCTGCACTGCTGTGACATAGCCTATGTGTTCGATTCCCATCAGACAAAACTATTTTTTAGATTTTTCTTTTTAATTTTTCGGAAGCCCAAGAGTTGCACGTGCAATTCACGGAGAAATGAAAAGTTTCAGAAAAATCAAATATGCGCAAATAGGATAAACACCCAACTTGACACGTGGTAAAAATGTAGAGACAGACCACTCAGATCTGACCACCCATTCTTCCCATAGGGCCGGCGCCGACAGTCCACATAGCTCCAATCTCCTTCGTGCTTTGCACACTTGTCCTTTCATCTTCCCTTAACTCCCCTGCACTGTTTGATTTCCCTGCAATTAAACAGCGACCCATCAATTCATCATTTAACACCATTTTAATTCTTTTAATCCACATTTTTAATTCCCAAATCCTAATTCTTCACTATAAATACCACTCCATGCCCTAACTCCCCTTTATTTTGAAAATTTCTATCAAAATCATCCCAAAAGTTCCTTAGTACAAGTGGAGTCAAGTGGAGTTAGCGACCAAACTTTTTCCATCGAAGATCGAAACCGTTTCCGGAGTTTCTGCGACGCCACGGGAATCCCCCTCTTTTCTTTAACCTCTTTCCAACACTACACAGCAAGTAAGTCCCTCTTCTCTCTTCTTCTTTTATCTCAAAACCATCTTCTAAAAACATATCGGAAAAGTGGAGTTAACTCCGATATGTGTAGTTTTAACCTTGTACTCCCCTTCCTAAAGCCAAATAGGTCAAAATAAATGTCTCGCACTACTTGTAACTTTGAATACAATCTTTTAGCTTTGAGTTTAACCAAAAAAATCCATGTGAAACTATCATAAAACGAACTTTTCATTAAAATTCCATGAACTTTAGTATCACGCTCTTATCGATAATTAATTTAAATACCTTTAGAAAAAACTTCATGGGGTAATGACCTACTCCAAAAGCACACTATGGTTGCATAGCACGGTACTCTAAATATATAGCTATTTTAAAGAATAACTTTCATTAAAACACCACACCTTTTCAAAACGGGTTTCTTTTATATCGGTATTTTGTAATCCTTGGCAAATACGCCTCTACAGCCCTCGTTAGGGGACCCACTAATGATAGTGCGGATTATCGCACATCCTTGGGACAGTAGAGCGAGATGCAAAACTCCTCATGAAGTATTCAGTCTCGAAAGGAAATAAAAATACGGTTTTTAAGAAATACGAATTTTCTAAATAAAAACTAAATTTTTTGAAAATTATATAAAACTATGAATTCGTATTTTCAATAAAAACATGTTATGAAACTATATTTTTAAAAATGAAGATTTAAATTTTTTAATATAATACCATCAAGTTTCCAAAAGAGCCAGTTTTCAATAAAATACAACAAACTTTTAAAATGGCTAAGTTTCATCACCAAAAAAATACCATTTAAATTAAAATCCATATTCATGAAAACCCTAAATATTATAAATCACCATAGATGTTTATTTTTAAACTATATTAAAGTATTTTTTCATAAAACCCCCTCGAGATATGCAAAACAATATTTTAAGGACTTTAGTTTAATATAGGTTTAAACGGGATCAATTCTCTTGAGCCCCAGGGATCCGGAGAAAGTGAGTGCTTGCCTATTTAGGTTAGACAACTTAACGGAGTTATCAATGGTAATTATCTTGAAAAAGACACAAATCCTGCCGTACATGTGCAGCAGTTGCCGATTACTCCCGAACTTAAGATGTTGCAAGAACAAAGTACTTTCATAAGATTCTAACTCCAACATGAATCCAAACTCAAATCAGAATCCAAAATAAAAAACAAGCTTGAATACTTGATCATGAACTTGAATACTCTAATTCAAATATCAAACTCAAATTTGTATACTTGACTCGACTTGACCGAACCATGGTTATAACGTGACATGAATTTGACATGACTACCTGAACACATGATTACATCCTGAACATGAACCTAAACATTTTATATCCATGGATTCGGCCAAGACCTGTAATCTTAATCTATACAATACAATACGCGGGGATAAAGGGGTAGATTGGTGCGGAACGTATATCGTGGCATGAGAGGTCACTTTAAAAGACACCTACATGAATTCACATACCGTTGTACCGTGGGTTATGACGGGGCCTTGTACTATATGTTACCATAGTCCACGGGGTAAGATGGACTCCTCTCGTTTACATGAATACCTTCTTTATCAAACTACAAATAACTACGTTAGAATAACTATCCTATACTTGCGAATGATCATATACAATTTTACCTGTCCTCTGTTCAATTGGTTTCTATTCTCATTATAAACTATTTTCTCTTATTTCTTTTGGGACTTACCGAGCGCTAGTTCGCTGATGACATTCCTTTCTATTTCTTTCTTTGGAATGTTCGTCAGGAAGACCGGACTCTGAAGACGTAGAGCCGGGCCAGGAAGACTTGGACCAGCTTGCAGCTCAGCCTGACTACTAGTTCTTCCTGCAATTACTTTCAGTATGCCATTGTTTAGGCATTTGCTTTTGTTATTGTATTTTTTATTTTTAGACAGTTGTATATAAAGTTGAATGTAAATAAACTTACTGTTTTATTTTATTACTCTTGTCATTCTTGCTCATTGTTATATTGCTTAATTACGCTTAACGTATTTATTTCCATAATAAATATGTTGCGGGCTTTCCACATCACCGTTTCCGTCTACTGGGAAGCGAGGTGTGACAGGTTTTGTTAGTGGCATATGCATGTCAGTTCTGCATGAAGTCTTAAGCAACATATCACAAGAATTATAAGAATCGGTAACTATACATTCCTGCATTTCAAATTTCTTGAATCTATCATAACATTTCCTTTTCTATCAAGGTGATGGATTCTCCCAACAACACCAGTACCAACGTCACTGGAAACACACCACCACCTACCTTACCACCTCCTCCTGCCATTGCTATTTCGATCAATGAACAGACGATGCTTCTAGAAGCCGTCAAAAGTCTTCTGGAGGGCCAGCAGCAACAGACTGCTATCCTCATGAATAGCCTGAAAGCCAAAGCATCTGGAGTAAAGCAATGTCGTGCATTGCATCGAAGGAATTTTTCAGGGAAAGAGAGTCCTCTTGAGGTTGAAGAATAGACCCAGAGTATAGATGACGACCTTGCCGCAGCACAGGTACCATACATAGCTTGGGCTCGTGTGGCCAAGCTCCAGCTCATCGACAATGAACGAGTATGGTGGAAAGTTTAGGAAAGCCATCTCATATAACCTATAGAGGGGAAGACGTTCCGCGATTTGTTTGATGGGAAATTCTTTCCCGAGACTGCCCATTTTGAGATGGAACAACAGTTCATCCACCTACAACAAGGCTCTATGTGGGTAAAATCAGTAGATGAATATGATACCGAATTCATCATGCTTAGCAGGTAAAGAATTCGTATCAATTTCTATTCCATAAGACACATCACTATCTAGACATCATCATCTTATCAGGTTCGCGGCACACTTGATCTCGACCGATGAGATTCGGGCTAGACGATTCCAACAGGGCTTAGACCTGGAGATTCAGGTGACATTAGCCACAGGCGACTACCCAACTCATGAACTCGCCCTGAAAGCAGCACGTCGTTATGAAGCTTTGGTCAAGAAGAAGGGTAAGCCCCAAGCAGCCGGAATCAAACACCCTGCTACACAGATGACAGGAGGAGCCTCTTCTAGGCCGATTTTTACCCCCAAGAAGCCAGGAGGATCATTTAACTGGTCCAGTCGAGATTTCTGTTTCTACTGCAAGAGAACTAGACACTTAGTGAAAGACTACAGGCATGCAAATGGCCTGTGTTTGATTTGTGGCACATCTACTCACGCGATAGGAGCATGCCCATATCGTATTAATACATCACCAGCACCCATACCCGCAATTACAGCTCCGCAGAGGCTCGCCTAGCTCTTCATACACCTCGCCTAGCTCTTCCTGCACCAACTCCACGTAGACCACCTGTACAGCCTCATCGTCAATTCCACCAGGCACAGAGAAACGTGCCCCAAGGACAGAGAAATGTGCCTCCGGCAAGGAGGAATGTACCAAGACGACAGGCTTTTACAATGACGGTCGAGGAGGCCGAAGCCACATGACAAGTCATCACTGGTAAATTCCCCCATCCTTTCAATCTTTCAATCCTTGTGTATCGTTATACTTTTCTTATATCTAAACACGAGCTCACACAACTTAGGTACTATACTAGTAGCCACCCTTCCTGCACTCACACTTTTCGACACTGGAGCTTCACACTACTTCATGTCCCAACGATTCGTGAGAATGCACACGATTCCCGTGAAGCCACTCATTTCAAGATGGAATGTCAATTCCGGGAATAGAGTCTTGAGGGAAACTTTGGGGTATGATCAGTGCCCAGTTGTAGTTTGTGGTCGAGAATTCTACGCAAATTTCAATATACTGGACATACAAAATTTTGATGTTGTGTTGGGAATGGATTGGCTGGGAGTATCCTATGCTACTATTGACTGCCGTCAAAGGAGGGTAGTATTTGAGATACCAAATCACTCAGCCTTCTATTTCAAAAGTGGAGATAGAACCTTGGAGCCAGGAAGCTATAGTGCTAAACCGAAGAATACAGAAGTGTTCTCTCTACCTGCGGAAGAAGAAAAGTCTAAAGTAGTTCGAGAGTTCGAAGATGTGTTCCCTGAAGACATATCAGGTTTGCCTCCGATCGAGCTCTTGAGTTTAGTATTGATTTACAACCTGGTGCACAACCTGTAATCAAAAATCCATACCAATTAAGTCCGGAGGGATTGTAAGTGATCCGAATTCAGTTGGACGAACTACTGCAGAAAGTTTGGATTCGACCCAATACTTCAAGTTGGGGATCTCCGGTGTTACTCATGAAGAAGAAAGAAGGTTCTTACAGAACGTGTGTGGATTATCGAGCTTTGAACGAAGTGACGATTAAGAACAAGTATCCACTACCGTGCATCGATGAACTTTTCGATCAGTTAAGCAGGTCTTGTGTATTTTCAAAGCTAGATCTTCGTTCGGGGTACTATCAGGTGAAGGTCAAAGAGTCCGACATTCCGAAGACGGCGTTTAGGACTCGTTATGGCCATTATGAATATCTCGTAATACCATTTGGAGTGACCAATGCACATGCCATCTTTTTGAACTTGATGAACCAAGTTTTCTGAGAGTACTTAGACAAGTTCGTTATCATCTTCATTGACGACATCCTAGTGTATTCAAAGAATCGGAAAGAACACGTCGAACACTTATGAATTGTCCTGGAGACATTACGACAACACCAACTCTACGCCAAGTACAACAAGTGTGAATTTTGGCTAGATCAAGTCGGATTTCTCGGACATATTGTTTCAGGAGAAGGAATCTCGGTGGATCTAGCTAAGGTGTAAGCTTTCAGCGAGTGGCCGATACCAAAGACGGTGAAATACATAAGAAGTTTCTTGGGCTTAGCAGGATACTACCGACGATTCATTGAAGGATTCTCAAAGATCGCAGCACCCATGACCAAGCTCACATGTAAAGACGAAGCATTCGTGTGGTCAGAAGCATGTGAAAAGGTTTTTGTAGAACTCAAGTCGAGGTTAACCTCTGCACCTATTCTTGTAATACCGGATCAATCTGGCGGATTTGTTGTGCATTGTGATGCATCCGGTAAAGAATTAGGATGTGTTCCATATCAGCATGGGAAAGTTATGGCTTTTGCATCAAGACAACTAAAGGTTCATGAGCACAACTATCCAACACATGATCTGGAATTGGCAGTCATCATCTTCGCACTCAAGATTTGACGCCACTATCTCTTGGGAGAACGAGTGGATATATACACTGAACACAAAAGTCTGAAGTATGTATTTAGTCAGAAGGAACTCAACATGCGACAAAGAATATGGTCAGAACTCATGGTGGACTTCGACATCAACCTACAGTATCATCCTGGAAAGGTGAACGTCGTTACTAATGCACTTAGTCGCCAGCCATTAGCAATGAATCTCACCGCTCGGTGGAAGCTACAACAAGAACTGCATGGATTAGGGATTGAAGTAGTTATGCCAGATAACGCTTCATCTTTGATGAACTTACAAGTCCAGTCCACTCTTGTCAATCAGATCAAGGCAACTCAAGCAAATGATTCCAAGCTACAAAAGATCCGAGAAGTAGAAAGTGGACTACGAACCGACTTCATCATTTACAAAGATGGATCCTTGGGATATAGAAGTAGTTTATGCGTGCCAGTCGGATCTGTTCGAGAAGAGTTGATGGAAGAAGCTCACAGCTCTCCTTATTCTGTACACCCCAGTAGCACGAAGATGTACAAGGATCTACGGAAACACTACTGATGGCATGGAATGAAGCGCGAAGTAGTGAGAAGCGTAGCAAAGTGTTTGGTGTGTCAGCAAGTGAAGGCTGAACATCACAGAAAGACTGATCTACTTCAGCCTTTTCCAATCCCAGAATGGAAATGGCAGCAAATTACCATGGACTTCATGACTGCTCTCCCTCATAGCACGAAGGGTAACGATGCAATTTGGATTATTGTGTATCGACTCACCAAGTCGGCTCACTTTATTCCATTTCAAGTTGGCTAGTCAACCGAGACGTTAGCAAAGAAGTACATGGAGGTGAGCATAAATCTAAGTTAGATTTAAAACCTTCAAGATGTACCATACTTGATACCCATAAACTCATGCATGAGATCGTGAGATTACATGGAGTACCTATTTTCATCATCTCCAATCGTGATACAAGATTCCGATCACAGTTCTGGCAGAGTCTGGAAGCTAGCCTGGGAATGAGTCTGAATTTCAGCACGGCGTATCATCCACAAACAGATGGACAATCTGAGCGAACAATTCAGATTCTGGAAGACATGCTAAGAGCCTATATGCTAGACTTCAGAAGTTTGTGAGAAGATCACCTATACCTTGTGGAGTTTTCATACAGCAATAGCTATTAGGCAAGCATTGGGATGACACCATTCGCAGCACTCTACGGACGGAAATGTCGTTCCCTGTTGAGTTGGGAAGACATTGGAGATCGTGAACTCCTTAGACCAGAGATGATCGTGGCAACTATGGACGTGGTTCGCACGATCAGGGAAAGGATGCGAATAGCCCAAGAACGACGGAGACAGTGGGCAGATACAAAGCGTCGAAATCTGGAGTTCCAACCTGGAGACCATGTATTCCTGAAAATCTCTCTAAATAGAGGAGTAATACGTTTTGGCAAAAGGGGTAAGTTAAGTCCAAGATACATAGGACCGTTCGACATACTCGAACGAGTTGGAGAAGTGGCATACCGTTTAGCACTACCACCCTCATTGGAAGGAGTGCACAATGTGTTCCACATATCCTAACTACGACAATATGTGAGAGACCCCAGCCATATACTTGATCACTCAAAGCTCACAGTACAAACTGACCTAACCTATGAGCAACAACCAGTTGAGATCCTGGACCGAAAGATGAAAACATTACGGAACAAGAAGGTAAACTTGGTCCGAGTGATGTGGAGAAAGGATTCGCCAAGAGCATCAACTTGGGAAAGAGAAGAATATTTGCATGCACAATACCCTTACTTTTTTGAAAACTAGTCTCTATATAATTGTAAATTTCGAGGACGAAATTTTTATAAGGAGGGTAGAATATAACAACTCTGAAATTCCTGTACAGAAATTTCTTGTATTTCACAGTAAAGGGGTATTTCAGCCTTTGTAAGAGTTAAAAGTTATTTTTGTTAAATATAAGCAAGAAACAACTTGTAGCTCACTGGTAAAGTCTCTGCACTGCTGTGATATAGCCTGTGTGTTCGATTCCCATCAGACACAATTATTTTTTAGATTTTTATTTTTAATTTTTCGGAAGCCTAAGAGTTGCACGTGCAATTCACGGAGAAACGAAAAGTTTCAGAAAAATCAAACATGCACAAATAGGAGTAAACACCAAATTTGACACGTGGCACAAATCTCGAGACAGACCACTCAGATCCGACCGCCCATTCTTCCCATAGGGACGGTCCACATAGCTCTAATCTCCTTCGTGCTTTGAACACTTGTCCCATCAGCTCCCCTTAACTCCCATTTATTGTTTGATTTCCCTGCAATTAAATAGTGACCCTTCAATTCAGCATTTAACACCATTTTAATTCTTTTAATCCACATTTTTAATTCCTAAACCCTAATTTTTCACTATAAATACCACACCATGCCCTAGCTCCCCTCCATTCTGAAAATTTCTATCAAAATCATCCCAAAAGTTCCTAAGTGCAAGTGGAGTCAAGTGGAGTTAGCGATCAAGCTTTTTCCATCGAAGATCGAAGCCGTTTTCGGAACTTCCGCGACGCCACGGGAATCCCCCTCTTTTCTTTAACCTCTTTCCAATGCTACACAGTAAGTAAGTCCCTCTTATCTCTTCTTCTTTAATCCCAAAACCATCTTCTAAAAACATATCGGAAAAGTGGAGTTAACTCCGATATGTGTAGTTTTAACCTTTGTACTCCCCTTCCTAAAGAAAAATGGGTCAAAATAACTTTCTCGCACTACTTGTAACTTTGAATACAATGTTTTAGCTTTGAGTTTAACTAAAAAATTCCATGCGAAACTATAAACAAACTTTTCATTAAAATACCATGAACTTTAGTATCACCCTCTTATCGATAATTAGTTTAAATACGTTTAGAAAAAACTTCACAGGATAACGACCTACCCCACACGCACACTATGGTTCCATAGCACGGTGCTCTAAACATATATCTATTTTAAAGAATAAGCTTTTTATTAAAATATCACACCTTTTCAAAACAAGTTTCTTTTAAATCGGTATTTTGTAATTCTTGGAAAATATGACTCTACAACCCTCATTAGGGGACCCGCTAATGGATGGTGCAGATTATCGCACATTCTTGGGACAGTAGAGCGAGATGCAGAACTCCTCATGGAGTATTCGGTCTCGAAAGGAAATAAAAATACGGTTTTTAAGAAATACGAGTTTTCTAAATAAAAACTAATTTTTTTGAAAATTATATAAAACTATGAATTCGTATTTTCAATAAAAACATGTTATGAAACTATATTTTTAAAAATGAAGATTTAAATTTTTTAATATAATACCATCAAGTTTCCAAAAGAGCTAGTTTTCAATAAAATACCACAAACTTTTAAAATGGCTAAGTTTCATCACAAAAAAAATACCATTTAAATTAAAATCCATGTTCATGAAAATCCTAAATATTATAAATCACCATCGAGGTTTATTTTTAAAATATATTAAATTATTTTTTGCATAAAACGCCCTCGAGATATGCAAAACAATATTTTAAGGACTCTAGTTTAATATAGGTTTAAGCGGGATCAATTCTCTTGAGCCTCAGAGAGACGGAGAAAGTGAGTGCTTGCCTATTCAGGTTAGACAACTTAAAGGAATTATTAATGGCAATTTTCTTAGAAAAAAACACAAATCCTGCCGTCCATATGCAGCAGTTACCGATTACTCCCGAACTTAAGATGTTGCAAGAACAAAGTCCTTTCATAAGATTCTAACTCCAACATGAATCCAAACTCAAACTAGAATCCAAAATAAAAAGCAAGCTTGAATACTTGATCATGAACTTAATACTCTAATTCAAACATCAAACTCTAACTTGTATACTTGACTCGACTTGACCGAACCATGGTTATAACATGATATGAACTTGACATGACTAGCTGAACACATGATTACATCCTGAACATGAACCTGAATATTTTATATCCATGGATTCGGGCAAGACCTATAATCTTAATCTATACAATAAAATACGTGGGGATAAAGGGGTAGATTGGTACAGAATATATATCGTGACACGAGAGGTCACTTTAAAAGACACCTACATGAATTCACGTGCCGTTGTACCATAGGTTATGATGGGGCCTTGTACTACATGTTACCATATTCTACGGGGTAAGATAGACTCCTCTCGTATACATGAATACCTTCTTTATCAAACTACAAATAACCACGTTAGAATAACTATCCTATACTTGCGAATGATCATATACAATTTTACTCGTCCTCTGTTCAATTGGTTTCTATTCTCATTAAATACTATCTTCTCTTACTACTTTTGGGACTTACCAAGCGCTAGTTCGCTGATGACATTCCTTTCTGTTTCTTTCTTTGGAATTTTCGTCAGGAAGACCGGACTCTGAAGACGTAGAGCCGAGCCAGGAGGACTTGGACCAGCTTGCAGCTCAGCCTGACTACTAGTTCTTCCTGCACTTACTTTCAGTATGCCATTGTTTAGGCATTTGCTTTTGTTATTGTATCTTTTATTTTCAGACAGTTGTATGTAAAGTTGAATGTAAATAAAGTTGGTGTTTCATTTTATTACTCTTGCCATTCTTATTCATTGTTATATTGCTTAATTACACTTAACGTATTTATTTTCATAATAAATACGTTGCGGGCTTGTCACGTCACCGTTTCCGTCTACTGGGAAGCGGGGCGTGACATACGACCCCACCATAACCCAAGTAAGCTGAAAACCAAGAATTTAAACCTTTTAAAGTAAATAGTGGAGGTGAAGTTTTGGAAAATGGTTATTAATGAAATCCAGTTCCGCTTTTTAAAGTATAAATAAAGTTTATTGAAAATTTATGTGGTTTTAGACTAAGATTCGAAAACATTTTCAACATTTAAAATTTGGGCAACGCCTCCTTTGTAGATTTTGCTAAAAACTAGTACATATACATAAATATAATCCGCATCCCCAATCAGAAACTATCACATCGCCCAAACGGCGGAATCACAACCACGCAATATATACGACGCCCAAGGCGAAGACCAACACAAGAAAAGAGTAAAAAAAATACCAAAATTATCATCAATATTAACTATAAAGAATAACATACAAGTCTCGCTTCTAAGTCCAAAAAAATATACAAATCTGATCTCCATGTCCACAAAATATACAAGTATGGTTGATGGAGTTTATAACTAGATTACAAAATGTAATAAATATACAAGCAGCGGTTACGATCTGGAATGTAGTCCACCTACCAAAGCAATCACCCAAAAGAAGAAACGTTCCAGCAAGCCGTTACTGATCTGAGCGGTCGGTCCTACAAGAAAACTATGGCATAACGGAGGTGAGTTGCCAACTCATGAGCAGAAGACATCATCAGGTAGAAATCGAATGCATAACGATCTACCTAGGTCATAATGTACAATGATATCATACAATGCGATAACGAATGTGTCCATGTATATCTATATATATAACATCGTGTCTGTATCAATATGTGGTAACATGTCATCCATAGCATGTTTATACATATATATCATCCAATGAGTGCCTATCAACGACATTTGAAATCATCATAAAACTCTGAGTGTCCAACATCGACATTCGAAATTCTCATAAATCCCGTGTTTAATATTGACACGTAAAATCCTCATATCACAGGCGCCGTCTCTCGAATCGGCCCTCTCTCAGGCGCCGTTTCATTGGATCGGCCATCATATCCATCTGTATCATATCACTCCGGTCGGTATCTTTCGGATATCCGACGAGTCCCATAGTGTCACCGGTAGGTAGTGTTCCCAGCCAGACGCCTTTCTATTTGATCTTCTTGCCCCTGGATACCGTACCGAGTCCACCATGTATCCATAATCGGTTCCTTCCCCTCCCTCAATTTGGATAGTACTCATATCTCAGAACCCAGAAAACTCATGGTGGACGCTGAAATATCATATCAAGAGAAAACTGCATTTTTAAAATATTCACAAGTTTATAAAATCGTATCCGTGGTTTCTCAAATCTTAGAAATCCTATGAAAAAATTATCTCATAAAACATGGCAGTAATGGAACAACATGTAAAGGCACAGAACAGTAATATAATGCATACTGATGTGAATTGAGCAGCAATCTAAGGTACCGGTAGAAATATAGTATGGCGGGTGTGCTCATATAAGCATGTTCGTATAAGCAATGTAAAGAAAGTACATTATCCTGAACAGTACGTGGTTCTAGGTACTAAACAGTAATCTACAATGCTAACGGGGTATGGTGCGATACGGACGACATAGCAAATTCTATATGTGTATGTGGTATTACCGATGAGGTATAGGCGTAACATGCATGCAAGTGCAACATGAATCATCGGTAATGGTGCATGTGTCCTAATACATGAAGTTAAGTAGAGTTCAAGGTATGAACGTATTATATATCGTAAATAATCGAAGTGCTGGTGTATGCAGAAATAAGGAAAGCGAAATGTAAGCGTATACAGAAACAATGAAATCATAACGTGAACAAATATGAAAATATCCAACTACGTACGAGGCATACAGTTATAATTTAAAATAGCACGAAAAGTTGTTTTGGAAATAAGGGACTACGATGTTTTTGAAATAAATATAATTTTGAAAATTCGTAGCACACCCTTGAAATTATCATTTAAAACTACGTAATGATTCATTAGTTTTTAATGTACGTATAGCTCCAAATATCTCATAATTTTCCATCTTTGTAATATTAACAAGACTCCTCGAGTCGAAATAAATATCGGTTGTATTCGGCAATCAATCATCATCATATCACGTACGGAATATCCCTCGTACTATATCATCCAATCAAAATGGTACGGATCCATAGTCGCGTACATCATCTCATCTCATATCATCTCATATCGTATCCATTATCATGTCGTATATTTACTTATATCATAATAAGTACTCATATATATATATATATATATATATATATATATATATATATATAGCTCAATGGTTATAAAATAGAACTAGGGTATAAACATGTTAGACTAGATATATAATTCTAGGATATATAGTATGTCACGCCCCGCTTCCCAGTGTACGGAGGAGTAGACGTGACGGGCCGCGACGTATTTACTCAGAAGTAAACAAGTTAAGGGTAAATAAGCAATATAAATGATTACACAATAATAACACGAGATGTAGTAATAACAGCAACTTTTATTAACATTCTTTCTTTATATACAACTGAAAAGAAAAGTACAATGATAGAAAGCGATGCCTAAACAATGGCATATGAGCTGAAAAGAAAATAAGTACAAATAAAAGCCTAGAAGTCTGGCTCCTCTATGAACTGCTCCAAATCGTCCTGACTGGGCTCGGTCTTCTGAGAGTCGGGTCCTCCTGACGAACATTCCAAAGAAAGAAGAGACATGAATGTCGTCAGCGAACTAGCGCTCGGTAAGTTCCAAATGATAGAATGGAATAGACAAGGAAAGTGAATAGAACTGGTAAATTATCTGTTTTTAATGCTAACGTTGTTGTTTGTAGCTTGGTACATAATGTATCAGTGTATACGAGAGGAGTCGAACTATCCCGTGCACTATAGTAACAGGTAAGTACAAGGCCCCGTCAAAACCCACGGGACAACGGCACATGATGTTCATGTAGGTGTCTTTTAGTGTCCATCATCGTGGCATTTTTAACCCATTATGTACCAGTATACCCCGTTAAAACCCCCGTAATGTATATTGTATAGATTGGTAATTATCAGACTTGCCGAGACCATGGTATAAATTGTTCATGTAAACAGTTTCAGGATGTATCAAGTAGGCATGTAATCAAGTCAAGATATAGCCATGGTTCGGTCAGGTCAAGTCATATTGCATGTTTGATATTGTTCTGGTATTCATGTTCAAGTTCAACTAGTCATGTTGGTATATTGGATTCATGTTGAATTTGATTCTTGTTTGGATTGGATTCAGATTGATTTGGACCCAGACTTGAGTCAGACACTTTAAAACAAATTTGGATCCTGAATTAGATTAAGGTGTTATCGGTAACTGCTACACATGGACGACAAGATTTGTATCTTTTTCCAAGACAATTACTATTAATAACTCCGTTTTAGTTTTCAACCTTAAAATATGCAAGTACCCACTTTCTCCGGCTCCCTGAGGCTCAAGAGAATTGGTCCCGCTTAAACCTATATTTACTAAGGTTCTTAATATAATTTTATATAACTCGAGGGGGTTTTATGAAAAAATATTTTATATACTTTCAAATTAAACCTCAAGTATTTATTTATCGTATTTAAAGTTTCATGGATGTGAATTTTAAAGAGTGAGGTATATTAGTGAATAATAACTTAGCTTGAATAGTTCATGGTATTTTAGTGTAACTTGTCTTGTATTGATACTTGATGGTATTTTAATGAAACTTGTCATTCTTTTATTTTCTAGAAACATGGAATTTTATTATATATTAAAAATATATGGTTTGATAATATTTATATAATTATTAAAAATTAATATTATTTATTAAGTAGAAAATCTTGTTTTTTTCTTAAAAATCGTATTTAAATTCTTTCGAGATTGTATGCTCCGTGAGAAGGTCTGCATCTCGCTCTACTAGCTCGAGAATGTGCGATAATCTGCACCATCCAATAACGGGTTTCCCAAAATGGGTTGTAGAAGCATAATCGCAAAGAATTTGATAACACCATTTAAAGAAAACCGAGTTTTTATAGTTCAAGGTATTTTAATGAAAAGTCGTATTTTCCACAAAAGTTATGTCTCAAGAGCTATGTCAATATGTGTGTATGTAAGAGGTAGGTCATTACCTCGTGAAGTTTTTAAAGGTATGCTAAGCAAAAGTTTAAAAGGTAACGTATATAAACTTCATAGTATTTAAATGCAAAAGCTTAATTAAAGTTAATTAACATAGTGGTTTAGAGTAAACGTTATTCTAAACCTTTATAATAGGTTACAAATATCGTGTACAAGTTTGTTGAACAACATGTAAATGAAAAGTGAGATTATAGAGTTTAGAAGATTTACATTGGTAATAACTCCACTTACCGATACTTGTTTTGAAAAGAGGATTTAGTGAAGAAATGGTGGAATTAGAAGGAACTTACAAGCTAAGAGGAGAGAGGAGAGGTAGAGGAAGATGCCATATTCTTCATGATGTCGTGGGGTTGCCGGAATCGCCTCTAATCCTCGCCGGAATTTAACCCTGGGCTAACTCCACTTGTACTCTTCTTGGACTTGAGAATTTTTGATAATTTTGACTAGAGATTTCAGAATGATGAGGGGCCAGGGTGTGGGATTGTATTTATAGGGTGAAATTAGGGTTTTAGAATTGAAAGATTGAATTAAAAAGTATTAAAAATGAGATTAAAGATAAATTTTAATTCTCTGTTAAATTGCAGAGAAAACAAATAGAACAGGGGTAATAGGGTAGGCCAAAGGATGTTGTGTGCAAAACACAGGGACTTTTCCCCTACGGATAGCCCGGCGTCGCCGGCCATATGCAAGATCCCGTCTGTCCAATTCATGAGATGGGTCTTGGGATTTGTGCCACGTGTCCTCGGCTGTGTACACAACATTTTACACGTGTTTATTTTTCCTGTCTTTTCATTTTTACGTGTATTGCACGTGTAAACTTTTGGGCTTTCAAAGAGTTTAAAAGAAAAATTCAGAAAAATAATATGTAGCTGAGTGGGTTCGAACACAGGGGCTATGTCACAGCAATGCAAGGCTTTACCAATGAGCTACAAGCTATTTCTTGATGTTCTTAAACAAATTAAATTTATAACTTGTACTCAGGCTTGCAAACTCCATTCTGTACATTAACTTTAAAAATTTTTGTACAGTAAAATTAGAGTCGTTACATATTATCCTAACTACTACGGTTGCGGGGGTGCTATACGTTATCCACCCGACTTCCCCCGTAGATATACATCTACCCACATAAACACCTCATCCTAGTCAAAACCGACGAATGCCTCGCCCTTCTTCGTCGTCTCGAAAGTTCCCACGATCGTACCTACAATCGAAGCCATACAAAATCACATAATAATTCATATCAAAAACTGATACGATGAGCGAAACGCACATAGGTTAGAACCTATGGTCAACGCATGTTAAATCTGATAAATTACTCCTGGTGTCGACGTACGAACGTCGAATGACCAAGTCACAACATAGAAATCCGAAAATCAAATTTTAAAACTCACAAAACATTGTTAAAATCCAGGTAAAAAAACTCCATATTTTAACTAAAGGAATCTGGGGAAATTTAGCATATAAAATAGGCTTGTATATAAAGTAAAACACCAACTGACCAAACCCCGACACCTAATTGCTACAGTAAATCGCAGAAATATTCATTTTAACTGCAAATTGAGGTCCAAGTTTGGAGTTAGGGTCTCGTCTTCATGGTGGGATTTCCTAGTGGTCTAACTAGGTCTAATTTATATGCTAAATATTTTTCAGAGATCTCGGACTACTCCGGATTCAATTTGAACATAAAAAATCAATGAAAAACCATATTTGAAACTTCAAAACTCATTTAAACCAATGATAGTTCTACTAAAACACTCTCATCTATCACTAATAAGCTTGTAATAACTAATTAGCCCCTACTATACCACCACTACAAGTCGTATTCATAAAAACTCATTTTTGAAAAACTCAAGACTAAGAAACATATACATGAGCTCTAAACTAATTGTATCAAGGCAAGTAATTTAAAAAATTGTAAGAAAAGTGGGACTTTACCTCTAGATGGGAATTAAGGAAAATTCCAAGCTTGCAAAAAGGCCTCAAAGTGGAGACTTGATAACATCATGGCATTTAAGATGAGAATATGAACATTTCTAGTGAAGGCTTCAAGGTGTTTTGAGGTGATTTGCATGATGTTTGTAGTTTGTGGATGAGGTGGAGAAGGAGAAGGAGAAGAGGATGATAAAGAGATGAAGAAATGATATGAAGGAAAAAGATATGGTTGTATCAAGCCATACCCCCTCTCATCTCTCTCTTGTCCATACTTACATATTATAATATCTCACTCATGCTTCCTTGTCTCTCTCTTATTTTCTTTTTCTTTTAAAAGAATTTATAAAACCATCATTTTAAAACATTGACAAAATGTTAACCCCTCATATAAATATATCACAGCACTTTAAAGCATGTTTAACACAAATCAAGCTTGGTTTAGTGTAGTAAATAGTAAAACACTAATTAAGTTTAATATTAAACTTGTATGGATATAATTACATGGTTATTTAAGAAAAATCCAATTAAATAAATGTTCACATAATTAATAATTTATTTTAAATTCCAATTATTTTCCAAAATAAAGGTATATAATTATACCAATCTATGAAAACACAAATCCATACCCGATATATATCTATAAAAATTATTATATTATTATTTAAATTCTAAAATAATATTTTTCATTTTCTGAAATGTTACAACAATACGTTCCGCCTCCGCAACCGTGGTCAGCACAGGGTCCATTGCCGCCGCAATCGGCATATTACCCTCCCCCTTCACAGCGAACGTCGTACTACCCTTATCCTCCGCCTCCGTAATCATAAGAAGGGTACAACCCTCCGCCTCCGCTACAAGATCCTTATTACCCCCACCCTCCGCCATAGGAACCGTATAACCCTGATCAGCCGACCACACATGGTAGGTTATTAGGTAACTTTTTTCACAGGAGGACTTTGACGATGTGAATCGATACTATTCATGGCGAGGCTCTGGTGGCGATGGTAGCGGTGGGAGTTAGTGAGGTACGTATAGTTATTATTTACCTAAATTTGAGCATTCAATTAAACTGTGTTGGGTTTTGATGTTTAAAATTTATGTTGTATATTCGTAGGGTTCTTATAAGTTAACGGCCAAAGGATTATGTTTTGGCGATAGAAGTGGAAGGAGTTAGCGAAGAACGCATATATATGTGCTAGTATAGCTAACATTGTTTCGAAAATTATAATTTAAGTTTATATATTTATTTATTTGTTTCGATTCACAGGGTTTAGCGAGATCTGATTATGCATGATTTGGAGATTTTTTCGTATTGTTAGACATATATATAGCGTATGTATTGTGTTATTCGTATTCAAAACAATTTAGTTTATGTATACTTGTTTATTAAGAATTTAGTTCATATGTGTTTGACTGAGTTATTGATATTGGTGGATATATCGTGGATAGTGTTTATATGTTGGTTTGTATGCATATGTGTTCGTATTAGTCGTTGATCTTGTTGGATATGTTGTGGATTGTGCATATATATTGATTTGTATGCGATACGCTATTGTGGTATAATATATTGTGATTTTTTGTATTATTGTATTAAATATAGCATTTTCTGTTATTTTTTTAGGAAAAATAGGTATTAGCGAACGTATTAGCTACATGAACGGTCGCTCATACATTATCAGCGATCGTTTGCTGATATTAGGAAACGATTAAATACATTGGGATGTCCACATGTTTCCTTATTAGCGACCGGAACAAACGGTCCCTGATACATATATTAGCGACCGTTCTTATTAGATACAGTTCATGAACGGTCGCTATGTATCAGCGAGCGTGTTTTAGAGACCATTAAAAATATGAACGGTCGCTAATAAACATTAGAGACCGTTTATAATTTTTTGGAGTCCGTTCCATACGATCTCTAATATTCACTGTATGTAGTAGTGATATAGTAATGATCCAGTAAGACGCTTTCTTATGTGAGACAAATGAGACACACTCTATAACACTATACCACCGTGTATTTCACCGATCTAGACTATTCGCCATGATCTGCATGTCACACATACCCTACGTATCAATTTTCATGAGATTCCTATACGTCTAGCATGCATGATCGATGATATCATTTTTCAGACTACTTGGAGGCGTTTATTTTTCGTTCACTTGATCGCATGTGCTAGAAGTATAGGAATCTCATAAAAATTGATATATAGGGTATGCATGACATGCAGATCATGGTGAATGGTCTGGATCGGTGAAATACACAGGGTATAGTGTTATAGAGTGCATCTCATTTGTCTTACATAAGAAAGCATCTCACTGGATCATTACCATATATATATATATATATATATATATATAAAGAACAATTAATACAAAATAGACTTAAACTCTAAACTCATCAAGATATACGCTATTGAGAAGGAGAAACCGATGTATCTTGTTGATAAATAAGGTTTACATTCTCTTGTAATCTGCTTTACCATATGATCCTTCCTGAATTCTTAGAGGCCTATTAAGTTTGTCACGCCCCGCTTCCCAGCGTACGGGTAGGAGACGTGGTAAGTCCCGCGATGTATTTACTCAGAAGTAAACACGCTAAGCGTAAATAAGCAATATAATGAATGTACACAAGAAATGGCAAGTGATATAAATAAACAACAACTTTTATTGATTAAACATTCTTTACAATACACTGAAAAGTAAATACAATACTGGAAAGCAATGCCTAAACAATGGCATGAACTGAAATTAAAAGTATATACAAGTGAACTAGAGCTCTGGGTCCTCAATGAACTGCTCCAAATCGTCCTGGCTGGGCTCGATCTCTAGAGAGTCGGGTCCTCCTAATAACATCCAAAGAAAGAAGAAATAGGAATGTCGTCAGCGAACAATATCTCGGTAAGTCCTAAAAGATAAAGAAGAATAGACAGAGAATATAACATGTAAAGTATATATGATTATGTTTATTATGTTAACGCAGTTGTTTGTAACTTGGTACAGAATATGCCAGTGTATACGAAAGGAGTCCAACTTGCTCCGTGGACTAAGGTATAAGGAGTACAAGGCCCCGTCAAAACCCACGGGACAACGGCAGCGGATTTTCTGGTTAGGTGTATTAAAATGACCATCATCGTGCCGCTTTTAACATATTCCGTACCAGTGTACCCCTTTAAAACTCCGTAATGTATTTTGTATTGATTTTAATGATTTGTAGATATAAGACTTGCCGAGACCATGGTATAGATTGTTCATGTAAACAAAATAGGATGTAAACGGATTGTCATGTAGTCAAGTCAATATATATCCATGGTTCGGTCCAGTCGAGTCATGTTGATCTTGGATAGTATTCTGGTATTCATGTTCAAGTTCCAGTATATATGGATTTATGTTTTATTGGAGTTATATTTGAATTGTATTCATGTAAGGATTGTATTCAATTTAGACCGAGACTCTGTCTGAGTCAGACACTTAAACAGAATTTGATTCCTGAATTAGGTTTTGGAGTTATCGGTAACTGATGCACATGGACGACATGATTTGTGACTTTTTCCAAGCCAATTACCATTGATAACCCCGTTTTAGTTTCTTACCTTAAATAGGAAAGCACCCACTTTCTCCGGCTCCCTATGGCTCAAGAGAATTGGTCCCGCTTAAAGCTATATTTACTAGGGTTCTTATTGTAAATTAATATTACTTGAGGGTGTTTTATGAAAAATAGTTTTAGTATACTTTCAAAAAAATTCTCAAGTATTTATTTATCGTATTTAGGGTTTTCATGGATGTAATTTTTATATGATGAGATATTCAAGTGAATATAAACCTAAATTGAATAGTACATGATATTTTAGTGTAAATTGACTTGTATGGATTGTTAATGGTGTATTCATGAAATTTGTGATTCTTGTGTTTAGAAAACATGAAATTTATTATAAATATAAAATAAATGTTTTGATAATATTTATACATATATATATATATAATTATTAAAAAATAGAATTTATTTATTAAATAGAAAATCACATTATTCTTAAAAATTGTATTAAAAATTCCATCGAGATCGGATGCTCCGTGAGGAGGTCTACATCTCGCCCTACTAATCTGATGGATGTGCGATAACCCGCACCAACCAAATCGGGTTCCCCAAAATGGGTTGTAGAGGCTTAATTGCAAGGAATGTAAATAATACAAATTTAAAGAATACGGTTTTTAATAGTTTATGGTATTTTGATGCAAATTCGTATTTGTCCCAAAAATATTGTTTTCAAGAAATCATGCTATATCAAGATGTGTGTTGTGAGAAGTAGGTCATTATCTCGTGAGATTTTTCTAAAGGTAATATGAGCAATTATGATAAAAGAATGTCGTAGGTAAACTTTGTGGTATTTAACTGTAAAAGTGTAATACAAGTTTTATAGCATGGTATTTTAAATTGAAACTTGTTCTCAAAGTTTGTGTTAAGATTACTAAACAATATATAACAATATGGATGTTTGGTTATTAAGAAAAGTTGTGTTTTTAACAATTTTAGAATCGGATGTCGGAATAACTCCACTTCCGACGAGTTTTGAAAAGAAAACTTTTTGAATATGGAAAAGAGGACAAAAGAGGAAACTTATGAGTTTAGGGTAGAGAGGAGAGGTATAGGAAGGTTTTGAAAGCTTCGTGGAGTCGTGGGATCGCCGGAATCTTCCCGAATCGTCGCCGGAACTTGACATTGGCTAACTCCACCTGTACAACTTATTTGACTTGGGAAAATTTGAGAGTTTTGACAATGGATTTCAGAATAGGGAGGGCTAGGGTATGGGATGGTATTTATAGGATAGAATTAGGGTTTAGGGAATTAAAAATGAGAATTAAAATGCATTAAAACATTGGTTTAATGGTGATTTTAATCCTCTGGTTAATTGCAGGAAAAACAAACAGAAGAGGAGTAGTGGAGGAAGGTCAAGGGGTTAGGGTTCCAAATTTGGAGGCATTACATAAGGTCTGGGCCGGCGGCGCCAGCCAAAACCTTGATCTCGCCGGCCATTGGTGGGGGTTGGGTTCTTGGATTGGTGCCACGTGTTCTTGGCTGTTCATATATCATATTCCACATGTTTGATTTCAAAGACTTTTCATTTTTACGTGTATTGCATGTGTAAACTTTTGGGCTTCCAAAAAGTTTAAAAGAAAAATCATTAAGAATAATATGCGGTTAGGGGGATTCGAACACAGGGGCTATGTCACAACAGTGCAAAGCTTTGCCAATGAGCTACAAGCTATTTTTTGCTGTTCAAAATCAAATTAAATACTTATATCATACTCAGGGTTGTAAATACTCCATTTAGTACTTTAATTTTAAACAAATCTTATACATTAAAACAGAATCGTTACATTCTACCCTCCTTAGAAAAATTTCATTCTCGAAACTAATTTACAAACAAGTAAGGGTATTTTGCACGCATGTCGTCTTCTCTTTCCCATGTTGATTCTCCCGGTGAATCTTTTCTCCACATGACTCAGAACAAGTTTACTTCCTTGTTCCTAAGTGACTTTACCTTTCTGTCCAGGATTTTAACGGGTTGCTGCTCACAAGATAAGTCTGTCTGTACAGTGAGCTCGGAGTGATCAAGAATGTGACTGGGGTCGCTCACATATCTTCGAAGCCGGGATATGTGGAATACGTTGTGTACTTCTTCCAATGAGGGTGGAAGAGCCAAATAATATGCCACTTCTCCGACTCGTTCGAGTATATCGAATGGTCTAATAAATCTCGGACTGAGTTTACCCCTCTTTCCAAAGCGAATCACTCCACGATTTGGAGAGATCTTTAAGTAACATGATCTCTCGGTCGGAACTCCAAGTGTCGGCGTTGTTAGTTGTATGTATGACCTAGAGGCCATTATTGTACATGATTGTATATTATAGTGGATGCTTGGACATATATAGGGATGACTTTATTGCTCGACATGATAGTATGCTATCTGGTTACTCTTTATCTTAACATATATCTTTATACTGTCTCTCTGTTACATGTTGATAAAGCCCTTAGGATGTGGACTTGACTACTAGGATTATGATGGAGATGGGGCCAAGGTAGTCCACAAGTACATCCTTTAATTGTTTCTAGTCGAGGGAGTATCGAGACGAGGCATCGATATTCCATAGTAGACTAGTGTGTATGATTCTTGACCCTGTATGGGGAGATGGTTGATCCTACAACCATTGGTGTTTGACATCAGAGAATCTGCACAGGTGCTTATTGGAGAATGGGTACGCCGAATAAGACTCGCCGAGAACTCCCAGATGGTATTATACCTAACGTCAGATGGCAGTTCTCTGGTGACACTGGTACAGGTTAGTCTGTAGACCCGAGATCGTCATAGAGTCTTGTGTCACTCCCACCGTGCTTTGATTTTCACCTTACCACGTTCAAGTGAGCGTAAAAAACGGTGGTTTTTGGGTACAGTCCCGAGTCACATGGAGGAAATGAGCGATAGGAGGGGTTTCGTCTCTCTCGGTATTAGGGGTTGATGTTGCGCTATGCTCGATTGGCTATAACAGGAAGTCTCTAGCCAGGGCTGATACTGAGATTTACTGGTAAGTGTTATCAGTAGTTTCTCGACCCGTTATGAGCTTCACATCGGCATGACTTATCAAGTTATTGGGGTCTGACGTTTACCACCCCCAGACTAGATATGTGGCATATCATACGAAGAGACCGGACTGTACGGTGGTGTTACTGATAGGCTTTACAGGAGTTTAGACAAGCTTGCTTGCTTATCTTCTGATCGCTCAATACCCGGGTAGCCGTTACGTCCAGCTAGTACCGCTGACGACTTGTGAGTAACTGATATGATCATTACCTACTGCCGGCGTATTGACGAGTCTTTACAGTCCTACACAGAGGTTTCCTAGCTCAAGCGAAACGAAGTAGGGCACATATGTGATATGTGCGGCACTGAGATCAATACGTGTATATGATACTGTATTCTAATCTCGTGATATAGATTATATGTGATATAACCGGATTATTGAATCAAGTGTTGAATCAATGATTTGATATTAGTCGGTTATATATGATATAGCCAGATTATTAAATCAAGTGTTGATTTAATAATTTAATATATAATTATATATTTCATATATTAATATATATTAACTAATATAAGCTCACTTAAGAATTTCTTTTCTGCAAATACATTTAAAATATATGTGATATATATAAATGTATTTATTTTATTTATGTGTCATGCTAGATGATACATAGAACTTGGGTGTATGAGATTCATACCATATTAAAGATAATGTTGGGATTTATTTATTTAGGGAAAACCAAAATTAGGTGGAAATTAGCATGGCTAATGAAGGCTTGAGAAGCTTGTAGAAGTCTTGACCTAATTCCACTAATTTTGTTTTTATCCTAGATATTTTTTAACCTAACCATTATCTTAAGCCATGGTTAACTCTCTACAAAAGGATATGATATATTCTTTCACCCATGGTTCACCACAACTTCATCTTCTTCATCTCATTTTTTTCTTTTGGTTTTCTTGAGGTGAAGAAAGGAAAAGAGAAAAAATATTCTAAAGTGAGCAAAATTCCTACTTCATCAATCTATACCAAACTAGACATTTAGTATAGGTTGTTTGCTTCAATAATTCATCAATTAGTGAAGATGTAGCTTGAGTTAGAGTCTCCTCGACGTAGATCATCTTCGGCCCCGAAGATCTTTAAGCAAGCTCGTTCTTTTCGCCTAGTGGAGCCTAACGAGAATCCGGGAGACCACCACTTGGAGTTAAGGGACTACTACACGGAGCTTTAGAAGTGAAGGACCGGTCTACAAAGGTTATATTTCTTGTTCACTTAGAGTAAAGTTGTTTACTTGCTTAGTTGTACCCTAATTCTCTAGTTCGATTTTTGGTTTGAGTTGATTAGCATACTAAAATTTTAAAATTGTATACTCGATGTATCTTTAACACCTAGTAGTCGTGCTAAGGAACTCCAACATGGTATCAGAGCCAAGCTAGAGCATTAGGAGTGGCCTAGACGACGTTAAGGTGTTCGATCGAACTCCGAAAACCCGATTTTCCGTGGTCTCTGGAAATTTTTCCAAATGTTGGATTTTTCCAAGTTAGAAATATTCAAAAAATCATGCGGGGTTTTCTATAGATCCCCAAGAAGAACGAACTCTTAACTCGACTATATGACCGCGGAACCGCGGCCAAACCCTAAGGTTTGCGTCGGTTCCACGGCGCCGTTGGTGAGGCCAGGAACGGCCCTTCTTGTGTAGGTCCGTAAGTGCTTGTGGCATGTTCTGGGTATATTTTTTCCTGATGCTCAAGTGCTGAGCTCTCTGGGAAATGTGGTTGTTTGTTGATTCGATCGAAATGTTTAACATCGTCTAGCTATCTGTGATATGTGATACAATATTTGGAATCCACAATAATTAGTTTTGTGAAAACTGGTTTGAATTTTGCAAACCTAGCAATTTAGTCTCTTTTGATCGGTTGCCACGAGGGTTTGATTTGGATCAAAACTCCGTCGCAATCACGTAGTGTACGCGGATACTCGCCGGATAACATTACTAGATAGCCATGCCCCATAGCCCCGACCAAGTGACGGTAGGAGAACCCCGTTGCCTAAAGCATCCGTTCGGGTGCTCGCGGCCGCGGTGTTCCGCCTAAGTGCACTTCGTCGACGACATCGGGGGTGCGGCCGTCTACTAAAGTTTCCGACGAGCATTTGATCAGGATGTCGGGAATTTTGTTGAATTGCCCGACTAGTTATTGAAAAGTGTTTTCAATATCGAGACTAAAATGCGGGGTTTATAACGTTAGGCATGAAATTCAGAATATGAGATATTTCGAGTTTATGATATCTAAGGAATTCATTTGGTTAGGCATGAAATCCGAAGTATATGATATTTCGGATTTATGATGTCTAAGGTGGTTGTGGATTCCAATTATTGCAGTTTTCACTTTCTTTTCTACGACCGTAAGTGTAATATGTGGTGTATCGCCGGTTTCGTTGCTATACGTTAACGACAATTAGGATACGCATATTTACTTACGTTGATGACATGTGATGTTATGTGTTGCTGTGATATGTTATATTGGATCATCGTGTTTGAATAGCCGGGGTTCTTTGCGTGAGATGAGAGCTTTTCATTTTCATTCATGTAAGAACTTGTATGTAATATTCTTTTATTAGAACACTTCCGGGTTGAGGATGATGACACCATTAATGTATATTATTTACTTTTCCGCATTAGCATAGACCCAAGATGGAGAGCACAAGTAACCAGGTTCCAGAGTCCAGTGGGACACCATCTCGAGGAGTCGAGCCCGGGTCACCTAACTCTAGAATTGGAAGGGTTGCTTGCCGCTCTCGTAGGGGTCTAGGGATGTGGGTTTGGCTATTCATCGCGACCGTGGAATCCGTGTTTTTTACCGGCTTAATTTAAAACATGGACCTCCTAGTATATCCAATATTTCATATGTTGTCTTCTGCTGCAATGTTCTGTGATGAGATCATATAACAGCGTGAGACGAATGCTTTATATTATATATATGATATATAATAAACGTTGCTTATGTTATGCATCCGCGTTAGTCTTGCTCCGCTCTGCCGGTAGTTAAGTAACCTAACGGTGCATGACGGGACTCCGTGGCGAATGCGGATGGCATAAGCGTACGTTGTATTTTCGTTTCATTATCTGTGATGCTTAGGAAGCATAAATGATGGGACTTCATTAATGAGATTAATGAAAGAAAAGAAACCTAAAGATGTTGTAGAATCAAATTTTCAAAAAGGGTAGCTCTAGTTCTTGCTTTGCATAGTGGTATTCCTTGATGAATATCCAACACCTCATTCGATGAGGAAAGAGCCGAGATCCCTTCACCGGGAGTGACCTCTTTAGAGAAACTAGCAAATGCCGCAACCCACTCGGTTTTGACTTTTGATTGCTTATCTAGTTCTTGCTTTGCATAGTGGTATTCCTTGATGAATATCCAACACCTCATTCGATGAGGAATGAGTCGAGATCCCTACACCGGGAGTGACCTCTTTAGAGAAACTAATAAAAGCCTCAAAAACACTCCTTTTCAAAATCACACGATTCTACAACGATACCAAGTTCATTACGCAAAAGGTTTTCTTAAAAACCTGTTGTAGCCCTCCGTTATTTCAGATAAGTACTATTTAGTATTCGTGCTGCGTTTGTTGGCCTTTGTCAAGGCATAGTGTGCGGTAGCCGATTAGTGCTTATCTGCAAAGCATGTGATGCGATTGGATTAGGGTAGTCGTACGACCTTGTTGGCCTTTGTCAAGGGTCGTGCGGGTGGGTTTAATTCAATCACGAAATGACGGGTTGAACTTGACTAGCGCTCTATGGTTTGTTGGCCTTTGTCAAGGTCATAGGACATCATGGGCAAAATATTATTAGGAATTTCAAGTATTGAAATTTGCAATGAGATTGCATACCTTCTATGAGATAGTTGGATCCCGATACCCACTCCACTGCGAGTAAGTGTTACTCCTGGGAGAGTTTTGCACTTTACAATTAGCTAACCCATTAGGTGTCTAGAAAGGTGTCAATAGGGTTATGCCTCTGGGAAAACGAGGTTTACTTTAATTTGGTCAGTGCGAAAGCACGGGGAACCTCTTTCAAAGTACCGACACTGGCCTGGCTGACCGGTTAGCGAACTTGTAAGGTGTAATTAATCCCGGCTAGTCTTACCTTTTTGGGTTTGATGGAAGATTTGATAAAAACAGTGGGAGCCATCCTGATTAGATAAAATAATAACTAATCTAATTTTGGAAGAGCATACGCAGAGTGTTTTCTTCTCTCTCTCTCTCTCTCTCTCTCTCTCTCCAGGTAGCGACCGTGACATGCCTTAATCAAGATAATAATATGGATGTATTGACCAAACCAGCTTGTTATAGTGAGCTGGGAAATGTTGGTTCCGCTCTATCTTATAATTGTTATAAGTCTGAGCAGAAAATAGAGATATATCCAGATTCCCACGCCACCCAAACGAGGAATGAGCATGTTGATGCATCTTCACCGAGAACTTTTTCTCAGTACACTCTACCTCCTGGGTATTAGATACCGGATCAGGATCCCACAGATGTAATATGTTACATGGGCTAGAGAAAGGTAGACAGCTGAGAAAGGATGACCATTCTCTAGAAGTAGCTACTGAACTCTTGGGACTGATACATAGTGATGTATACGGTCCCATGTCTATACATGATAAGAATGGTTCCTCGTACTTTATTACATTCACTGATGATCTCTCAAGATTCGGACATGTGTTCCTGTTGAAACACAAGTCTGATGCTTTTGAGAAATTCAAGGAATATAAATGCGAAGTTGAGAACCAGACGGGTAAAAGTATTAAAATCCTACGATCTGATCGGGGAGGACAATATTTGAGCACAGAATTCCTGGATTATCTAAAAGAGAATGGGATTCTCTCTCAGCTTACCCCTCCATATATAGCACAGAACAACGGTGTATCGGAGCGGAGGAATTGCTCCCTATTATATATGGTGCACTCTATGATGAGTACTGCTGAGTTACCTATTTCCTTTTGGAGTTATGCGCTTGAGAAGCCGCATGCCTATTGAATAGGGTTCCCACCAGATCCGTGCCTACCACTCCATATACGATATGGTATGGGAAGAGACCATGTCTTAAACGAGTTAAGATATGGGGTTGTCCGGCCTATGTTGAAAGGCAAAATCCGGACAAGCTCGAGGCAAGGTCAGTTCTGTGTAAGTTTGTTGGATATCCCAAACATTTGCGAGGGTATATCTTCTACCACACTGAGGAACAAAAGGTGTTTGTTTCTCGGCATGCCACCTTTTTATAGAAGGAATTTCTTGTGAAAGAAATTAGTGGTCATGAGGTAGAACTGGAAGAAGTTCCAGCTATACAAACTACAACTGATGATTTGGTAGAACCAGAGGATTCAATAGTCCCCGACGAACCTCAGCCTCTCCGCCGATCTAGTAGGGTTCCTCATCCACCTGAAAGATACTACGGTTTTCTCATTGACAGTGGGAGCGAGGATTGCATCATGGAAGATGATGACCCAACTAGTTTCGAGCAGGCCATCACGAGTGGGGACTCTGTAAAATGGCTGGATGCTATGCGATCTGAGATGGAATCCATATACACCAACAAAGTATGACTTTGAAAGTTGCACCTGAAGGGGTAAAACCCATCGGGAGCAAGTGGATCTTGAGAAGATTATTGGTGTAGATGGAAAAGTTAAGACTTTCAAAGCTAGACTTGTAGCAAAAGGTTTTCGTCAATAATCAGGTGTGGATTATGATGAAATCTTTTCTCCATCAGGATCCTACTTGCCATCGCTACATACCATGACTATGAAATCTGGCAGATGGACGTTAAGACCGCTTTTCTAAATGGTGATTTAGAAGAGAGCGTGTACATGACACTGCCAGAGGGCTTCATAGACAGTGGGAGCAGCGGAAAGGTGTGCAAGTTGCTTAAATCAATTTACAGATTAAAACAGGCATCGCGGAGTTGGAATATTTGTTTCGATGTGGTAGTTAAAGAGTTTGACTTCATCAAAAAGGTAGATGAACCTTGTATATACAAGAAGGTTGTAGAGAGTAAGGTTGTCTTCCTCGTATTGTACGTGGATGACATACTCTTGATAGGAAATGGTGTTCTTATGCTACACTCGGTCAAGCTCTTCTTATCAATAAGTTTCTCCATGAAGGATCTGGGTGATGCTTCCTACATCCAGTGATTAAAATCTATAGAGATAGATCTAAGAGCATGTATCATACTCACTAGGTGTAGTGAGTAGGTGTCAATCATATCCTGGGGAGAAACACTGGATAGCTGTGAAGAACATTCTTAAGTACTTGAGAAGGACTAAAGAAATATTCTTAGTGTATGATAACGGTAAACTCCAGATGGATTCCTTTACCGATTCGAGCTTCCAGAGTGATAAGGTCGACTGTAAGACGGTCTCGAGTTTTGTCTTTACCTTCAGTGGAGGGACGGTATGTTGGAAGAGTTCCAAGATAGATACCGTAGCAGACTCGAAGATTAAGGATGAATACATCGCTACCAACGATGCTACAAAAGAGGTCATCTGGATAAAGGTGTTCATAAGATGAACTAGGTGAGGTTCTTACCATTTTAGTGACAATGGAGTTGTGGCTTTAGCCTAGAAACCCCGGTCCCATCAGTGATCCAGACATATTCTTAAGCAGTGTCACCTGATCAGGGAGATGGTTGATCTTCGGGAGATCGAGGTCAGGAGAGTTGACGCGAAGAATAACACAGCGGATCCACTCACGAAGGCCTTTCCCTAGAGAGACTTTAAGGGATGTTGGGTATGAGATACTACAACAACTGGCCTTAGTGCAAGTGGGAGATTGTTAGTTGTATGTATGCCCTAGAGGCCATTATTTTACATGATTGTATATTATAGTGGATGCTTGGACATATATAGGGAGAACTTTCTTACTCGACATGATAGTATGCTATCTGGTTACTCTTTATCTTAACATGTATCTTTATACTGTCTCTCTGTTACATGTTGATAAAGCCCTTAGGATGTGGACTTGACTACCAAGATTATGATGGAGATCATACTAATGGGGTCAGGGTAGTCCACAAGTACATCCTTTAATTGTTCCTAATCGAGGGAGTATCGAGACGAGGCATCGATATTCCATAGTAGACTAGTGTGTATAATTCTTGACCCTGTATGGGGTGATGGTTGATCCCACAACCATTGGTGTTTGACATCAGAGAATCTGCACAGGTGCTCATTGGAGAATGGGTACACCGAACATGACTCATCGAGAACTCCCAGATGGTATTATACCTAACGTCAAGTAACAACTCCATTTTTAATATACAAAGAATTGATTTAAATTCAATGTATACTTGGAGTATTTATTGCGGCTGATATCTCTTTAAGTATTTATTTCACTCCATAATTATAAGAAGGAGCTTGTAGCTCATTGGTAATACCTTGCACTGCTGAACCAAGCCACCAGAGTTCAAATCCCATGCCCCACATTATTTTTGTATTTATTTTGTTTTAATTTCTTTTGGAAGTCAACAGTCAAAACGCTATAGCTCACAAAATTTGTACTGGACAACAAAAAGTAAATATACAAAATTATACCCCAGGAAAATCCCCGGCCACTGGAACCTTGACTCGGCCCGACTCGGCGCCACCGGCCGGCGAACCGGCCGACTCGGTCCGGCGCCGCCGGCAGGACTTGGCCGGACGGCCGAATCGCTAACACGAAAAAGTTGGCTCTTGACGTGGTCAACCCTCCTGCACACTCTAAATGCTTGGATCGATTATCATTTGCCCAATAAATCCCTTTTACTCCTAGGTTTAATGAGTTTTAATGAATTTTTATATAATTTTCTATATTTTATATTTTTTTTATTAAAAAACCCTAACCCTAGCCTAACCCTATATAAACCCCCCATACCCTCTACCCTCTCATCACTTTTTCTAAGTCCACTCTTCCAAAATTGCAAGAGAACTTGGTACGTGAGAAAACGAGCGAAAGGCGAAGCGCTGACGAAATCGACGGCGGAATCCCGGTGATCGTGCTAGGACCTCTCAACGACGATTCGACGTACCGGCAAACCCTCTATCTTCCTCTCACTCTCTAACGTTGTCCAAACCCGTAAGTCCCCCTTTTCTATCCTTCTTTTCTGTCATTAAAATACGAACTTAAAACCCCGACGGAAATCGGAACAAACCGATTTCCGATTCGGTTTTCTATCATATCTCAATTATCACCAATTCCATAATGCTTAAACATATTCATGTTGACTACTAATCACATAACAACTAATTTGGATAAAGTTTCTCACATGAAATGATAACTTTTGCAATATATCGTATTCTTTCACTTAATTACTACCATGTTTAGTTTATCACATTTAACCTCTTAACCTTGCTAAACCGTAAAGTAGTTCACGAGGTAATGACCTACCTCCTCACACACTCATATGTAATCATAATACGCTACCTTGAAAATTTAGAATACGACAAAACAAGATTTTACATTAAAATACCATTTTCTTTATAAAACATTTTCTAAAAGTTTTAGGTTAATACATTCTTAAACCAATATCTTTAATAGGAAAAATACGATAAGTTGTGGATATCGATCGTTTATATAAACCTGACTTTGTGGTGTCTAGGCTGGGCAAGTGAGAAAATGCAACTTTAAAAGGCCCGTCTCACGATTCGTGAGCGGATCCCTCATTTTCTCATTTGAACTTACCTGGCCACAATTGGCGGTGAAGAGGCGATTTGAGACTTCTAATGACTTGTCGTTTAGATGATTTAGAAATAGGCTAGTTGGCTTAGGAAACCCTAGAATCTAAAATACGGAAATTTATACCTTTTACAAATAAATACCTTATCTTTATAAAACCGTTTTCTAAATGATTAGTATTTATTAAATCTTTACAAAGCACCACTACAACCCACCTTTGGGAAACCCGTTAAGAATAGTATGGTTTATCGTGCACCCTCGGGCTTAGTAGTGCGAGATTCAGACCACCATAAGGAGCATTCGGTCTCAAAAGGTTTAAAATACGACATTTAAGAAAAATGAGATTTTTGGAAAATAAAATATTTATTAAAAATTATTCTTCTATAAACATATGTATATTTATCATTTAAACACCTATTTTATTATAAGATAAAGTTTCCACCTTTTCCTAAAAAATTACAAGATTAAAAGTTACATTAAAATACCATGAGTTTCAAATAAATCAATATTACAAATTAATACCTTTATTTATGAAATTAGGATATTTTTACTAGAAATATCACAAAATAAATCACACTCATTATAACTATAAAGACGAATAATAAATACTTGAGGTGTATCTTAAAAACTATACAAAAGTATTTTTATATAAAACCCCCTCAAGTTTTATAAATTACAATAATGCCCTAACAAATATAGAACTTCGACTTGCATTTCTTTTAGTCTGACTCGGGGTTGAGTCTGATTATTTCTGACTTGAATATGGTTCAAGTCAATCTACATTCTTTAATATTCTAACTCAATATGAACACATGAATCCCAGAATCTAGTTAACAATCTATACAACTTGACTGAACCAAACCATGGATATACATCCATTTTTTTTCCGTTATTCCATTTACCTGATTATGCAGTTATAATCTGTTTATTGATATCATAGTTTTGGTCAGTCATCCAACTTACACAATACAATACAACAATACTATCAAAACACTACAGGGTTTAAGGAGTAGATTGGTACGGAAGGTGTTAAAGGTGGAACGAGGTGGTCATATTAAGACACCTAACCTATATTCCGTTGTTGTTGTACCGTGGCCTAATGGTTCCTTGTACATTCCGTTTGCCCTAGTCTCTTGCATATAGAGACCCCTCTCGTATACAGTGGCATCCTTCTGTACCAAGCTACAAATAACAGTGTTAACACAATATTTTACAATTATACTTTAGAAATACCTCTGATTCTGTCTTTTCTAATTCTTCATTATCTTTGGGACTTACCGAGCGACCTGTTCACTGACGACATTCTATTTCTTTCTTCTTTGAATGTCGTCAGGTACTTTGGACCCGGCAGAGATCGAGCCCACCGGTGAAGACTTGGAGCAGTTTCACGAAGACCCCGAGCTCTAAACATTGTACCTTGTTCTATTCAGTATTTTCGTTTCCTATTATGCCATTGTTCAGGCATCGCTTTTCATTCCAGTTGTATTTACTTTTCATGCATTGTACAAAAGAATGTTATTAATAAAGTTGCTGTTATTTCTATATCTCTTGTCTCTTGTGATTTATTTTTATATTGCTTAGATATGCTTAGCGTATGTACTTCTAAGTATATACGTAGCGGACCTCGTCGCGTCCCCTTCGCCGTACACCGGGAAGCGGGGCGTGACAGGTTTTGTTGGTGGCCCATGCAGGTCAGAGCTGTATGAATCCCTATCATGCAGTTCTGGTCTGCGTGAACAACCTAAGCAATATAACACAAGAACCAGCAACTAAAACATTCTTTACAATACATGTTTCTTGAATCTTACAAATTTCTATTCCTTGAATTTTATCATTTCATGTATTTGAATCTGTCCTAACCCAAATTTTTCTTCAAGGTTATGGATTCCCCGAACAACACCAGCACCAATGTCAACAACACACCTCCAGCACTACCTCTCACACCAGCTGTTCCTGCGCCACCCATCGAGCAAACAGTGCTACTTGAGGCGATCCGCAGCCTTCTCGAGGGACAGCAACTACTCCTGAACTGTCCTGAGACCGACGCACCAGGGGTAAAGCAATTCAGGGCTTTACACCCCAAGCAGTGCTCTGGTAAAGGAAGCCCTCTTGAAGCGGAAGAATGGGCACAAAGCATCGAAGATGATCTGGCAGCAGCACAAGTGCTAGACATAGCTTGGGTCCGTGTGGTGAAGCTACAGCTCATGGATAATGCTCGCAACTGGTGGAAGGCGGAAGAAAGCCGTCTGGTACAGCCTATTGGATGGAAGACTTTTCGCGAGAAGTTCGACGCGAAATATTTCCCTGTGACTGCCAGGTTTGCAATGGAACAACAGTTCATTCATCTACAACAGGGTTCGATGTGGGACAAATCAGTAGATGAATACGACGTTGAATTCACCATGTTAAGCTGGTAAGATATGTCACAATAGTTCAATTTTTAAAATATCACATACTACACAGCTAACACAATTCTTAAACAGATTCGCGGCACACTTGATACCGACGGACGAGATCAGAGCCCGTCGCTTTCAACAAGGACTGGACACGGAGATTCAGGCTGCTCTAGCCACGGGAAAATTTCTGACTCATGAGGATGCTCTGGAAGCTGCCCGCAGTTATGAGGCAGTGATAAAAGCAAGGGGCAGACCTCAGTCTACAGGAGTCAAGCGCCCTGCCAATCAGATGGCAGGTGGAGCCTCGTCCAGGCTACCTTTCGTGCCAAGGTGACCCGGAGTACCGAACCATCGTCCCAGCCCAGCCTTTTGCACCTACTGCTAGAGAACTGGACATATGATGAAGGACTGCCGTTGAGCCAACCGCCTTTGCTTAGTCTGCGGCTCAGCTACTCACAATATTGGGTCTTGTCCCCAAAGACAGAACCCAGTTGCTGCACCCAGGCCAGCAATTACTTATCCGCAGCGACCAGCTCTTCAGGCACCTGCTCCCAGACCTGCACTACCTGCACCACCCATATGATCACAAGCTGCACCACCTCCTCGTCAGTTCCATCAAGCTCAAAGGAACGTTCCGAGGAATGCTCTTCAGGCCAGGAGGAATATACCAAGGCGCCAGGCTTTTATGATGTCCGTGGAAGAAGCTGAGGCCACTGGCCAAGTCATCACTGGTAAACTTTTCTTTTCAAACCTTGCTTTTCTATCCTACTACTTAGTTGCATATTTCCTATACCTAAAACAAATCCCACATACCTTAGGTACAATCTTAGTATCCTCAATCCCTGCACTTGCACTGTTTGATACTGGAGTATCACACTGCTTTATGTCGCAACGGTTTGTTCGAACCCATGCGATTCCAGTCTTACCGCTTGTATCCAGCTGGAATGTCAGTTCAGGAAATGGCGTTCTAAAGGCAACTATGGGATACAGCTTGTGTCCAGTCGTCGTCTGCAGTCGAGAGTTTTATGCTGACTTCAAAGTACTAGACATACCGAACTTCGATATGGTTCTAGGAATGGATTGGCTTGGAACTTTCTATGCTACCATCGACTGTCGTCAAAGGAGGGTAGTATTCGAGATTCCAGACCATCCGGTCTTCTATTTCAAAAGCGGAGACCGTACACTGGAGCCAAGTACCTACAAAGCGAAGCCAAGAGAAGCAGTAGTTGCAGCAGCTCAAGCGGAGGAAGAATCAAGACCAGATATAGTTCGAGAGTTCGATGATGTATTTCCTGACGATATATCAGGTTTGCCTCCCGATCGAGCTCTTGAATTCAGTATTGATTTAGTACCAGGAGCACAACCGGTGATCAAAGCACCCTATCGATTAAGTCCGGAAGGTTTGAAGGAAGTCCGAACATAGTTGGACGAATTACTAGCGAAAGGATGGATTCGTCCCAGCACTTCAAGTTGGGGATCACCTGTACTACTTGTGAAGAAGAAGGAAGGTTCATACAGAATGTGCATCGATTACAGAGCCTTGAACGAAGTCATTATAAAGAACAAGTATCCACTCCCGTGCATTGATGATTTATTCGATCAGCTAAGTGGATCTTGTGTTTTCTCAAAATTAGATCTTCGTTCAGGTTATCATCAAGTAAAGGTCAAGGAAGTTGATATTCACAAAACAGCTTTCAGAACTCGCTATGGACATTACGAATTTTTAGTAATGCCATTTGGAGTGACCAACGCACCCGCAATATTCATGAACCTTATGAATCAAGTTTTCCGGGAATATCTAGACAGGTTTGTTGTCATCTTCATCGACGACATCCTGGTATATTCTAAGAGTCGGAAAGAACATGCAGAACACCTACGAATTTTCCTGGAAACTCTTCGTCAACATCAGCTTTATGCCAAGTACAGCAAGTGCGAGTTTTGGCTAAATCAAGTTGGTTTTCTTGGACATATCGTATCAGGAGAAAGAATCTCTGTGGATCCAGCGAAAGTTTCGGCAGTTAGCGAATGGCCTACACCAAAGTCAGTGAAGGATATTCGAAGTTTCTTGGGTTTAGCTGGATATTACAGAAGGTTTATTGAAGGCTTTTCGAAGATAGCAACGCCCCTGACCAAGCTCACATGTAAAGATGAAGAATTTGTGTGGTCAGAAGCATGCGTACAAGCTTTCGTAGAACTCAAGTCAAGGTTGACATCTGCACCTATTCTCGTCATACCGGATCAATCTGGAGGATTCGAAGTGCATTGCGATGCATCCGGTAAGGGATTAGGCTATGTTCTACATCAACACGGTAAGGTTGTGGCTTATGCTTCAAGACAGCTGAAGATTCATGAGCGCAATTATCCGACGCTTGATCTGGAGTTGGCAGCCGTCATCTTTGCTCTCAAGATTTGGCGTCATTACCTACTTGGTGAACGAGTGAACATCTACACAGATCATAAGAGCCTAAAGTACGTGTTTACTCAGAAGGAGTTGAATATGCGGTAGAGAAGATGGTTAGAACTTATGGCGGACTTTGACATCAACTTGCAATATCACCCAAGGAAGGTGAATGTAGTACCCGATGCTCTTAGTCGCCAACCATTAGCAATGAATCTCACCGCTCAGTGGAAGCTTCAACAAGACTTGCATCAGATGGAGATTGAAGTAATCATGCCAGGTAATGCTTCAAGTTTGATGAATTTACAAGTTCAATCAACCATTGTCAATCAGATCAAAGCAGCTCAAGCAAGTGATGCTAAGTTGCAAAAGATCAGAGAACAAGTGGAGAATGGATTCAGAACAGACTTCATCATCCATGAAGACGGATCTTTGAGATACGACGGCAGATTGTGTGTACCAAAAGGTCCTGTTCGGGAAGAGTTAATGAAAGAAGCCCACAACTCTCCCTATTCAGTACACTCTGGAGGTACCAAAATGTACAAAGATCTACGTCAGAATTATTGGTGGCATGGAATGAAGCGTGAAGTAGCCAGAAGCGTCGCAAAATGCTTGGTGTGTCAGCAAGTAAAGGCTGAATATCACAGGACTGCTGGATTACTTCAACCGTTACCAATCCCAGAATGGAAGTGGTAACACATCACGATGGATTTTGTGACTGCTCTTCCTCGCAGCACAGAGGGTAACGATGCCATATGGGTCATTGTGGATCGACTCACAAATTCGGCTCACTTCATCCCATTTCGAGTTGGCCAATCTACTGAGATACTAGCAAAGAAGTACATGGAGGTAATAATCTAATTAAGATTTAAATTCTTCATAATGTACTATCTCTGATACCCATGAACTCATACAGGAAATTGTGAGACTTCATGGAGTACCGGTCTGCATTGTCTCCGATTGTGACACCAGGTTCCGATCGCAATTTTGGCAAAGTCTGCAAGCAAGCTTGGGAACAAGTCTGAACTTCAGCACGGCTTATCATCCACAAACAAATGGTCAGTCGGAACGAACTATTCGGATCTTGGAGGATATGCTTAGAGCGTGTATGCTAGACTTCAAAGGATCGTGGGAAGATCACCTACATCTTGTGGAGTTTTCGTACAACAACAGCTACCAAGCAAGCATAGGAATGACACCTTTTGCAGCATTGTATAGAAGGAAGTGTCGATCTCCATTAAGTTGGGATGACATCAGAGATAGGGAACTTCTTGGACCAGAGATGATAGTAGCAACTGTTGATGTGGTTCGTACTATTAGGGAAAGGATGCGCATAGCACAAGATCGACAGAAGCACTAGGCTGATGCAAAGAGACGAAACTTGGAGTTCCAACCAGGAGATCACGTATTCCTGAAGATATCTCCGAACTGTGGAGTGATCTGATTTGGAAGACGGGGTAAGTTGAGTCCGAGATACATTGGACCGTTCGACATACTCGAACGAGTTGGTGAAGTGGCATACCGTTTAGCGCTTCCACCTTCATTGGAAGGAGTGCATAATGTGTTCCATATATCCCAACTGAGAAAGTATGTGAGTGACCCCAGCCATATTCTCGATCATTCCGAGCTCACTATACAACCTGATTTGTCTTGTGAGCAATAGGCCGTGGAGATCCTGGACAAGAAAGTGAAGACACTTCGGAACAAGGAGGTTAACTTGGTTCGAGTGATGTAGAGGAAAGACACTCCAGAAGAGTCCACTTGGGAAAGGGAGGATGAAATGCGTACTAGATATCCACACCTCTTTGTAAACTAGTCCTCAAATAAAAGTTGTAAATTTCGAGGACGAAATTTTAGTAAGGAGGGTAGACTGTAACAACTCCATTTTTAATGTACAAAAAATTGATTTAAATTCAATGTATACTTGGAGTATTTATTGCGGCTGATATCTCTTTAAGTATTTATTTCACTCCATAATTACAAGAAGGAGCTTGTAGCTCATTGGTAATACCTTACACTGCTGAACCAAGCCACCAGAGTTCAAATCCCATGCCCCACATTATTTTTGTATTTATTTTGTTTTAATTTCTTTTGGAAGTCAACAGTCAAAACGCCATAACTCACAAAATTTGTACTGGACAACAAAAAGTAAATATATCAAATTATACCCCAGGAAAATCCCCGGCCACTGGAACCTTGACTCGGCCCGACTCGGCGCCGCCGGCCGGCGAACCGGCCGACTCGGTCCGGCGCCGCAGGCCGGACTTGGCCGGACGGCCGAGTCGCCAACACGAAAAAGTTGGCTCTTGACGTGGTCAACTCTCCTGCACACTCTAAATGCTTGGATCGGTTATCATTTGCCCAATAAATCCCTTTTACTCCTAGGTTTAATGAGTTTTAATGAATTTTTATATAATTTTATTATTTTTTTTATTAAAAAACCCTAACCCTATATAAACCCCCCATACCCTCTACCCTCTCATCACTTTTTCTAAGTCCACTCTCCCAAAATTCCAAGAGAACTTGGTACGTGAGAAAACGAGCGAAAGGCGAAGCGCTGACGAAATCGACGGCGGAATCCCGGTGATCGTGCTAGGACCTCTCAACGACGATTCGACGTACCGGCAAACCCTCTACCTTCCTCTCACTCTCTAATGTTGTCCAAACCCGTAAGTCCCCCTTTTCTATCCTTCTTTTATGTCATTAAAATACGAACTTAAAAACCCGACGGAAATCGGAACAAACCGATTTCCGATTCGGTTTTCTATCAAATCTCAATTATCACCAATTCCATAATGCTTAAACATATTCATGTTGACTACTAATCACATAACAACTAATTTGGATAAAGTTTCTCACATGAAATGATAACTTTTGCAATATATCGTATTCTTTCACTTAAATACCACCATATTTAGTTTATCACATTTAACCTCTTAACCTTGCTAAAACGTAAAGTAGTTCACGAGGTAATGACCTACCTCCTCACACACTCATATGTAATCATAATACGCTACCTTGAAAATTTAGAATACGACAAAACAAGATTTTACATTAAAATACCATTTTCTTTATAAAACCTTTTCTAAAAGTTTTAGGTTAATGTAAGTCGATGTTCAACACCCCAATACTTATGGGAATGCGGAAATATGAATAACAATCAAGTTCTATGATCAAACATCGATTAACCGTACGAATCGTTTGCTAAACAAGTTTTAACAAAAGCTTTAGAGTTTTAATCTACTATGCGAAGGGATTATACCAAACGGTTCTAGTCCTTCGTCTTGATGTTCTCTACGGCCTCTTTGGATCTCCACGCCCTCTTCGGCTTTCTTCCGTGATAGACGATCCACCCGAGAACCCTAATCCAAGCTATAACCTCTAAACTTGAGGTTACTTAGTTTCTCTAGTTGCTAAATAGAGTAGCTAAGGTGATGTAGAGATTGGTTATGGAGTAATTAGTCTTTCCTAATCCTTGTTCTCAACTCATGAGGGTAGGATTAGGGTTTGGTGAAGGAGAGAGAACTTGAAGAGAGAGAATGAGAAGATGATAATGATATTATTATATTGAATAAAGCTTCTCACTTGATATATATGAAACATAAAGAATAAGAAAGAAATGAATAATAAGTGAATATTCATCATGTTTCATTTAATCAAGTGGGTGATTCATTATGTGAGTCATTAAGCAATAAATGATGCTTTAATGACATGATGAATCACTCACAATGAGTCACTAATTCAATAAATGAAAATGCCACCTCTCTCTTTATGTCACATCCTTCTAGAAGCTTCTCGGAAAATTACGAGAACGCCCCTCTCATCCGTGAAAACACGGAAAAACTTTAGACTGTATAAATCCAATAACCTGATACTAGAATCTGGCTTAAACCAAAGCCGGCTAGTAAAAACTGTCCGAATGTCGTACGTGCGATCAAACACGTACGCGTCCGAACCTTTGTCGTAAAACCATACGACCTCTATATCTTTTCGCCTGGGTTTGGGATATCTCTGTGTGGGACTCTAAAGACTCGACTACTACGCTGGCAGTGGGTTTAACCACAGACCGCAAGCGGCACTAGCTGTACGTAACGGTCCCCAGGTAGTTGTCGATAAGAAAGCTGATGAGGTAACCCATCTGAAATCCTACTGAGCCTGTCTGTGACAATATCCGCGCAGTCCGGTCTGTTCGTCTAAGAGTATCACATGTACGGTCTAGGGAGGTGGTGGACGTCAGACCCCTAATAACCATACAAGTCGTGTCGGTATGGCTCTATCACCATCCGAGAATCTACTGATCAACCTATCAGTAATTCTCAATTAGCCCTGGCCAGGGACTTATGGTAATGACCAACCGATCACTGTGCGATATCAACTCCCTATACCGGGAGAGACGAATCCCTAACAGTCACTCACTGCCTCCACATGGCTCGGGACTGTGCCCAACTGAAACCTGTTTGCACGACTCCTTTGAGCCGTGGTAGGGTAACAATCAAAGCACAGTGGGAACTCACACGAGACAAATGATGACCTTAAGTCAACGGACTATCTGCACACATGTCACCTGAGAACTGCTATCTGACGTTAGGTATAATACCATCCAGTCAGTTCTCGGCGAGTCCTGTCCGGTGTACTCACATCCAGTGAGCATCTGTATACAATCTTAGGTGAACATCACCAATGGTTGCGGGACCAATCCATTGCCCCTCGTCAGGGTCTAGATATGTATACACTAGTCTACTCCGGAGTATCGATGCCCAATCTCGATACTCCTGCGACCAGGGACATCTAAGGGTGTGCCTATTGACTATCCAGCTCCCACTAGTATGACTGCCATCACAACGCCGGTAGTCAGACAAACACCCTATGGGCTTTATCAACATATATATATAAATACCAAGTAAAATATATTATACGTTAAGACAAAGTCAAACCAAATAGCGTACTATCATATCAAGCAAGACTGTCATGTACATACATATCCCAAGCTTCCTATACAATGTAGGCCTCTAGGGCATATATATCCAACAGTTAATACATTCTTAAACCAATATCTTTAATAGGAAAAATACGATAAGTTGTGGACATCGATCGTTTATCTAAACCTGACTTTGTGGTGTCTAGGCTAGGCAAGTGAGAAAAGGTAACTTTAAAAGGCCCGTCTCACGATTCATGAGCGGATCCCTCCTTTTCTCATTTGTACTTACCTGGCCACAATTGGCGGTGAAGAGGCGATTTGAGCCTTCTAATGACTTGACGTTTAGACCATTTAGAAATAGGCTAGTTGGCTTAGGAAACCCTAGAATCTAAAATATGGAAATTTACACCTTTTACAAATAAATACCTTATCTTTATAAAACCGTTTTCTAAATGATTGGTATTTATTAAATCTTTGCAAAGCGCCACTACAACCCACCTTTGGGGAACTCGTTAGGGATAGTACAGTTTATCGTGTACCCTCGGGCTTAGTAGTGCGAGATTCAGACCTCCGCAAGGAGCATTCGGTCTCGAAAGGTTTAAAATACGACATTTAAGAAAAATGAGATTTTTGGAAAATAAAATATTTATTAAAAATTATTCTTCTATAAACATATGTATATTTATCATTTAAACACCTATTTTATTATAAGATAAAGTTTCCACCTTTTCCTAAAGAATTACAAGATTAAAAGTTACATTAAAATACCATGAATTTCAAATAAATCAATATTACAAATCAATACCTTTATTTATGAAATTAGGATATTTTCACTAGAAATATCACAAAATAAATCACACTCATTATAACTATAAAGATGAATAATAAATACTTGAGGTGTATCTTTAAAACTATACAAAAGTATTTTTACATAAAACCCCTCAAGTTTTATAAATTACAATAATGACCTTAACAAATATAGAACTTCGACTTGCATTTCTTTTAGTCTGACTCGGGGTTGAGTCTGATTATTTCTGAGTTGAATATGGTTCAAGTCAATCTACATTCTTTAATATTCCAACTCAATATGAACACATGAATCCCAGAATCCAGTTAACAATATATACAACTTGACTAAACCAAACCATGGATATACATCCATTTTTTTCCGTTATTCCATTTATCTGATTATGTAGTTACAATCTATTTACTGATATCATGGTTTTGGTCAGCCATCCAACTTACACAATACAATACAACAATACTATCAAAACACTACGGGGTTTAAGGGGTAGATTGGTACGGAAGGTGTTAAAGGTGGCACGAGGTGGTCAGATTAAGACACCTAACCTATATTCCGTTGCTGTTGTACCGTGGCTTAATGGTTCCTTGTACATTTCGTTTGCCCTGGTCTCTAGCATATAGAGACCCCTCTCGTATACACTGGCATCCTTCTGTACTAAGCTACAAACAACAACGTTAACACAATATTCTACAATATTTTACAATTATACTTTAGAAAATACCTCTTATTCTGTCTTTTCTAATTCTTCATTATCTTTGGGACTTACCGAGCGACCTGTTCGCTGACGACATTCTATTTCTTTCTTCTTTGAATGTCGTCAGGTGCTTTGGACCCGACAGAGATCGAGCTCACCGGTGAAGACTTGGAGCAGTTTCACGAAGACCCAGAGCTCTAGACATTGTACCTTGTTCTATTCAGTATTTTCATTTCCTGTTATGCCATTGTTTAGGCATCGCTTTTCATTTCAGTTGTATTTACTTTTCATGCATTGTACAAAAGAATGTTATTAATAAAGTTGCTGTTATTTCTATATCTCTTGTCTCTTGTGATTTATTTTTATATTGCTTAGATACGCTTAGCGTATGTACTTCTAAGTATATACGTAGCGGACCTCGTCGCGTCCCCTTCGCCGTACACCGGGAAGAGGGGTGCGACACGTTAGATGACAGTTCTCTGGTGACACTGGTACAGGTTAGCCTGTAGACCCGAGATCGTCATAGATTCTTATGTCACTCCCACTGTGCTTTGATTTCCACCTTACCACATTCAAGAGAGCGTGCAAAATGGTGGTTTTTTGGTACAGTCCCGAGTCACATGGAGGCAATGAGCGATAGGAGGGGTTTCATCTCTCTCGGTATTGGGGGTTGATGTTTCGCTATGCTCGATTGGCTATAACAGGAAGTCCCTGGCCAGAGCTGATACTGAGTTTAACCGGTAAGTGTTATCAGTAGTTTCTCGACCCGTTATGAGCCTCACATCGGCATGACTTATCAAGTTATTGGGGTCTGACGTTTACCACCCCCAGACTAGATATGCGACATATCAGACGAAGAGACCAGACTGTACGGTGGTGTTACTGATAGGCTTTGCGGGAGTTTAGACAATCTTGCTTGCTGATCTTCTGATTGCTCAATACCCTGGTAGACGTTACGTCCAGCTAGTACCGCTGACGGCTTGTGGGTAACTGATATGATCATTACCTACTGCCGACGTATTGACGAGTCTTTACAGTCCTACACAGAGGTTTCCTGGCTCAAGCAAAACGAAGTAGGGCACATATGTGATATGTGCGGCACCGAGATCAATACGTGTATATGATATCTTATTCTAATCTCGTGATATAGGTTATATGTGATATAACCGGATTATTGAATCAAGTGTTGATTCAATGATTTGATATTAGTCGGTTATATATGATATAGCCGTATTATTAAATCAAGTGTTGATTTAATAATTTAATATATAATTATATATTTGATATATTAATATATATATTAACTAATATAAGCTCACTTAAGAATTTCTTTTCTACAAATACATTAAAAATATATGTGACATATATAAATGTATTTATTTTATTTATGTGTCATGTTGGATGATACACAGAACTTGGGTGTATGAGACTCATACCATATTAAACATAATGTTGGGATTTATTTATTTAGGGAAAACCAAAATTAGGTGGAAATTAGCATGGCTAATGAAGGCTTGAGAAGCTTGTAGAAGTCTTGATCTAATTCCACTAATTTTGTTTTTATCCTAGATATTTATTAACCTAACTATTATATTTAGCCATGGTTAACTCTCTACAAAAGGATATGAGATATTCTTTCACCCATGGTTCACCACAAGTTCATCTTCTTCATCTCATTTTCTTCTCTTGGTTTTCTTGAGTTGAAGAAAGGAAAAGAGGAAAAATATTCTAAAGTGAGAAAAATTCCTACTTCATCAATCTATACCAAACTAGCCATTTAGTATAGGTTGTTTGCTTCACTAATTCATCAATTTGTGAAGAGGTAGCTTGAGTTAGAGTCTCCTCGACGTAGATCATCTTCGGCCTCGAAGATCTTTGAGCAAACTCGTTCCTTTCGCCTAGTGGAGCCTAACAAGAGTCCGAGAGACCACCATTTGGAGCTAAGGGACCTACACGGAGCTTTAGAAGTGAAGGACCGGTCTACAAAGGTGGTATTCCTTGTTCACATAGTGTAAAGTTGTTTACTTTCTTAGTTGTACCCGAATTCTCTAGTTCGATTCTCGGTTTGAGTTTATTAGCACACTAAAAATTTAAAATTGTATACTCGATGCATCTTTAAAACCTAGTAGTCGTGCTAAGGAACTCTAACAGGCATTTTACATCAGCCCAGTGCTTCTGTCGGTCTTGGGCTATGCGCATTCGTTCCCTGATAATGCGAACTACATCTACAGTCACCACTATCATCTCAGGTCCAAGGAGTTCTCTATCTCCGATGTCGTCCCCACTTAATGGTGAACGACACTTCCTTCCATAAAGAGCTGCATACGGTGCCATTCCAATACTCGCTTGGTAGCCGTTGTTATATGAAAACTCCACAAGATGTAGGTGATCTTCCCACGATCCTCCGAAGTCTAACATACACGCTCTTAGCATATCTTCTAAGATCTGAATCGTTCGCTCGGACTGTCCATCTTTTTGTGGATGGTAAGCTGTGCTAAAGTTTAGACTCTTTCCCAAGCTAGCTTGCAGACTTCGCCAAAATTGCGATTGAAATCCAGTGTCACGATTGGAGACAATACAGACCGGTACTCCATGTAATCTCACGATCTCCTGCATGAGTTCATGGGTATCAGAAATAGTACACTATGAAGAGTTAAATCTTACCTAGATTCAAACTTACTTCCATGTACTTCTTTGCTAGTGTTTTGGTAGATTGGTCAACTCGAAATGGGATGAAGTGAGCTGATTTTTTGAGTTGATCCACAATAACCCATACTGCATCGTTACCTTTCGTGCTGCGAGGAAGTGCATGTTGGCTATAGTTCCCTCAAGGAAATTATCATAGTCGTAGGCATGTGATTATGATGATTGTGGGAGGACCTATATCGGTAGAACAGTCTTACTTGAGATGATAGTATGCTATCTAGTTTGTCTTTATCATCATGTACAGCATTAGGTGGGATTACAGATCACTATTACATGTTGATAGAGCCCATATGATTCTTGCTTGACTACCAGCATTATGATGGCGATCATATACGTGGGAGCTGGGTAGTCTATAAGCACATCCTTAAATGTCCCTAGTCGTGGGAGTTTCGAGACTGGGCATCGATACTCCAGGGTAGCTAGTGTATACTGATCGAGACCCCGATGAGAGGCAGTGGTCGGTCTCACAAGCCATTGGTGTTAGTTTGTTCACCTAAGATGTATACAGGTGCTCATTAGGTTATGAGTATACCGGACGGACTCGCCGCGAACATGCTAATTGGTATTATACATATTGTCGGATTGCAGTTCCGAGGTGACATGTGTATAGGTTAGTCTATCAACCTGAGATCGTCATTTGTCTCGTGTGAGTTCCCACTGTGCTTTGATTACTACCCTACCACGGCTCAAAGGAGTCGTGCAAACAGGTTTTAGTTGGGTACAGTCCTGAACCACATGGAGGCAGTGAGCGGATCGTCAGGGGATTTGTCTCTCCCGGTATTGGGGGCTGATGTCGAGTTGTGCATGGGTGGCCATCACCAAAAATCCTTGGCCAAGATAGTCGAGAATTACTGATTCGGATCAGTAGTTTCTCAGTGGGTGATGGGCTTCATACCGACACTAAATGTCGCGTTATTAGGGGTCTGAGTTTATCCACCCCTTAGACTCGATATGCGATACTCATAGACGAGCGGACCGGACTGTACGGATATTGTCATTGTCAGGCTCAATATAGGTTTCAGGATGAGTTTTCTCATCGGCCTCCCTTTCACTCAATACCTGGGTAGCCGTTACGTACAGCTAGTGCTGCTGACGTGCTTGTGGTTAAACTCATTGCCAGCGTATTGACGAGTCTTTAGAGTCCCACACAGAGGGTTTCCCTGCTTTGGGCGAAACCATGTAGAGGCTCTATGGTTTTACGGCAGGGTTCGATCACATACGTGTACTTGTGCACGGATGATGTTCGGACGGATAATACTAGTGGGCTTTGGTTTAAGCCGGATCCTAGTATTATATTGTTGGATTATTTTCATCTCATTGTATTCGTATTCTTTGGAATACGGGTGCGGGTATGTATATACGGATGATGGGTATTCTTGTAATTTCTTACAAGATTATTTTTAGAAGATTACACCTCATTATGGTTTAGACCTTTTTGGATTAAAAGGTTATTGAGGTGTAGGATGAGGTGTTTATTGCATTTTTGGTGGCATGGCTTATTAGTGACCCATGGTTACTTTTCTAAGTATGATTAAGTTTTTGTTTGTTGTGAGATTTTGTTGACTTGAGATATTTTTGGTTGACTCTAGATATTTTGGAGCCATGGGATATTTATGTGGATGGCTTCAATTATTGAAGAGGATTAACACAAAAAGAAATCTCACAACAAAGAAAAAGACTTAGCCATTTTCTTTCTTGAGTTGCCTCACTCTCATTCTCATGGCATATTCTTCTACCTCCACCCAAAACCTCTCATGTGTTGAGAAACCTTGGGTGTCTTGAGACAAATTAATCCTTCATCACTCTCTACTTATTCTACGGTATCTAGTGTAGCGATCTAGGTACCCTAGTTACCTCGAACATGAGGTTGGAGCTCGATTCATAGACTCTCGGGTGGATCATCTTCGATGAAGGAAAACCGGAGATTAAGTTTGATCAAGGAGGCCTCTAGGAGCTTGGGAATATGGTTTAAGACCAAAGGACACGGATCATTCGGTATAACCATTCTAACTCCTTTGCATGTTTTGTTATCTAGGGCTTATGGGTCGATCCGGGTTATCGGGTTGTTCTAGCGCCGGTTTTTGAAAATTTTTGTTCCGCAATGGCCATGGTTTGATGGCCGGATCGCTTTCATAACTAAACATGGTATCTGAGCCACTTCATAAGCCTTATTTAACTCATTGCGACATTAGAAATCCGACGTTTTTGTCGTGCAAAAACTGCCGACAAAAACAGTTCCAAAAACTGAAAGTTTGAGATGTTTGCATATCCCGCAGGCTCACGGTTTGAACTGATAAGCCGTAGGGTGGTGTATGGGCACCCCAGAGAATCCCCAGGGGGACCGAATGGCTGGGCCCACTCCCTAAGATCGCCACAAGGTGGTCTTGGCGGTGGGGACCCGAAACTGCCCCACCTTTGGCAGTTTCGGGTCTGCCTCACCTCCTGGCCACCTCGTGGTGGACTCGGGAGTAGGGTACCCCCTCTAGGCCCCCAACTCAAATTTAATTTTGTGATCTAACTCCCCACAAAGGTTCGGCCGCGTTTCTTTTTTATTCGGACTTCCGAATTGGCATTAAACGGTCTGTTTTTGGAACTTTAGCTCACTGTTTTTTCATGGTTTTGGAAATTGGTTTAGTTTTCTAATTGCGTGCAGAATTCTAATGTCGTAGTTTTCAGTACATACATTACTATCTACGACCATGAATGTCATTAGATCGGTACAACTCGTCTAATTGCTATATGACTTTTAGACGGGTTTACGAACGTGACATTCACGTTGATGTTCTGTGTTGTGTTGTGTTGTGGTTGGGGTTGGATCGTCGTGGCGGATAACTTGGGTGCAACGGTAGTACAGTTTGGATTTATTTGTATATTTGATATTGCAGGGCGAGCGTCCGACATGTGGACTGCCGTCACTGCCCATTTGTATATTATTTGTTTGGGGTATGACCGGGTTGAGGTTGATGTCACCCTTGTACTTATTTTCTTTTATGTACTAGGATTACCCCGCGGTGGAGTGCACAAATAGCCGGGTTCTAGAGGGCAACGGGCCTGCATCTCATGGCGGTGATACGGAGAGGGCCTCACGCTAGAATTGACGGGCTATTCGCCGCACTCATAGGGGGTATAGGTTGACCCAATGAGGGGTGCTCAAGTTATCGGATTCTGTGGAGTGTTGGGTAGCCCACTCACTTTGTTGATTAGGGTTGCCTCACTTCTGGGATTGGAGGGTAACTTTCCGCACTCGTAGGGGTCTAGGTTTTCATTGCACAGGATATCTACATGACCAGGGGAACATCGGATTTCACTTGCGTCACAAAGGAAACCCGGGGCTCCCAGATTATCCGTTTGTTCTGTGATGCTTATCGCTATTCTGTGATGTTACTTTATATCATGCCTGGGACGAATGTTATATATATTTATATATATACTAGTAGATATTGTATATGTTTTGCACCCGCGCTAGTCCAGCTCCCGCTCTATCGTTAGTTAAGTAACCTAACGGGTGATGACGGGGCCCAGTGGCGAATACGGGTGGTATATACATACATCAAATTTTTCGTTCCTTTCTATAGTATGATATGTTTAATTGATGGGACTGCGTTGATTCTGATCAATGCAAAGATAAAACAAACCTATTTGATGTTGTTGGAACCAAGTATTTTTGAAAACAGACATTACAGTCATTTTATTTTGCTTTGCACAGTGGTATTCGGTTATGAATATCCAGCATCTCATTCGACGAGGCAAGAGCCGAGATCGCTTCATCGGGAGTGACCTCTTGAGCAAAAGTTTGTGTCATTGTAATAACTTCACTATAGTCGATTATTTTTTGCTTTGCATCGTGGTATTCAGTTTGGAATATCATGCACCTCATTCGACGAGGAAAGAGCCAAGATCCCTTCACGGGGAGTGACCTATTTAGCAAAAGTTTTCGCCACTATACTTTTGTAAAACCACTTGGATTCCTTCAGCGATATCAAGTTCATTACGTTAAAGGTTTTTCGCCAAAAACCAGCCGTAGCCCTCCGTCATTTCAGACGGGTAGCGCTTAGTATTCATACTATGTTTGTTGGCCTTCGTCAAGGCATAGTGTATGGTAGCTATGTGTTACTTTTCTGTTGCATGGATTTGAATTAATCTAGGACAGTCGTACAACTTTGTTGGCCTTCGTCAAAGGCGGGTACGGGTGGGTTTTGATTAATCTGGACAATGACGGGTAGAACTTGACATGTGACTTATGATTTGTTGGCCTTTGTCAAGGTCATAAGAGCATGGGCCAAAAATCCACATCGGGAGTTTCTACAGAAACTGAAACTTGCCAGGCATGAGCATACCTGCTGGAGTGTGATAACTTGAGTGGCTTCCATCAAGTTATCATACGATGATAGTTGGATCCCGATTCCCACTGATGAGTTGGTTTACTCCTCGGGTGATTTTAGATGATCCCGTCTAATTCTTCATTTGGGTTTGGAGGAGAATTCGAGAAAACAGTGGGAGCCATCCTGATTAGATAAAGTGATTAACCATTTTGATCTAGGTTAAAGTACACGCTGAGTATTTCTTTTCTCTCTCTCTCTCTTTGGCAGCGACCATGGCCCGACCCTAGACTAAAACTCATGAACCAAGTTAACCGAACCTTCTTAAATCACAACGACTTTTGAATTGTTATAGTTGCATATATCATTTCCACTCCTACTTTTACCCTTTGAATTTCTCCGAAACATTCCGTATCACTACGAAGATCCACATTTATTGGATATGACCATTGTATAGTTACATACGAACTTGAAGAAACTTGTTCCATTTCGAGGATGGTTTCTAGTTCAGGAGAAATAGAGTAAGGATTATTCAGTTGTCTTTTCCCTTTACCTTCTCTCAGGTTGCGAGGGCTCCTAGGATTAGGAGGGTACACCTATTACGCTTATTGGATAATCTTCTTCCAAACCTTAGGCCGGTGCCGAAGGTTAGGGAAGGAAGAAAACCAATTAGCCTAAGTGTGGTGTACAGAAGGTAATAAGTAAAAACAAATAAAGGAATTAGAAAGAAGGCAAAGTAAATTGCGACTGCTATCATTCACGACGAAACCGCGTATATCATCGCCACTCCTACTTCACCTTTGCATTTCTCCGGAACATTCTATATCACTACGAAAATCCACATTTATTGGATAAGCCATCGTATAGTTACATACGAACTCGAAGGAACTTGTTCCAGTTCGAGAATGGTTTCTGGTTCAAGAGAAATAGAATAAGGATTATTCAGTTGTCTTTTCCCTTTACATTCTCTCAGGCTGTGAGGGCTCCTAGGATTAGGAAGGTACACCTATTATGCTTATTGGATAGTCTTCTTCTAAATCTTACGCTAGTGCCGTAAGGTAGAGAAGGAAGAAAACCATTTAGCTTAAGGGTGGTGTACAGAAGGTAATAAGTAAAGACAAATAAAGGGATTGGAGAGATGGTAAGAAAATATACGGTTACTGTCATGAATCTGGATATTGGAAGAGGCATTACTAGGAATACCCGGATACTCCTTCGAAACATTTTCATGTTTCAGTTTCACCGTGCAGTGCTAATTGAAAATTGATTTCCCAATTAGATTCTGACTCCAGGGTATGTATTTACCAGCTTTGATTCTCACATCTATATAGTGTTACAGATGATGAGTGGGAGCAAGATATTGGGAATTAGATGATTATATCCTCATTATATCGGAATTTGTTGTAATTGGTGATATTTGAGGAAATCACCTGGGTTTTTGCCTGACGGCAAATATTTGGTTTTGAATATCCGTTGTTATGCACCAATTTTAAACTGATATATCTGTACGTTTATTTTATAAAGTGAGATATAACTTTTTGAAATTATGTCTATGACATTTACCTATATCAGTTGGTGATTGGGTAAGGAGCATTCAACAACGGTGCAATTCTTCTTAATCATAGTACAATTTTCAACCTACGATGCACAGGGTATGAGTTATTTAACTCAGGGGACTTATACAATGTATTGTATGTTTTCCAGTGTCCATTTGGACAAAGGGGTTGGTGCTCGTACTATATTCTGTTTACTTGTGACTTCTCCAGTTTTAGATAAGTATTTCGTAGAAATACAAGGTCCAAGTTTTGTGAAGTTATAGGTACAAGAATAAAGTAGAGAACCATATGTTGCAAGTATCAGGATCTTCAAGGTGATCGGAGATGTAGATACTTGTGTTTGGTATTCCGTTAATAGTAATGGTTTTGAGAACTTACTTCTCTTTCAGGTTACTCATATTTGGATGCACTCCTAGTTGAGTAATGTTGATAGGCCTCTTTCTATTTGGTTGACATGCATTGGAGACAACTGAATGATTTGAATATGATTCCAATTAAATTAGTGCCTTTGTTTCTATATTGTATATAGAATAGTTCATATCTTAAAAATGTTAAGGTATATGGAGTTGTCCGGCTTATACTTAAAACCAAAATCTGGACAAACACAAGGCACGTTTCAGTAATGGCAGTTTGTGGGTTATCCCGGGCTATGACAAGGGTTAAATTTCTACCATCTGGAAGTTCAATAGATATATTGTTCTTGACTCGCCACAGTTTTAGTAAAATGGATTCTTTTCAGAAAACATTAGTGGGAGTATGGTAGAACTGGAAGTGATTCCAGAACCACAAACGATTACTGAAAATTTAATAGAACCTAAAGATTCAACTGGTTTTGAAATTCTATTAGCCACTCCGCAAATATGGTGGGTAACCTCAGGCACCCGAGAGGTACTTCGGTCTTCTCATAGAAGGTGAGAGGGAGGTTCTTGTTTACCCAGACTTGTCATTGCTGCTGTTCTAGACTATGAAACCCGGCAGGAGGATGAGTATAGCGTAGTTCTAAACTAGGTTTAGAAGTGCACGTGTATGTGACTCTGCCAGAGGGTTGTTGTAGTCAGTGGGAGCAACGGAAGCATAGAGGACAAGTAGCTTGTGTCTATTTATAGACTAAAGCAGATATAGTGGAGATGGATCATATATTTTTGATGTGACAGTCATAGGCTTTGACCTTATCAGAATAGGAGATGGATCTGGTAAGAAGGTAGTAGGGTGTGATGTCCTGGTATTTGGATGACATGCACTTTATAGGAAGCGAAATTCCTATACTACAATCGGTTATACTGTGCTTGTCACACAGTTGTTTCTCCACAGATATGAATATAATATCAGGATTCTGGTTACTGAATCTATGATTTTATATCTAGATTTGGGAAGTATCCCAATTTGGGTACTTTAACACTATTCTAAAGGTGTTTTAGAATGGACGACTCCTGGCATGGTGGTGTACCTGCAGGGGATGCAGTCACCCTCTCTAAAGGATGTCTTTTATACTAAAAGGTAAAGGGATTTGCATGATTGACATATCACTTGCTTAGGCAATTGAGTCAATCATGTGATGTCAGGTACCACACCAGATATTGTTTTTACACTAGATGCAATAAGTATATATGCAACAACCCCAAATTTCCTATACAAATTTTTCAAAATATTTTTTTCAAAAATTCATAAAGGGGTATTTATTGCCTGAGCACAAGACTTAAGTAATTAATTAGCAATTTAATTACAAGAAGGAGCTTGTAGCTCATTGGTAATACCTTTCATTGCTGAACCAAGCCACCAGAGTTCAAATCCCATGCCCCATATTATTTTTTGTATTTATTTTGTTTAAAATTCTTTGGAAGCCCAACAGTCCACACACCATAACTCCCAAAACTTGAACTAAACCTGAAAAACTAAATGTACCAGTGCCTACCCCATGAGACCCCCCACATTCCGACCCATCGACTAGGCCGGGATCAGTCGAGTCGACTGGCGGACCGACCGACTTGGGCCGGCGCCGCCGGCCGGACTCGGCCGGACGGCCGAGTCCCCAACATCAAAAGTGTGACTCTTGGCATTCTATAACCCCCTGTATACTTCAAATCCCCAGATCGGTTCCAAAGAATTCAGAAAGCCTCATTTACTACAATTTTTAATAAATTTTAATATATTTTTATATTTTTTTATCTAAACTCTTCACCTACCCTAACCCTAGCCTAACCCTATAAATACCACCCTACCCTCTACCCTCTCACTCACATTTCTGAGCCAACTCTCAAGAAAAATCCTTAGAACCATAGTGTGCAATCGAAATGAGCTCGAGGCGAAGCTCCGGCGAAATCTACGGCGAACTTCCGGCGATCGTTTTAGGAACTACCGGCGACGACGCAACACATCGGCAATCTATCTAGTTCCCTCTCACTCTATTGTGTAATCTAAAACCCGTAAGTCCCAAATTCTACCTATCTCTTCTATCTAAAAATACGGTTTTACAAAACCCGACGGAATCGGAATAAATCCGATTTCCGATTCGGTTTTCTATAAAATTCCACTTCTCACTAATACAATCATTCCTAAACTTCCTCATGTTGATTATTAAACACTAATTAAACAATTTGAACAAGTTTCATCACATAAAATGATAGCTTTATCAAATTATCATATTTTTTTCACTTAAATACCACATTGTTTCAATCCTTCATTTAACCCATCAAACTTGCTATACATTTAAAGTAGATCACGAGGTAACGACCTACCTCCTCACACACTTGCATACAACCTAACACAATACCATTGAAACCTTAGAATACGAGAAAACAAGCATTTATATTTAAATACCATACACTTAATAAAACTATTTCTAAAAGAGTTAGAGTTGATACACTTTTAAATAAATACATCTTATTATGAAAATACGATAAGTTGTGAACATCGGTCGTTTATCTAAACCTTACTTTGTGGTGTCTAGGCTAGGCAAGTGAGAAAGGTAACTTTAAAAGGCCCGTCTCACGGTGATTCGTGAGCGGATCCCTCCTTTCTTCACTTGTACTTACCTGGCCACAATTGGCGGTGAAGAGGCGATTTGAGGCATCTCACAACTTGTCGCTTTGGACCATTTAGAAATAGTCTAGTTGACTTAGGAGACCCTAGAACATGGAATACGGAAAAATTGACATCTTTACAAATAAATACCACTTACTTCATAAAACCGTTTTCTAAAGGATTTAGTATTTATACAATCTTTGCAAAGCGCCGCTACAACCCATTTTGCGGAACCCGTTCAGGATGGTGCGGATTATCGCACATCCTCGGGCTTAGTAGTGCGAGATTCAGACCTCCGCAAGGAGTATTCGGTCTCGAAAGATTTAAAATACGACATCTTGAGAAAATGAGATTTTTAGAATATAAAATATATATTAAAATTATTTTTGTATAAATATATGTATATTTATCATTAAAATACCTATTTTGTTATGATATAAATATTCCACATTTTTCTAAAAATCACAAGAATCAATTTTACACTAAAATACCATAAATTCCACATAAATCAATATTACAAAGAAATACCTTTATTTTTGAAAATAGGATATTTTCACTAGAAATATCACAATATAAAATCCACATTCATTACAACTATAAAGACGATTAATAAATACTTGGGCTGTATCTTGAAAAGTATATAAAAATTATTTTTACATAAAACCCCCTCAAGGTTTATAAATTACCCTAAGGACCCTAGTAAATATAGGTGTAAGAAATAATCAAGACTTCGATATACATTTCTAATTGTCTGACTCGGATTTAAGTCTGATTATATCTGATTTGAATATGATTCAAGTACAATCTACAATTTACAGTATTCCAATTCAATATAAACACATGAATTCATGAATCCAATTATCAATCTATACAACTCGGCTGAACCGAACCATGGATATATATATTCCATTTACATGGTTCTCCAGTTATTCCATTTACATGATTATACAGTTATATCCATTTACTGATATCATGGTTTCGGTCAGTCAACCAATTATACAATCAATACAATTTACAAGACAAACAATACAATCAAAACACTATGGGATTTAAGGGGTAGATTGGTACGGAAGGTGTTAGAAGTGGCACGAGACGGTCAGACTGAAGACAGCTAACATGAATCCAATTGCCGTTGTTCCGGGCCTTCTAACGGAGCCTTGTACTCTATATTCCGTTTGCCCTGGTCTCTAGCATATAGAGACCCCTCTCGTATACACTGGTATTCTTCTGCACCAAGCTACAAACAACAACGTTAATACAACATTACAACAATATAATACAACATTAAAGGATACTATCTCTCTTTTACTCTCTGTCTATTTCTCCCTTATCTTTGGGACTTACCGAGCGACCTGTTCGCTGACGACATTCTATTTCTTTCTTTTTTGAATGTCGTCAGGGGGTTTGGACCCGTCAGAGAACAAGCCTACTGCTGAAGACTTGGACCAGTTCTGTGAAGACCCCGAGATCTAGACATTGTACATTTTCTATTCAGTACTTTCCATTTCCTGATATGCCATTGTTTAGGCATCGCTTTTGTTTCAGTTGTATTTACTTTTCATGCATTGTACAAAAGAATGTTAATAAATAAAGTTGCTGTTCATTTTATATATCTCGTCTCTTATGTATTTACTTTTATATTGTTTAGATACGCTTAGCGTATTTGCTTCTGAGTAAATACGTAGCGGACCAGTCGCGTCCCTTTCGCCGTATACCGGGAAGCGGGGTGTGACAATATATATTAATCCAATCCCGGAGAAACGTTGGGAAGTAGTTTATGAACATAAGTGGATGTTCTAGGGATTTGGTAATGGCGGCCTCCTTCGGGAGACGGTTATCATTTCAGGCTTCCAAGATGACCTGGATGATAGAGTGACTGTCAGAGTTTTAGTTTTCCCTCTTTTGAGGGACAATATGTTGGACAGGTGGTCCATCCGGATAGTAAGGAAGGCATGGTGCAGGATACTGATTAAATTCAGTGGACAATACAGTCTAAGATGTTTGCTGGATTTGGAGTTCATTTGTGAACTGGGTCCCATCAGATATCCAGACATATTCTAAGACGAGTATTGCTCATTTCGGGAGATAACTTTCTCCGTGAAGTTGAGATATAGAGAGATACATAAAGAAATATTGGATCAGATCCACTCACTGAGGCTATTTCTCAAACACAATAGTTTCGCAAACGAGCTTTGCGAGACTGATTAGTAGAGGAGTTGGGTGTTCGGTATCACACGGGTTGTGAGTATACGACATCGCAATAATTAGCCTTAAGTGCAAGTGGGAGATTGTTGGCTATATTGCCCTCAAGGCAATTATCATAGTCATAGGCAGGTGATTATGATGATTGAGGGAGGACCTATACCGGTAGAACGGTCTTACTCGAGATGATAGTATGCTATCTGGTTTGTCTTTATTATCATGTACAGCATTAGGTGGCATTACAGATCACTATTACATGTTGATAGAGCCCATAGGATTCTTTCTTGACTACCAGCATTATGATGGCGATCATATACGTGGTAGATGGGTAGTCTATAAGCACATCCTTAAATTTTCCTAGTCGTAAGAGTTTCGAGACTGGGCATCGATACTCCAAAGTAGACTAGTGTATACTGATCGAGACCCCGACGAGAGGCGGTGGCCGGTCTCACAAGCCATTGGTGTCAGTTTGTTCACCTGAGATGTATACTGGTGCTCATTGGGTTATGAGTACACCGGACGGACTCGCCAGGAACATGCTAGTTAGTATTATACCTATTGTCAGATAGCAGTTCCCAGGTGACATGTGTACATGTTATTCTATTGACCTGAGATCGTCATTTGTCTCGTGTGAGTTCCCACTGTGCTTTGATTACTACCCTACCACGGCTCAAAGGAGTCATGCAAACAGGTTTTAGTTGGGTACAGTTCCGAGCCACATGGAGGCAGTGAGCGGATCGTCAGGGGATTCGTCTCTCCCGGTATTGGGGGTTGATGTCGCGTTGTTCACGGGTGGCCATCACCAGAAATCCTTGGCCAACATAGTCGAGAATTACTAATTCGGATCGGTAGTTTCTCAGTGGGTGATGGGCTTCATACCGAAACTAAATATCGCATTATTAAGGGTCTGAGTTTATCCACCCCTCGATACTCATAAACGAACGGACCGGACTGTATGGATATTGTCACTGTCAGGCTCAGTAGGGGTTTCAGGATGAGTTTGCTCGTCGGCCTCCCTTTCGCTCAATACCTGGGTAGCCGTTACGTACAGCTAGTGCCGCTGACATGCTTGTGGTTAAATCTATTGCCAGCATATCGACGAGTCTTTAGAGTCCCACACAGAGGGTTTCCCTGCTTCGGGCGAAACGATGTAGAGTCCGTATGGTTTTACGGCAGGGTTCGATCACATGCGTATACTTGTGCACGGATGATGTTCGGACGGATAATACTAGTAGGCTTTGGTTTAAGCCAGATCCTAGTATTATACTGTTGGATTATTTTCTTCTCATTGTATTCGTATTCTTCGGAATACGGATGCGGGTATGTATATACGGATGAGGGGTATTCTTGTAATTTCTTACAAGATTACTTTTAGAAGATTACACCTCTTTATGGTTTAGACCTTTTTGGATTAAAAGGTTATTGAGGTGTAGGATGAGGTGTTTATTGCATTTTTGGTGGCATGGCTTATTAGTGACCTATGGTTACTTTTCTAAGCATGATTAAGTTTTTGTTTGTTGTGAGATTTTGTTGACTTGAGATATTTTTGGTTGACTCTAGATATTTTGGAGCCATGAGATATTTATGTGGATGGCTTCAATTATTGAAGAGGATTAACACAAAAAGAAATCTCACAACAAAGAAAAAGACTTGGCCATTTTCTTTCTTGAGTTGCCTCACTCTCATCCTCATGGCATCTTCTTCTATCTCCACCCAAATCCTCTCATGTGTTGAGAAACCTTGGGTGTATTGAGATAAATTAATCCTTCAGCACTCTCTACTTCTTCTACGGTATCTAGTGTAGAGATCTAGGTACCCTAGTTATCTCGAATATGAGATTGGAGCTCGATTCATAGACTCTCGGGTGGATCATCTTCGATGAAGGGAGACCGGAGATCAAGCTTGATCAAGGAGGCCTCTAGGAGCTTAGGAAGATGGTTCAAGACCGAAGGACACGGATCATTCGGTATAACTATTCTAACTCATTTGCATGTCTTGTTATCTAGGGCTTATGGGTCGATCCCGGTTATCGGGTTATTCTAGCGCCGGTTTTGAATATTTTTGTTCCGCAATGGCCACGGTTTGATGGTCGGGGCGCTTGCATAACCAAACGGTGTAGTCACGAAGTCCATGATGATGTATTGCCACTTCCATTCTGGAATAGGTAACGGTTGAAGTAAACCAGTAGTCCTGTGATGTTCAGCTTTTACTTGCTGAGACACCAAGCATTTGGCTACGCTTCGGCTACTTCACACTTCATTCCGTGCCACCAGTAATGTTGCCGCAGATCTTTGTATATCTTTGTACCACCAGGGTGTACTGAGTATGGAGTGTTCTGAGCTTCTTTCATCAACTCTTCCCAAACAGAACCTTATAGTACACGCAATCTGCTTCCGTATCTCAATGATCTGTCTTCATGGATGATGAAGTCCATTCTAAGTCCACTTTCTACTTGTTCTCTGATCTTTTGCAACTTGGCATTGCTTGCTTGAGCTGCTTTGATCTGATTGACAATAGTAAATTGAACCTGTAAATTCATCAACTCTGAAGTATTACCTGGCATAACCACTTCAATCTCCATCTTGTGCAAATCTTATTGTAGCTTCCACTGTACGGTGAGATTCATTGATAGTGGCTGGCGACTAAGTATATCAAGAACTACATTCACCTTCCTTGGATGATATTGTAGGTTGATGTCGAAATCCGTCATAAGTTCTAGCCATCTTCTCCGCCGCATATTCAGCTCTTTCTGAGTAAACACATACTTCAGACTTTTGTGGTCTATGTATATATCTACCCGTTCTCCAAGAAGATAATGACGCCAAATCTTCAGTGCAAATATATCAGCTGCCAACTCTAAGTCATGCATTGGATAATTGCGCTCATGAATCTTCAACTGTCTTGACGCATAAGCTACAACTTTTCCATGCTGGTGTAGAACAAATCCTAATCCCTTACTGGATGCATCGCAATACACAACAAAACCTCCTGATTGATCCGATATTACGAGAATAGGCGTTGATGTCAATCTTGACTTGAGTTCTATAAAAGCTTGTTCACATGCTTCTGACCATACGAATACTTCATCTTTACGTGTGAGCTTGGTCAGGGTTGTTGCAATCTTCGAAAATCCTTCTATGAATCTTCGGTAGTATCTCGCTAATCCCAAGAAACTTCGAATATCCTTCATCGTCTTTAGTGTCGGCCATTCGCTTACTGCTGATACTTTAGCTTGATCCATAGAGATTCCTTCACCTGAAACGATATGCCCGAGAAATCCGACTTGATCTAGCCAAAACTCGCACTTGCTGTACTTGGCATAGAGTTGATGCTGTCGCAAACTCTCCAGGAAAATTCTCAAATGTTCAGCGTGTTCTTTCTGACTCTTAAAATACACCAGGATGTCATCGATGAATATAACAATGAACCTATCTAAGTACTCTCGGAAAACCTGGTTCATCATATTCATGAATATGGCTGGTGCATTGGTCACTCCAAATGGCATCATGAGAAACTCATAATGTCCATAGCGAGTCCTGAATGCCTTCTTCGGAATATCGGACTCTTTAACTTTCACCTGATGATAATCCGAACAAAAATCTAACTTTGAGAAAATGCAAGACACACATAAATGATCGAACAGATCGTCGATTCGCGGTAGTGGATACTTGTTCTTTATCGTGACTTCGTTTAGAGCTTGGTAATCAATGCACATTCTGTATGAGCCTTCCTTCTTCTTCACAAGCAAAACTGGAGATCCCCAACTTGAAGTACTGGGACGAATCCATCCTTTCTGCAGAAGTTCATCCAGCTGAGTACGGATCTCCTTCAATCCTTCTGGACTTAAGCGATATGGTGCTTTGATCACTGGTTGTGTACCAGGTACTAAGTCAATACTGAATTCAAGATCTCGATCAGGAGGCAAACCTGATATGTCTTCAGGAAATACATCGTCGAACTCCCGAACTACTTCTGGCTTTGATTCTTCCTTTGCTTGTAGTGTTACAACCACAGCCTTCTTTGGCTTTGCATTTTGTGTTAGGCTCCAGTGTACGGTCACCACATTTGAAATAAAATATCGGATGGTCTGGAATCTCGAACACTACCTTCCTTTGACGACAGTCGATGGTAGCGTAAGAAGTTCCTAGACAATCCATACCCAAAACTACATCGAAGTTCGGTATGTCCAGCATCTTGAAGTTAACATAAAATTCACCGCTGCAGAAGACCACTGGACACAAATTGTATCCCAAAGTTACCTTTAGAACGTCGTTCCCTAAATAGACAGTCTAGCTGGATACAAGCGATTTAACTGGAATCGCATGAGTTCGGACAAACCGTTGCGATATAATGCAATGAGATGCTCCAGTATCGAAGAGTGCTAGTTCAGGAAATGAGGCTACTAAGATTGTACCTAAGTTGTGTGGAATATGTTTAGATATAAGAAAAGATACTTTGATATGTATAAAGGTTGAAAGAAAGTTTGAAAGAAATGGAGTTACCAGTGATGACTTGGCTAGTGGCTTCAGCTTCTTCCACAGTCATTGTGAAAGACTGTCGCCTAGGTACATTCCTCCTTGCTGGAGGCGTATTCCTCTGTCCTTGAAGTAGGTTCCTTTGTGCATGATGGAACTGATGAGGAGGAGGTACAGTAGGTGGTCCACGAAGAGGTGGATCTGGGAGAGCAAGACGAAGAGCAGGTGCCTGGATAGCTGGCCGCTGCAGATAGGTGATTGCTGGTCTGGGTGCATGATTCTGATTGAGTCTGTAAGGACAAGATCCAATATCGTGTGTGAATGAGCCACAAACTAAGCATAGACGATTTGCACGCCTGCAATCCTTCGCCAGGTGTCCATTTCTTTTGCAATAAAAGCAGTAATCTGGACTGGGCCGGTTAAAAGATACTCCCGGTCTCTTAGGTACAAACGGTGGCCTGGAAGAGATTCTTCCTGCTATCTGAGTAGCAGGGCGCTTCACACCGGCAGATTGAGGTATGCCATTCTTCTTCACCACTGCCTTATATCTTCGGGAAGCCTTCAAAGCCAAATCATGGGTTGGGAAATCCCCCGTAGCTAATGCAGCTTGGATCTCCGGGTCCAACCCTTGCTGAAATCGTCTAGCCCTGATCTCAACAGTCGGTATGAGATGGGCCGCAAACCTGTTACCGTCGTGTGTTAGCTGTGTAGTATGTGATATTAGAAATTCTAATATTTAAGACATAGCTTACTTGTTCAACATGGTGAACTCAGTATCATACTCATCCACAGATTTGGTCCACATAGAGCCTTGTTGCAAGTGAATGAATTTCTGCTCCATATCAAAGCGGGCAGTCTCGGAAATTTTTTTTGTGTTGAACATCTCACGAAAAATCCTCCATTCGATCGACTGGGAAAGACGGCTTTCTTCTGCCTTCCACCATACCCTGACATTGTTAGTTAGTTGCAGCTTTGCAACCCTTACCCAAGCAATGTCTGGCACTTATGCATCTTCCGGATCATCTTCGATCGACTGAGCCCATTCCTCAGCTTCCAAGGGGCTCTCTTTCCCAGAGAATTATTTAGGATGCAATGCCCGGAATTATTTCATTCCAAGTGCCTCAGCTTCTGGGCAGTTTATTAGGATAGCAGTCAGCTGCTGCTGTCCCTCTAAGAGGCTCTTGATCATCTCGAGCAATACCGTCTGCTCGTTAATAGGAGCTGCTACGGTAGGTGTAAGTGGAAGAGGTGGTGGTGTGGTGTTGCCATTCATGTTCGTGCTCGTATTGTTCGGTGAATCCATAACCTTGAAAGAAAAATAAGGTTAGGATATATTCAAAGAATATGAAATGTAAAGAACGTTTAGTTGCTGATTTTTATAATTCTTGTGATATATATTGCTTAGATTTCAATGCAGAATTGACCCTGCATGGTATGCCTTTATGCAGAACTGATTTGCATGGGCCGCCAAAAAAACCTGTCACGCCCCGCTTCCCAGCGTACGGGTTTGAGACGTGGCATAGCAAGCGACGTATTTACTCATAAGTAAATACGCTAAGCGTAAATAAGAAATATAATGAATGTACATAAGAAATGACAAGTGATATAAATAAACAGCGAACAATCGTGCCAATTTACCCGTAGAGTTCGTAGTTGGTGATCTTGTATTCTTGAAGATATCACCGACTAGAGGAGTAATCCAATTTGGCAGTCGAAACAATCTTAGTCTTCGATTCGTGAGGCCTTTCGGTATTATCGAGCGTGTTAGAGAGGTAGCGTATCGATTGGCTTTACCACCATCCTTGGTGGGTGTTCATGACGTGTTTCATGTATCTCAACTCCGCAAGTATACGAGATGAGATGCACGTCCTAGATCACTCGGAACTGATAGTAAGAGAAGATTTAACGTAGAAGAGCGACCAATGGCTACTGTGGATCGACGAGAAAAAGTCATCAATAATAAATTTATTCCACTAGTACTCGTTTCATGGGGAAATCGTTCGCATGGAGAATCTACCTCGGAACGTGAAGACGAGATCCAACAGAAGTTTCCACACCTCTTCTCTTAAAAATCTGTGTCTTCTTGTCTTTTCTTGTTCCGGGAATTTCGAGCATGAAATTCTTTTGTAGTTGGGTATAATATAACATCCTAGTACTTTTATACTATATGTTTGGGGTATTTCAAATCTTGCTGTAAAATTCTTTACTATTGTTGCTATTGGGTTGCGAATAATACAATTAGTATCTGTGGTTATTATCCGACCCAACCCGCATATTTGAAACCCAACATGGTTCGAGATTACATCAAATATTTGCTAGTACAATGTATCCACGCAAATCTAGAATATATATACATATAATATATTTTAGAATCTACATATCTTTTATAATACAATATAAAACTAAATAATATTTTTTCCCATCTAGTCTTATATGACAAAATACCTCATATCAAGTGGTTGCGCCCATATATCGTGTTCGTATCCTAAGGGTTAGACAAACTAGTATTTGGATTGCTACATATATTTACGTAGATTTTTATTTGGAGGTATATGTATTTAATTATAGACATTTGCATCACGATTTAAATTCTTACGTATATTCTTCATATTTAAAAAATAGATTTTTAAAGGGATACAGGTAATATTCGGAGCAATATGGTATTATATGTAATATCTTACCATATATATATTTTTATATAACTAATATATAAACAATTATATATATATATAATATTAATTATTAATTATAAATAAAAATAAAGAAAACTCTCTTTCTCTCCATTTCTCTCTCTCTCCCCCCGCCCCCCACACTCTCTTTCTCCTTATATATCTATCTATCTATATATATATATATATATATATATATATATATATATATATATATATAAATTTTATAAACAACTCTCTCTCTTTCCCTCGTCGCCAACCCCCAATCCTAACCCACGCCTCGTCGCCGTCCCCCCTCTCATCTTCGCCCATATCTCCTCGCCATCACCCTCCCCTCGCTGTCAGCACCTCCATCCTTATCTTCTTTTCCGACGACTACCCAAGCCCATAACCCCGACACCAAGAACCCATCACTCCTCGTATCTGACCTCTCGCCGGAACCCGATCACCCCTATCACCTACCTCGTCTCGTCGGCAACCCCAGAGCATCCACACCACCACCACACCCTCTTCTTCTTCCCCTGCTCATCCCCGAACACCATCAACCCTCACCGGCCATGACGTCTCGCCATCGGCCTCCCCATCACCTCGTTGCTACCATTTCTTCTATGCTCGCCAAATCCTCAGAACCCTAGCAACCGCCAACAGCCCATTACCTTCTTCTTCTTTTCTTTTTCTTTTTCTTTTCTTTTTCTTCTTCTTTCTTTTCTTCTATTTTCCCGATCAGTTCGCCGGAGTTGCGCACGTCGCCGACGATCCAGACGACCCAGTCACCATCGTCATCTAGTCCAGATACCACGTCATGCAGCTGCTCAGCCAGGTCAAGTTCGACGTACATGAGTTTGGTATCGTGACGTTATTCGACGTCGGAACGTGATATCTGTATCTCGACGTGAGATTCGATCAGATAAGTTCTAAAATTGCAGCTTGCTGTTTTGATGATATCGATATTTATATGCTTGACTATAGTACATACATTTTAATATTCAGCAAGTAGCACCAAGTTACAGTTTTATAATATCATTCTGTATCCGTACCGATAATGGTTTATCTAGTTGCATGCCGGATCATCACAATATTATCATACTACAATATCAGTTCAGTATGTTATCTAGATTGCAATATACAAGGTAATGAATGTATAACGGTTATTACAGATAGATACATATGCATCCTGGCATTAGTTATGTTTACCGTATTTAGATAGTGATTACAGTTCTACATTTGGTATCTATTGTGGTTAAAATATATTGCATGACATGTTCACGACCCACTACCAGACTTGTTACTTGGATCTTATTACTAATGTCGAAAATACTGACTTGTTGTCCTGACGGACGTAACTTGTTGTCTACATAGACAAGACCTGTACCTGCTTAATCTTGTGTTGGCATTAGATTTATATCATCAATACCTGACTTGAACACAAACCTGGAGGGAAAATGGGAAATTAATAATGAAACCTGACTTGTAACTCAACAGTTCGATACTTCCTACTAATCAGTCTATACGGGCTCGGCCAGCCCCGGAATGATGATGCTGACATCATTCTTCTGTACATGTTACCTGTTTACTGCTTAACGGCACGTTTCGGATTCAGCCCGAGAATCTTGAACGTGGTCTCGGGCACGCACGGGATACTATTGAGTTACATCGACGATTCCATTAAATTTATTTCAAAGACTTGTAGAATAGATAACCTAGAAGCTCAGATTTTAGGATACACATCACATACATATAGCTCACTATTTTATACATGTGTTTATTATTTATACTCATGTTTAATCATAGCATCCTATCCTGGTCATTACTATTATTTTGATATTTATGACACAGTGATGTCTGGGTTTTTCATGGCCCAGTTCCTCTGACATTATCGCAGGCAGATCAGGAGTAGTTTAGCAAGAAAGCCGAGCATTGAGGAGCTAGATGTTTAGTTTAGCGATGCTTAGTTTCTTTTATTTCCGCAGTTTTATTTTTATCGATATGAGCACATAAGGGACGTGATTCAGAGATTGTTTATTTGGATCTTGATTCGTTTCCGCTATATACATTTCTTGATTTTATTTACTGTGGCAGATGGATATGTGTTAGCTAGATTTTGTTTTACTGTTCTTGATATCCGATTGACAACCGTAATGTGACTATGGAGAGATTATTCCTAACCATAGGTAGCATGGTTAGCTCTGTCACGTACCATATTTACGTATTTTGGGAAGCAGGGCATGGCACCTTTTTTTTAAATTTTTCATAATGATATATTATCTGACGGTGCTCACGAGTAGGGATTTCGCAAATCAAGGCACGTGGCGGATGGTAAGTCTCCCATGTGCACCAACTGGCTACTTGAAGTCTACGGAGCTGAGATAAGTACCGTGCAAGGGGGACATTGCTCGGCGCCTCGCCTCCAAGATAACATCCGACCTTTGGGGGGCCTCTCCTTAATACATTCCCTCTTCGCCGAACCATCAGCCAATTGTAGGGTTACTAGGCACTGTCACAAGGGTCTATAAGCCATCAACCATACCCGATTTAAAATTTAGACGTGCCGAACAACCCTAACCAAGATCTTAAACTAGAGATTAGGCGAAACAAAGCAAGTAAACAACTTTACTTCTAAGAGTTTGGGATTACAACCTTTGTAGTCCGGTCCTTCACTTCTAAAGCTCCGTGTTGAGGTCCCTTCACTGCGATCATCGAGTATCCGGACTCTAGAGAGGCTCCACAAAAGAAAGATGCAAGCTTGCTTCCGATCTTCGATAACTAAGATGATCTACCTTGAAGAAACTCAAGCCCAAGCTTTTGCTTCACTAATCAAGTATTAGCAAAGCAAACACCCTAATCTAAGTGGCTAGAATAGATTAGGATGATGAAGTAGGAATTTAGCCCTCATTTGTTTTCAATTTCTCACTCATTTTCATCACTAATGAGAAAGCTAGAAAGCTTTTCCATGAAGAAGAAGAAGAAGAAGATCAATTTCTTTTGTGATGAATAATGAAACTCAAGTCTATGGTTAGAATTGCAACCATTGGTTAAGTATGAAGACTTAACCCATGTAGAGATTTAACTAGGGTAAAGGGTTGAGTTGGGTTAAGGAAATATCTATGCAAAATATCCAAGTCAAAGTCAAAGCTTCAAGAAGCTTCTTGAAAGCTTCATAAAGACTTAACCCTAATCCAAACCCTAACCTCAATTAAACTCCACAAAACATGTTGCATTTATAACCATAACATGTTACAATATTATATATCACATATACAATATTTATTATAACAAAATAAAATAATATCATTAACATATATCACATATATATCAATGTATTACCCGAGTGAGAAAAAGAATCTTTAAGTGAGCTTATATTAGTTAATATAATTTAATATATCAAATATATAATTATACATTAAATTATCGAATCAACACTTGGTCCGATAATCCGGCTATTTCATAAATAACTGACTAATATAATTTGTATCAGTTCATCGAATCAACACTTGATCCGACGACCCGGCTATATCACATATACCCGGCCGATATCACATATCGCGAGAATCTAGTACGGTATCACATACACGTATTGTTCTCGGTCCCGTACATATCACATATATGCTCCTACTCCGTTTTGCCTGAGCCAGGAAACCTCCGTGTAGGACTCTAAAGAATCGTCAAAACGCCGGCAGTAGGTGATGATCATATCAAACACCCACAAGCTGCAAGCGGTCAGCTAAACGTAACAGCCATCCAGGTATAGAGCGATCAGAAGATCAACAAGCAAGCCTGTACATTCTCCTGCGAATCCAATCAGTAACACTCCCGTACAGTCCGGTCTCTTCATCTGATATGTCGCATATCTCGCCTTGGGGTAGTAAACGCCAGACCCCAGTAGCTTGATAAGTCGTGTCGATATGAGATCCATAACAATTTGATAAACTACTGATAACATTTACCAGTAAATCTCAGAAACCCTGGCCAGGGATTTCCAGTTATAGCCAATCGAACACAGCGAAACATCAACTCCCTATACCGGGAGAGACGAATCCCCTCCTATTGCTCATTGCCTCCATGTGATTCGGGACTGTACCCAAAAGCCACCTTTTTGCATGCCCTCTTAGACGTGGTATGATGGAAATCAAAGCACAGTGGGAATCACACAAGACTCTATGACGATCTCGGGTCTACAGACTAATCTGTACCAGTGTCACCAGAGAACTGCCATCTGACATGAGGTATAATACCATCTGCGAGTTCTCGGCGAGTCCGTCCAGTGTACCCAGTCTCCACTGAGCACCCGTATACCTTCTATGATGTCAAACATCAATGGATATGGGATCATCCATCGCCCATCACATTGTTCAAGAAGCGCACACACTAGTCTACTCTGGTGTATCGATGCCCTGTCTCGATACACCCACGACTAGAAACAGTTATAGGATGTACTCGTCGACTACCGTGGACCCACTAGTATGATCTCATCATAGCCCCAGTAGTCGAGTACATATCCTAAGGGCTTTATCAATATGTGAGAGTAAGACAGTAAACTAATATAAGTCAACATGTTAAGATAAAGAGCAACCAGATAGCGTACTATCATGTCGAGCAAGAAAGTCCTCCCTATATATGTCCAAGCATCCACTACAATATACATCGTATGTACAATAATGGCCTCTAGGGCATACATATAACTAACAATCTCTCACTTGCACTAGGGCCATCTGTTGTGGTATCGCATACCCAACAATCAGCTGTGGTTGAAGTATCTCATCCTCAACCATCCCATAAATGTCTCTACTGGGAAATAGGGCTTTGTGAGTAGATCCGCGCTGTTGTCCTCTGTGTCTACTCTCTTAACCTCAATCTTCCTGGAGATCAACCATCTCCATGATCAGGTGATATTGCCTTAGAATAATATCTGGATTTCTGATGGGACGGGGGTTCCTAGGCTTAAGCCACAACTCCATTGTTATATAATGTTAGGAACGAAGTTCATCTCATGAACTTATATATATATCCTGACTGCCTCTTTGGTAGCATCCTTGGTAATGATGTATCCTGCTTTTATCGTCTAGTATGTCACGGTATCTAGCTTGGAACTCTTCCAACATACCGTCCCTCCACTGAGGGTAAAGACAATGCCTGCGACGACATTCAGGCGTCCTTATCACCCTGGAACCTTTTCCAGTGATTCTCCCCAGGATCGATTGATACCATTTCACTACAACTAGTGAGAATCCTAACATCCAATTAGATCTATCTCATAGATATAAAACCCAGGATTTAGGAGGTATCACTTTGATCCAATATGGAGAATCCTTGTGATAAGCGGAGATTGACCGAGCGTAGCATAGGAAACTCCTTCTCTATCAAGAGTATGTCATCCACGTACTCTACGAGGATCACCACCATACTCCCTACTACCTTTTTGTATATACAAGGTTCATCTACCATTTTGATGAAGTCAAACTCTTTGACTACTCCATCAAAACAGACGTTCCAACTCCGCGATGCCTGATTTATCACATAAAACATCTTGCACACGTTTCCGCTCCTCCCACTATCTACGAAGCCCTCTGACTGTGTACTTATAGACGCTCTCTTCTAAATCAACATTTAGAAAAGCAGTCATGACACCCAACCGCCAGATATGGTAGTCATGGTATGTAGCCGTGGCAAGTAGGATCTGGATGAACTTAAGCATAGCTTTGAAAGTCTCAACTTTTCCATGTACACCAAGTAATCTTCTCAAGATATACTTGCTCCTGATGGGGATTTAACCCTTCAGATAAAGCAACCAAAGTCCATACATTGTTGGTGTATAAGGATTCCATCTCAGATCGCTAAGCATCCAGCCATTCTTATAGAGTCCCACTCCGGATGGCCTGCTCGAAACTAGTTGGGTCATCATCTCATGATGCAATTCTCACTCCCGCTGTCATAGAGAAAACTGAAGTATCTCTCAAGTGGGTGAGGAACCCTACTAGATCGGCGGAGAGACTGAGATTCGTTGGTTACTATTGAATCCTTTGGTTCTACCAAATCATCAGCTGCAGTTTGTATAGCTGGAACTCTTTCCAGTTCTATCTCATGACCAATAATTTCTTCACAAGAAATTCCCTTTCACAAAGGTGGCATGCTGAGAAACAAAACATATTTGTTCCTCGGTTTGGTAGAAGATATTCCCTTGCGAATGCTTGGGATATCCAACAAACTTCCACAGAACTGACATTGCCTCGAGCTTGTCTAGATTTTGCTTTTAAACATAGGCCGGACAACCCCAAATCTTAACATATTTAAGAGATGGGCTCTTCCCATACCATATCACATATGGAGTGGTAGGCATCTGATTTGATTAGAACCCTATTCAATAGGTATGCAGCTTCACAAGTGCAGAACTCCCAAAAGGAAAATAGGAAACTCGGTAGTACTCATCATAGAGCGCACCATATCAAATAGGGTGTGATTGCTCCGCCACAATACACCGACGTGCTGTGGTGTATACGGAGGAGTAATGCTGAGAGAGAATCTCATTCTCTTTTAAAATAGTCCAGTAATCTCGTGCTCAAGTATTCTCCTCCTTGATCTCATCAAAGGACATAATACTTATACCCGTTTTTGGTTCTCTACTTCTAACTCATATTCATTGAATTTCTCAAAAGGTTCAGACTTGTGTTTCAACAGGAACACATGTGCGAATCTTGAGAGACTATCAGTGAATATAATAAAGTACAAAGAACCAGTCTTAGCATGTGTAGACAGGGGACCTTACATACATCATCATGTATCAATCCCAAGAGTTTACTAACTCTTTCTCTGTTTCCAATAAACAGAGTTGTGGTCATCTTATCTTTGTGACACGACCGGCAGGTTTCAAAAGATGTAAATTCAAACTAATTTAAATATGTATCTAAATGTAACTTCAGCTAGTCGGGTCACATTGATATGACCTAGTCTATAATACCTCAAGAAGGATCCGTTCATTTCTGAACTCTTTCTCTTGTGTGTATTCTGTACGTTAAGAACTGTAGTTTGATTTAGAACGTCTATGCTTTTAGATAACGTGCCTGAGCCGATCAACTCTTGATATATGAAATGTTCAAAACATTAACCAACAATACAAAATTGTATCCTTCTTTACTAATAAAGAGACTGGTATGATGTTGTATATCAGGTTCGGTATCTAATAACATTCGTTCAGAATCAATGTATTCTGATAATACAGGATGATAAATACCAACAGACTTGGCTGCAACACTTGCACCGTTTCTATCTCATGAAACTTATCACCCGTTCTCAGTTCTCTACCTATCTGTAGCCCATGTAACAAATTACATATGTGGGATCCTGATCCGGTATCACATACACAAGACGTAAAGGATACTGAGAAACAGTTCTCTGTAATGAACACACCCGAAGAAGATGCATCAGCATGCACTTTCTTCGTTTGGGTGGCACAGGAATTCTGGTAATCCCCTATTTCCTGCTCTGTCTTATAACAATTATAAGTTGGAGCGGGACCAACGTTCCCTAGCGCAGTATAGCAAGCGGGTTCGGTCAATACATCTGTATTATTATCTTGATTAAGGCGTGACATAGTCGCTACCTGGAGAGAAAGAGAAGAAAACACTCAGCATGCGCTTTTACAAGATTAGATTGGTTATCAATTTATCTAATCAGGATGTCTCCCACTGTTTTAGTCAAATCTTCCTTCAAATCCTAAAATGAAAGACTAGCCGGGATTAATTACTCCCTACAAGTTCGCCAATCTTTCAGCCAGGACAGTGCCGGTATTTTGAGGGAGGTTCCCCATGCTTTCGCACGGACCTAATTAAAATAAACCTCGTTTTCCCATAGGCGTAACCCCGTTAACACCTTTCTAGACACCTACTTGATCGGCTAATTGTAATGTGTAAAACTCTCCCAGGAGTAACTCTTACTCGCAGCGGGTATCGGGATCCAACTATCTCATAGAAGGTATGCAATCTCATTGCAAATTTCAACACTTGAAATTCCCAATAATATTTTGCCCCTAACATGTTATGACCTTGACGAATGCCAAACAACCCATAGTCCGCTAGCCAAGTTCAACCCATACATTTCCTGATTGAATTAAACCCACCCGCACGACCCTTGACGAATGCCAAACAACGTCGTACGAATACCCTAATCCAATCGCATCGTATGCTAGAAAATAAGCACTAGTTAGCTACCGTACACTACGCCTTGACGAATGCCAAACTACCGCAGCACGAATACTAAGTAGTACTTATCTGAAATGACGGAGGGCTACGACAGGTTTTTAAGAAAATCCTTTGCGTAATGAACTTGATATCGTTGTAGAATCGAGTGATTTTGTAAAGGAGTGTTTTTTAGGCTTTTACTAGTTTTGCTAAAGAGGTCACTCCCGATGAAGGGATCTCGGCTCTTTCCTTATCGAATAAGGTGCAGGATATTTCACAAATACCGTTGTGAAAAGCCAAACTATAGAAGCAATCAAAAGACAAACCGAGTATGCAGCATCTGCTAGTTTCGCTAAAGAGGTCACTCCCGGTGAAGGGATCTCGGCTCTTTCCATATCGAATAAGGTGCTGGATGTTCTACAAGGAATACCGCTATGCAAAGCAAGAACTAGAGCTACCAGTTTTTAAACAAGTTTCTACAACATCTTTAGGTTTCTTTTATTTCATTAATCACATTAATGAAGTCCCATTTTAATTATGCTTCACAAGCATCACATTTGAAACGAAATCTGCAATATAACATATATCTCATATATATAATATAAACATTCGTCTCAAGCAATAATATGACGTCATCACAGAACATTGCAGCAGAAGAACATATATGAAATATTGGATATACTAGGACATCCGTGTTTTAATACGAGCCTACATAAAACACGGATTCCACGGCCGCAATGAAGAGCCAAACCCACATCCCTAGACCCCTACGAGAGCGGCAAGCAACACTGCCAATTCTAGGGTTAGGAGACCCGATCTCGACTCCTCGAGATGGTCTCCCACTGGACCCTAGAACCCGGTTACTTATGCTCCCCGCCTTGGGTCTACCTAATGCGGAAAAGTAAATAATATATAATGGTGACATCATCCTCAGCCCGGAAGTGCCCCAATAAAAGAATGTTACATACAATGAATTTTATATGAATGAAAAAGAAAAACTCTCATCTCACATAAAACCCCCGGCTATTCAAAACACGACGATCCAATATAACATATCACAGCAACACATAATATCTCATATCATAAACGTAAGTAAATATGCGTATCTCAATTGTCGTTGATGTATAGCAACGAAACCGGTGATACACCACATATTACACTTACGATCGCAGAAAAGAAAGTGTAAAAGTACAACAGTTGGAATCCGCAACCTGCTTAGACATCGCATGCCTAACCAAATGAATTCCTTAGACATCTCATGCCTAACAATTACAAACCCCGCATTTTAGTCACATTATCGAAAACTCTTTTCAAAATCAACTCGGGCAATTCAACAAGATTCTCGAGATCTTGATTGAATGCTCGTCGCAAACTTTAGTAGACGGCCGCACCCCCGGATGCCGTCGACGAAGTGCACTAAGGCGGAACACCGCTGCCGCGAGCACCCGAACGGATGCTTTTGGCGACGGGGTTCTCCTACAGTCACTTGGTCAGGGCTATGGGGCGTGGCTATCTATTAAGTTTACCCGGCGAGTATCCTCGTACGCTACGTGATTGCGACAGACTTTTGATCGCATCAAAATCCCGTGGCAACCGATCAACTGAGACTGAATTGCTAGATTTATAACATTCAAATTAGTTATCTCATAACTATTTGTGGATTCCAAATATTGTATCACATTCCAGATAAATAGACAATGTTAAACTTTCTGATCGAATAAACAAACACCCAAGATTTCCCAAATAGCTTAACACTTGAGCGGAGTTCAAAAGGTATCCATCACATGCCACAGTACCAATGGTCCAGCCGTAGAAGGGTCAAACCAACGCCTCACATGTGGCAACACCGTACTGCCCCAAACCCTAAGGTTTAGAGACGGTTCAGACGGTCACATAATAGAGTTAAGGTTTGTGTTCTTCTAGAGGGTCCACCGCGTTACTTGCACGACTTAGAACGTTCTTAAACTACGGAAAAATCCAACACTTGGAAATTTTCTGGCAGGGGAAAAAGTGAGTTATTGATATCCGTTCGAACTTCTTAACACATTCTAAAATTACCCGGAAAAACTTAAACGAAGTTAAACTTTCCGATCGAATCGACGAGTTCCCAATACATCCCAGAAAACTCAACACTTGAGTAGAATTAAAAATTCTCATAACAATCAGGAAATACATACGGATATTACTGTACAAAAATGAAACCCTAATTCCACTGTTGCGCCGCGGAACAGCCGCGCAAGGCATGTCTTGCCGCGGTTCCGCGGCTCTTTAATGGTAATAGTGTCTCGTTTTTCACAGATATCCTCATAATTCCCTGCTTATATTTCTGAGTATTTTTAATATGAAAAATGTCAACTTTTGGAAAAATTTCCAGAAACTAGGTTTTATCGGGTATTCGGAGTTCGATTGGACATTAAACTTCGTCTAGACTTTGCCTAAACCTCTAGCTTGGCTATGATACCACTGTGGGGTTACTAGGCACTGTCACAAGGGTCTATAAGGCATCAACCATGCCCGATTTAAAATTTAGACGTGCCGAACAACCCTAACCAAGATCTTAAACTAAAGATTAGGCGAAACAAAGCAAGTAAACAACTTTACTTCTAAGAGTTTGGGATTACAACCTTTGTAGTCCGGTCCTTCACTTCTAAAGATCCGTGTTGAGGTCCCTTCGCTGCGATCATCGAGTATCCGGACTCTAGAGAGGCTCTACAAAAGAAAGATGCAAGCTTGCTTCCGATCTTCGATAAATAAGATGATCTACCTTGAAGAAACTCAAGCCCAAGCTTTTGCTTCACTAATCAAGTATTAGCAAAGCAAACTCCCTAATCTAAGTGGCTAGAATAGATTAGGAAGATGAAGTAGGAATTTAGCTCTCATTTGTTTTCAATTTCTCACTCATTTTCATCACTAATGAAAAAGCTAGAAAGCTTTTCCATGAAGAAGAAGAAGAAGAAGAAGATCAATTTCTTTTGTGATGAATAATGAAACTCAAGTCTATGGTTAGAATTGCAACCATGGGTTAAGTATGAAGACTTAACCCATGTAGAGATTTAACTAGGGTAAAGGGTTGGGTTGGGTTAAGGAAATATCTATGCAAAATATCCAAGTCAAAATCAAAGCTTCAAGAAGCTTCTTGAAAGCTTCATGAAGACTTAACCCTAATCCAAACCCTAACCTCAATTAAACTCCACAAAACATGTTGCATTTATAACCATAACATGTTACAATATTATATATCACATATACAATATTTATTGTAACAAAATAAAATAATACCATTAACATATATAACATATATATCAATTTATTACCCGAGTGAGAAAAAGAATCTTTAAGTGAGCTTATATTAGTTAATATAATTTAATATATCAAATATATAATTATACATTAAATTATCGAATCAACACTTGATCCGATAATCCGGCTATTTCATAAATAACCGACTAATATAATCAGTATCAGTTCATCGAATCAACACTTGATCCGATGACCCGGCTATATCACATATACCCGACCGATATCACATATCACGAGAATCTAGTACGGTATCACATACACGTATTGTTCTCGGTCCCGCACATATCACATATGTGCTCCTACTCCTTTTTTCCTGAGCCAGGAAACCTCTGTGTAGGACTCTAAAGAATCATCAATACGCCGGCAGTAGGTGATGATCATATCAAACACCCACAAGTTGCAAGCGGTTAGCTAAACGTAACAGCCACCCAGGTATTGAGCGATCAGAAGATCAACAAGCAAGCCTGTACATTCTCCTGCGAATCCAATCAGTAACACTCCCGTACAGTCCGGTCTCTTCGTCTGATATGTCGCATATCTCGCCTAGGGGTGGTAAACGCCAGACTCCAGTAGCTTGATAAGTCATGTCGATATGAGGTCCATAACAGTTCGAGAAACTACTGATAACACTTACCAGTAAATCTCAGCAACCGTGGCCAGGGATTTCCAGTTATATCCAATCGAACACAGCGCAACATCAGCTCCCTATACCGGGAGAGACGAATCCCCTCCTATCGCTCATTGCCTCCATGTGATTCGGGAATGTACCCAAAAGCCACCTTTTTGCATGCCCTCTTAGACGTGGTATGATGGAAATTAAAGCACAGTGGGAATCACACAAGAATCTATGACGATCTCGGGTCTACAGACCAATCTGTACCAGTGTCACAAGAGAACTGCCATCTGACGTGAGGTATAATACCATCTGGGAGTTCTCGGCGAGTCCGTCCAGTGTACCCAGTCTCCACTAAGCACCCGTATACCTTCTCTGATGTCAAACACCAATGGATATGGGATCATCCATCGCCCATCATATTGGTCAAGAAGCGCACACGCTAGTCTACTCTGGTGTATCGATACCCTGTCTCGATACACCCATGACTAGGAACAGTTATAGGATGTACTCGTCGACTACCGTGGACCCACTAGTATGATCTCATCATAGTCCCAGTAGTCGAGTACATATCCTAAGGGCTTTATCAACATGTGAGAGTAAGACAGTAAACTAATATAAGTCAACATGTTATGATAAAGAGCAACCAGATAGCGTACTATCATGTCGAGCAAGAAAGTCCTCCCTATATATGTCCAAGAATCCACTACAATATACATCGTATGTACAGTAATGGCCTCTGGGGCATACATATAACTAACACCAATAGCTTGCCTCCAAGCAATCCTATAACCGAGTTTCCTCATCTTCTTTGCTCGTTTCCGGGCTACCTTATAGCTGAGATTCCTACGCATCCATTGAGCACGGGCATCCCTGTAACAGCTCCATGTATCTCGCCACGACGAGATCTCCGCCGCTCCACATCCCGCATCCCACGCTAGCGTATCTCGCCATTAATGAGTGATCAGTCTAAAATACTGCATCTTTAAACCGGCAATTTCCCTATCATTTGCATTCATATAGAAGTGTTCAGCATTCATATAACACATATTAGCGAAACAGTCGTTAAATATCAGATTGCATGTGTTAGACTCTAAAACCAGCACTATAATGGAAATTGACTGCATTTCATAGCATGGCATCATTCCTATATATCGCAACTTGTGTTCCGAAGTTTATGCAGGAAAATTACAGAAGATCGGTCAAATTTACAAATGAAGACTGTTAAAAATACGCCAACTAATGGATTTGGAATCTGGTATTGATCTAAGAAGCATTCAGAGATTCAACATATCAGAAAGTACCATTTAAGACATCAGGAAGCAACACTGAAAGTATGAAGCACCAAGGAGCCGACTTGGCCGCGGAACCGCGGCCGGAGCCGCCTTGCGCCGCGGTTCCGCGGTGGCCTTGCCACGTCACCACCCCAAAATTGCTTCATAATTCCTACATCAGCTTCAACACTTCAGAAAGACATTACATTCTCCAGAAAGCCCCAGAAGTTTCTGCCAGTTCAGCAAACTAGGGTTTCTAAGCTAAACATTCCTAGCTTAAAGTCTAAGCTAAGCTCCTAACTAACTTACAACAAACTTTTGGAGGGAATTGCAAATTCAAAAACCTAGACCTAGGGTTTGGGAAACCTATAAATAGACCCCTAGGCTTAGATACCATATAGCATCTCATATATGATCTCATATCATAGATCTTAGACAACTCATTGTTGGCTAAGCCCTAGTTCTTCATCTACCCACATTCTTGCCATCTCCAAACCCTAACCCTAATCCAATCTAGAAATACCCAATTCAAGATCCATGGAGTTCGAGCAAAGCAAGTCTTCAAGCATCCTTTAGAAGCAAAGCTGGTATTCAACGGAGCACGAGATCGAAGCGATCCAAGACTCAAGAAGCCGAGCGATGCAAGATTCGACGAGCGAAGTTCCTACCTCTTGTAAATCTTGAGAGTTGTAACTACTTATTGATGTAATGAAGGTGAAGATTCTTTAACTTGTTTACATTTCAATTCAAGCATTATGATTCATTTAGATTCTTGAATATGTACTTTGTGATGATGCTTGAATAAAACTCCGCTCGTGGAAGAATCGAAATAATTGTAAAGATTTATTCCATTGTAATTTTGTAATCAAAATTCGCACAAAACACTAAATGATTTGTTGTGGTTTATTGCAAGGAGATCTGGAGCTTGCTGTGAAATTGGAAATTTTTTTGGAGAATTCTAGAGGACTCAGGGACTACACAGAAGCTCTCTGTGAAAATTGTGTGTAGGGAACATCACCGACGGCGGCGAAATCGCGGTAGAAGCCACCTATTGCGGCGGTTCCGCGGCTTGCTGAAGCACTCTCTGTGCAATTTTTCTCTCAGGTCCTCTACAACTTTCTTATGTCCTTCTCTGTCTTCTCCAATTAACATTTTGTGCAGGTTTCTTTGCAAATAAATCACAGCACGCAAATAGCAAAATTAAATTGTGCTTGTTTTGATTCTTGTGGTTGTTTGCATAATTAATACGGACATTAAGGGGCAAAGGCCGAATCCAGATTAGGTGGGGAGTTCATTACCCTTCCTAAGCCCCGAAAATCGCAAAACTTGCATCCGCATTTACCCCAATTAACTAAAAAAGATCTAGAGATGACTCTAAGGACCGTCGCGCTCACTTAGGACAGAAGAAGGCCGTGGGTAATTCATTGCTTATCCGCGTTTCTCTTGTGGTGTCTAGGCAAGTGTGTCGAAGGCTAGTGGTTACTTAATTAGGCCCACTACTTACGTAGTGGAGAACCTCCCACTTAACTGGCACTTACCTGGCCATAGGAGAGACAAAGAGGCAGTGGAGGATTTATCCTGCGTCTTGTCTTCTGGCAGTTATGAGCGGTCTAGAGATCTGATGTAGGCGACCCCTAGAATTAGGATTTTGTGTGCTGCATTTGTTGTGTTGCATCATATTTTCAAAAATCCGTCCATAAACAAACACCGCATTCATTCATTCATTACCCCTAATTATAAGCCACGCTGCCACTTGTACTAACCCTTTTTAGTACAAGATAGGCTGGACACGGGATTCTAGTGCCCGTTTAGTCCACGTACCCTTTATCGACTCCGAAGTCGGTATTTCTCCATTTACTTCTTCTTTACCCACCACCACACCCACATCGATGGATCCACCTCCATCAAACTTCTTTAACCCTAATCTGCCGCCGTCCGTTGGTGTGCAGAATCTACCCCGCATCTCTCTCCAAGAGAGGTGTTATCCACTGCGAGGTCCTCTTTCGACCTGCTTATCCATTCCACCAGCCAACGGGGATAATTTTGAAATTAAACTCCAATACATCAACCTTTTACCCAAATTCCACGGACTCGAGACTGAGGACGCTTACGTTTTCATTACCAAATTTGAAAACGTATGCGCAATGATGGGTACGTCACAACTTTCAGTGGATGCTATGCGTCTACGACTTCTTCCATTTACTTTGTGCGATATAGCCGAGAAGTGGCTATATAACACTACCGCACACTCTATCATGAATTGGGAAGAATTCGTTGCGGCATTCCATAAGAAATTTTACCCAATGCAAAAGACAGCTCGAATCCGTAGCGAACTTAATCAATTTACCCAGCTCCTTACTGAACCATTTTCAAAATGCTTTGAACGTTTCAAGGATCTTTTGGTTTAATGTCCTCATCACGGCATCCCGAGATGGGATCTTTGCCGAATCATTTATGAGGGCATTAACCCAAACACTAAACAGAACCTTGAAAACATGTGTCAAGGTACTTTTATGACCAAGGATGATGGGGAAGCTTGGAAATTTTTAGAAGAGTTCGCTGAAAAATCACTACAGTGGGAGAGTGGAACCCAATCATTGAATAAGGGTGGCGTGCACCAAATAGATGTGTCCATAGGTGTTCGAGCTGAGATGGCAGCAATGCAAAAGAAGCTCGATGCTATGGAACACAAATTTTCTGCAGCCTCCCTAAACCCAATGTCGCTCCCCAAAACTGTATGTGGCTGCTGTTCTGATCCGTCTCATTTAACGGAAGAATGTCCATTAAACTCTGCGTTTCAAGGTCACGAGCATACAAATGCCGCATTTCAAAGACCTAGAAACGATCCATATTCTTCCACATATAATCAGGGTTGGAGGAATCACCCGAATTTTGCTTGGAACCAACAACAATCTCAAAACACGGTTCCAAGCCAAAATAATTTCCAAAGGGCTCTTCCACTACAACAACAACCACTTCAACTCACTCAGCACCCCTACCAGTCATAAAATTTCCACAACCAGGTCAACACTCCTGCACAGTCTAATCCTATGCAGTTGACCGGTTCTGACGAACTCTCTCAATTCACTCAAACCATGAAATCACTTTTGTCAAATTTCATAGAGGTTTCGGCTGAGGTTAGAACTTCCGTCAGTGAGATAAAGAAAAACTCAGCGTCCCAAGATGAGAGTATCAGATCGATGGAAGCTGAAATTGCACAACTTAAAGCCGAAATGAGTGCGAGAGAAAAAGGAAAACTTCCTTCTCAACCCTTACCTAATCCTGGGCATTAAAATGTAAATGCCGTCACAACGTTGAGATCGGGAAGAGTGCTGAACAATCATGTCGGGGAAGGAATTGATGATATTGAAAATCCTATCAATAACACCCCGGCTGAGTCCTTTCCTCACACACACACTTCTACTTCCGATCCTTGTTCTTTTACCCCACCACCTTCTCGCGAGCCTATTCTCCATTTCCCACTAGGCACGACACCTCAGTATATCCCTTCTAGTTCTCCACAGACGGTCCCCACTACTCTTTTGGGATCTGGTCTACCGCCTCTTCCTTCTCCTGTGATGGACCCGGCGCTTATTGCGAAAGCTCCTTACCCGAATCGGTTAAGGGGTAACAGAACGAGTCCTCATATGGAGAAAATTATGGAAATGTTCAAACAGGTTAACATCAACATCCCTCTCCTAGATGCAATTCAACAAGTCCCCGCTTATGCGAAAATTCTTAAGAACTTGTGCACTAGGAAGAGGAAGACTCAAGTGCCGAAGAAGGTCTTTATGTCTAATAATATTAGCACTGCTTTTATTCCCCAGCTACCAAAGAAACGAAAGGACCCAGGATGTCCTACAATATCGATTTCTATTGGGGGTAAAAACATAAATCGTGCTCTTTTAGACCTTGGCGCAAGTGTTAACCTACTTCCATATTCTGTATATGAGCAATTAGGGATTTGAGAGCTGAAACCAGCTCACTGCACTCTCCAAATGGCAGACCGTTCGATCACCAAACCAAGGGGTGAACTAGAGGATGTGTTGATAAAGGTCGGGGAATTTGTTTTCCATGTAGACTTCATTGTACTCAACACACAGCCTATAGCAAACCCCCGGGGCCAAATTCCGGTGATTCTGGGTCGTCCTTTCCTTGCCACTTCCAACGCTGTTGTTAACTGTAGAAATGGTTCAATGAACTTATCATTTGGAAATATGACCATTGAACTAAACATCTACAAAGTTGGAAGTCAGCCATCAGAACCCTCTGCTCATATTCTCGATGTGTGCTCTGTCCACCAGATCGCTCCCGATAGTTGCGGAGTTGATGAACTTTGCTTTACTGATCTCGACGACATTACCACATCTCTGTTTGACTTTACACATGATCTTAGTGAGGACACTTTTCCTACACTTGAGTCCTGCACTCCTGACTTTTCTCCACCCGAGTCTGTATCTTTCACAGGCTCTAAGCTTCTTTGTAATTCCAAAAATCACTCTATGATCCCACCTTCTATCATTTCTCCGCCCGAATTAGATCTCAAAATTTTACCTTCTCATCTGAAATATGCTTATTTAGGTGAGAATGAGTCTTTACCGGTTATAATATCCGCTTCTCTAGCATTAGAGCAAGAGAATGCACTTTTATCGGTATTGAGATCTAACAAAGAGGCGTTTGGTTGGACTATGGCGGACATCAAAGGGATTAGTCCCTTGATTGTTGAACATCATATACATGTGATGGATGATGCCAGACCAACCCGAGAACCACAGAGACGGTTGAATCCCGTCATGAAGGAAGCGGTGATGAAAGAGATCATCAAATGCCTAGATAATGGTATTATATACACCATCTCCAATAGCCAATGGGTGAGTCATATACATGTCATCCCTAAGAAATCCGGCATCACTGTTATAACCAATGAGGTGTTAGTTATATGTATGCCCTAGAGGCCATTACTATACATAGGATGTATATTGTAGTGGATGCTGGGACATATATAGGGAGGACTTTCTTGCTCGACATGATAGTATGCTATTTGGTTACTCTTTACCTTAACGTGTGCACTGATTGTCTCTCTGTTACATGTTGGTAAAGCCCTTAGGATGTGTACTTGACTACCTGGACTATGATGCGGATCATACTAGTGGGGACATGGTAGTCCATAAGTACATCCTTGAAAGTCCCTAGTCGTGGGTGTATCGAGATGGGGCATCGATATACCAGAGTAGACTAGCGTATACCTTCTCGACCCATACAGATGGGCGATGGATGATCCCATATCCATTGGTGTTTGACATCAGAGATGATATACGGGTGCTCAGTAGAGACTGGGTACACTGGACGGACTCGCCGAGAACTCCCAGATGGTATTATACCTCACGTCAGATGGCAGTTCTCTGGTGACACTGGTACAGAGTAGTCTGTAGACCCGAGATCGTCATAGAGTCTTGTGTGGTTCCCACTGTGCTTTGATTTCCATCTTACCACGTCCAAGAGGGCATGCAAAACGGTGGTTTTTGGGTACAGTCCCGAGTCACATGGAAGCAATGAGCGATAGGGGGGATTCGTCTCTCCCGGTATAGGGGGTTGATGTTGCGCTGTGTTCGATTGGCTATAACAGGAAATCCCTGGCCAGGGTTGCTGAGATTTACTGGTAAGTGTTACCAGTAGTTTCTCGAATTGTTATAGACCTCATATCGACACGACTTATCGAGCTATTGGGGTCTGACGTTTACCACCCCTAGGTAAGATATGCGACATATCAGACGACGAGACCGGACTGTACGGTAGTGTTACTGGTTGGATTCACTGGAGTGTGAGCGGGCTTGCTCGTCGATCTTCTGATCGCTCAGTACCCGGGTGGCCGTTACGTTTAGCAGACCGCTTGCGGCTTGTGGGTGTTTGATATGATCATCACCTGCTGCCGGCGTATTGACGAGTCTTTAGAGTTCTACACAGAGGTTTTCTGGCTTAAGCGAAACGAAATAGGAGCGCATATGAGATATGTGCGGGACCGAGAATGATACCAGTATGTGATACTGTATTCGATTCTCGCGATTTGTGACATTGATCGGTTATATACGATATAGCCGGGTTATCGGATCAAGTGTTGATTCGATCAGTTGTTACTGTTGATATTAGTCGGTTATATGCGATATGACCGGATCATTAAATCAAGTGTTGATTTAATGATTTAATGCATAATTATATATTTGATATATTACTTTGCATTACTAGTATCGGTTCACTTAAGATGGATTTTCTCACTCGGATGTGCACTTGATTGTATCATGTTTGATGATACATGCTTATTTGGTTAAGTGTAAAGAATTGAACCTTGGTTAAGTATATGGTTAGGTTTTTATTTATTTATCCATTCATTTATCTATTTATTTTGGATTAATAAAGAGAGAAGAAAACAAAATGGTTGCTTTGATTCATGAAGTTTCTTGAAGCTTCATGCAACTTTGACCATTTTGTCTTCATCTCCTTAACCTAACCATTCACTAACCCTAGTCTATTCTCTACACCTAACTATGGTTGGAATTATGATAAGGATTGATTTTGTTTTCTATTCTAATTAACTTATCATATCATTATCTTCTTCTTCTTCATCTTCTTCACTTGAAGAAAACCATTCTTCATCAATGGTGATTGATGAAAACAAGTGAGAAATCCAATTCTAAAGTCTACCCACTTCCTATTTCTTCATCCTCTCCCTCTTGCCAAGTAGTAGAGTGTGTTTCCTTCACAAGTTTTCTTGACTTGGTGAAGTTGGAGCTTGATCTAGTGATGCCTCGACGTAGATCATCTTCGGCACGTCGTCGATGACCTAGCCCGCTTTTTCTCCGATGAAGCCGACGCTAGAGCCCGGGATTTGATATGGACAGCGAGGAGACTTCATTGCGGAGCTATGGAGGTGGAGAAATGGATCTACAAAGGTTGTATGTTCGTTTACTTTTAGTTAAAGTAGTTAACTAGTTGCTTTGTCGCCTAGAATTCTAGCCAACGATCCGTAGTCTAGGGTTTCTCGGCACCGTATTTTTTTTTAAATTGGCATGGTTGATGCCTTGTGAGACCTCTTGAGAGTGCCTAGGAACCCTACAGTGGTATCAGAGCCTAGCTAGAGCCTTAGGCGAAGTCTAGACGACGTTTGAAACCCGATCGAACCGAAAACCTAACCCGGAAAATGCTCTCTGGACTTTTTCTAAAAAATGGGTTTTTTCCAGATTAAAAATATGCAGAAAAATCAGCAGGTGATTCTAAGGGTTACTGCGAAATTCTTGTTCCCAACTCCATCATACTGCCGCGATTCCGCGGCACGAGCATGGCTCGTGCGGCTGTTCCGCGGCCGTACGGCCACCTTGTTTAATATATTTTTCACAGTAACTCCTAATTGATAGTTCTGGATTTTCTGTGAATTTTTAATTTTTATTCAAGAGTTGAATTTTCTGGGGTTGTTTTGGGGATTCGTATATTCGATTGGATTCTCAAACTTTGTCTATGTGTTTTTCCGGGTAATTTTTGAATATGTTAAAAAGTTTGACCGGATATATTACCCAATTTTTCCCCTGTTGGGAAATTTCCAAGTGTTGGATTTTTCCGTAGTTTAAAGACGTTCTAAGTAGTGCAAGTAACTCGATGGACCCTCTAGAAGACAACAAACCTTAACTCGATTATGTGATCGTCTTGAACTGCCCTTTGAACCTTCGGGTTTGGGACAGTACGGCGTGCCACATGTGAGGCGTTGGCTTGACCCTTCTACGGCTGGACCGTTGGTATTGAGGCACGAACTGAATGTTTTTAGACTTGTTTCATGTGTTGATCTGTATCGGGAAAACTTGGGTGTTCAAATGTTCAATCGGAAAATTTAACATTTTCTGTTTATCCGGAATGTGATACAACAATTGGAATTCACAATAGTTATGTGATAACTGAATGAATGTTATAAACATAGCAGTTTAGTCTCACTTGATCGGTTGCCACGGAATTTTGATGTGATCAAAATTCCGTCGCAATCACGTAGCGTACGCGGATACTCGCCGAATAAACTTAATAGACAGCCTCACTCTATAGCCCCGACCAAGTGACTGTAGGAGAACCCCGTCGCCGAAAGCATCCTTTCGGGTGCTCGCGGTGGCGGTGTTCCGCCTTGGTGCACTTCGTCGACGGTATCGGGGGTGCGGCCGCCTGCTAAAGTTTGCGACGAGTATTCGATCAGGATGTCGGGAATCTTGTTGAATTACCCGACTTGGTATTGAAAAGTGTTTTCGATAAAGAGACTAAAATGCGGGGTTTATAACTGTTAGGCATGTGATGTCTAAGTAATTCATTTGATTAGGCATGCGATGTCTATGCAGATTGCGGATTCCAACTGTTGTAGTTTTACACTTTCTTTTCTGTGACCGTAAGTGTAATATGTGATATCGCCGGTTTCGTTGCTATATGTCAACGACAATTGGGATGCGCATATTTTCTTACGTTGATGACATGTGATGTTATGTGTTGCTGGATATGTTATATTGGATCGTCGTGTTTGAATAGCCGGGGGTTTTTATGTGAGATGAGTGTTTTTCATTTTCATTCATGTAAAAACTTGTATGTAATATTCTTTTATTGGGGCACTTCCAGGTAGCGGAAGATGTCACCCTTTGTATATTATTTACTTTTCCGCACTAGGATAGACCCAAGGAGGAGGGCACAAGTAACCGGGTTCTGGTGTCCAGTGGAAGACCAACTCAAGGAGTCGAGTCCGGGTCTTCTAACTCCAGAATTGGTAGGGTTGCTTGCCGCTCTCGTAGGGGTCTTGGGGTGTGGGTTTGGTTATTCATCACGACCGTGGAATCCGTGTTTTATACTGGCTCGTATTGAAAACACGGACGTCCTAGTATATCCAATATTTCATATGATTCTTCTGCTGCGATATCTGTGATGTGATCATGTGATGTTCTGTGATAGATACAGTATATAGTATATATGATATATTATATAGACATTACTTATGTTTTACACCCGCGCTAGCCCTGCCCCGCTCTGCCGTTAGTTACCTAACCTAACGGTGCACGAGGGGACATCGAGGCGAATGCAGATGGCATAAGTGTACGTTGTATTTATCTGTGATGTTTAGGTACATAAATGATGGGACTTCATTAATGTGATTAATGAAATAAAAGAAACCTAAGATGGTGTAGAATCGAATTTCAAAATAAAACAGGTAGCTACAGTTCTTGCTTTGCACAGCGGTATATATGATATATCCTGCACCTTATTCGATAAGGAAAGGACCGACGATCCCTTCACTGGGAGTGACTCCTTTAGCAAAACTAGAAAAGCCTCAAAAACACTCCATTTCAAAATTCATTCGATCCTACAACGATATCAAGTTCATTACGCAATAGGTTTTCAGAAAAACCTGTCGTAGCCCTCCGTCATTTCAGATAAGTACTAGTTAGTATTCGTGCTGCGGTTGTTTGGCATGCGTCAAGGCGTAGTGTACGGTAGCTAACTAGTGCTTATCTGCTAGCATACGATGCGATTGGATTAGGGTATTCGTACGGTGTTTTTTGGCATGCGTCAAGGGTCGTGCGGGTGGGTCTAATTCAATCAAGAAATGTACGGGTTGAACTTGACTAGCGGACTATGGGTTGTTTGGCATGCGTCAAGGTCATAGCACGCTAGGGGCAAAATATTATCGGGAATTTCAAGTGTTGAAATTTGTAATGAGATTGCATACCTTCTATGAGATAGTTGGATCCCGATACCCGCTGCGAGTAATTGTTACTCCTGGGAGAGTTTTATACATTACAATTAGCCGATCAAGTAGGTGTCTAGAAAGGTGTCAACGAGGTTACGCCTCTGGGAAAACGAGGTTTACATTAATTAGGTTCGTGCGAAAGCACGGGGTACCTCCCTCAAAGTACCGACACTGGCCTGGCTGAAAAATTGGCGAACTTGTAGTGTGTAATTAATCCCGGCTAGTCTTTCCTTTTAGGGTTTGAAGGAAGATTTGATAAAAAGCAGTGGGAGCCATCCTGATTAGATAAAATAATAACCAATATATTCTTGCAAGAGCGCACGCTGAGTGTTTTCTTCTCTCTCTCTCCTGGTAGCGACCATATCACGCCTTAATCAAGATAATAATACGGATTATTGACCGAACCCGCTTGTTATACTGAGATGGGGAACGTCGGTCCCGCTCCAACTTGTAATTGTTATAAGACAGAGCAGGGAATTGGGGAATATCAGATTTCCCGTGCCGCCCAAACGAAGAGAGTGCATGCTGATGCATCATCTTCGGGTGTGTTCATTACAAAGAACTGTTTCTTAGTATCCTCCGTATCCTGGGTATATGATACCGGATCAGGATCCCAGATATGTAATCAGTTACATAGGGCTACAAAAAGGTAGAAAAACTGAGAATGGGTGATAAGTTTCATGAGGCAGAAAACGGGGCAAGAGTTGCAGCCAAGTCTGTCGGTCACTGTCACCCTGTATTATCAGTACATTGATTCTGAACAAATGCTATTAGATACCGAACCAGATATACAAAATCATATCATTTTCTTTATCAGTAAAGAAATGATAAAATTTTGTATTGATGGATAATGTTTTGAACATTTCCTATATCAAAAGTTGATCGGTTCAGGCACGTTATCTAAAAACATTAATGTTCTAAATCAAACTACAGTTCTTAGTATATAGAACACACACAAGAGGAAGAGTTCAGAAATGAACGAATTCTTCTTGAGGTATTGTAGACTAGGTCAGATCAATGTGACCCGACTAGCTAGAGTTACATATAGATGCATATTTAAATCAGTTTGAATTTACATCTTGTGAAACTCGCCAGTCATGTCACAAAGATAAGATGACCATAGCTCTGTTTATTGGAAACAGAGAAAGAGTTAGTGAACTCTTGGGACTGATACATGATGATGTATGTAAGGTCTCATGTCTGCACATGCCAGGACTGATTCTTTATACTTCATTACATTCTCTGATAATCTCTCAAGATTCAGATCTATGTTCCTGTTGAAACACAAGTCCGAATCTTTTGAGATATTCACAGAATATAAGTTAGAAGTAGAGAACCAAAATACGGGTATAAGTATTATGTCCTATGATGAGATCAGGGAGGAGAATACTTGTGCATGGAATTCCTGGACTATTCTAAAGGAGAATGAAATTCTCTCTCAGCATTACTCCTCCGTATACACGATAGCACGATGGTATATCGGGGCGGAGCGATCACACCCTATATGATAAGGTGTGCTCTATGATGAGTACTACTGAGTTATCTATTTCCTTTTGGGAGTTATGCGCTTGAGAAGCTGCATACCTATTGAATAGGGTCCCGATCAAATCAGTAGCCTACCACTTCATATGTGATATGGAAAGGGAAGAGCCCATCTCTTAAGTCAGTTAAGATTTGGGGTTGTCCGGCCAATGTCTAAAAGCAAAATCCGGACAAACTCGAGGCAACGTCTGTTATGTACAACTGGAAATGTTCCAGCTATACAAACTGCAGCTAATGATTTGACAGAACCAAAGGATTCAGCAGATTCCAATGAACCTCAGCCTCTCCGCCGATCTAGTAGGGTTCCTCACCCACCTGAGAGATACTTCGGTTTCTCTATGATAGTGGGAGCGAGGATTGCATCATGAGATGATGACCCAACTATTTTCGAGCTGGCCATCAGGAGTGAGACTCTGTAAGAATGGCTGGATGCTTAGCGATCTGAGATGGAATCCTTATACACCAACAAAGTATGGACCTATATCTGAAGGGTTAAATCCCCATCAGGAGCAAGTATATCTTGAGAAGATTACTTGGTGTACATGGAAAGGTTGAGACTTTCAAAGCTAGACTTGTTAAAGGTTTTCATCATCAACCAGGCGTGGATAGTGGTGAAACCTCTTCAAGTAGCTATGCTTAAGTCCATCCAGATCCTACTTGCCACGGCTACATACCATGACTACGATATCTGGTGGTTGGGTGTCATGACTGCTTTTCTAAATGATGTTTTAGAAGAGTGCGTCTATAAGTACACAGCCAGAGGGCCTCGTAGACAGTGGGAGCAGCGGAAACGTGTGCAAGATGCTTTATAGGATTAAAGCAGGCATCGCAGAGTTGGAACATCTGTTTTGATGGATTAGTCAAAGAGTTTGACATCATCAAAATGGTAGATGAACCTTGTATAAACAAAAAGGTAGTAGGGAGTATGGTGGCGATCCTCGTAGAGTACGTGGATGACATACTCTTGATAGGGAAGGAGTTTCCTATGCTACGCTCGATCAATCTCCGCTTATCACAAAGATTCTCCGCATAGGATCAAAATGATACCTACTAAATCCTGGATTTTGGATCTATGAGATAGATCTAAATGGATGTTAGGATTCTCACTAGTTGTAGTGAGATGGTATCAATCGATCCTGGGGAGAATCACTGGAAGGGTTCCAGGGTGATAAAGACGACTGAATGTCAGTCGCAGGCATTGTCTTTACCCTCAGTAAAGGGACGGTATGTTGGAAGAGTTCCAAGCTAGATACCGTGACATACTAGACGATAAAGGCAGGATACATCGCTACTTAAGATGCCATCAAAGAGGCTGTTTGGGTGTATATTGGTTCATGAGATGAACTATGTTCCTCCCATTGTGTGACAATGGAGTTGTGGCTTATGCCAGGAACCCCCGTCCCTTCACTGATCCAGACATATTCTAAGGCAGTATCACTTGATCATGGAGATAGTTGATCTCCAGTATGATCGAGGTTAGGAGAGCAGACCCAAAGGTTAACACGGCGGATCCACTAACGAAGGCCTATTCCCAGAGAGAGACTTTTATGGGATGGTTGAGTATGAGATACTTCGACCACTGCTACAGATGGCCCTAGTGCAAGTGGGAGATTGTTAGTTATATGTAAGCCCTAGAGGCCATTACTGTACATAGGATGTATATTGTAGTGGATACTGGGACATATATAGGGAGGACTTTCTTGCTCGACATGATAGTATGCTATCTGGTTACTCTTTACCTTAACGTGTGCACTGATTGTCTCTCTGTTACATATTGGTAAAGCCCTTAGGATGTGTACTTGACTACCTGGACTATGATGCGGATCATACTAGTGGGGACATGGTAGTCCATAAGTACATCCTTGAAAGTCCCTAGTCGTGGGTGTATCGAGATGGGGCATCGATATACCAGAGTAGACTAGCGTATACCTTCTCGACCCATACAGATGGGCGATGGATGATCCCATATCCATTGGTGTTTGACATCAGAGATGATATACGGGTGCTCAGTAGAGATTGGGTACACTGGACGGACTCGCCGAGAACTCCCAGATGGTATTATACCTCACGTCAGATGGCAGTTCTCTGGTGACACTGGTACAGAGTAGTCTGTAGACCCGAGATCGTCATAGAGTCTTGTGTGGTTCCCACTGTGCTTTGATTTCCATCTTACCACGTCCAAGAGGGCATGCAAAACGGTGGTTTTTGGGTACAGTCCCGAGTCACATGGAGGCAATGAGCGATAGGAGGGGATTCGTCTCTCCCGGTATAGGGGGTTGATGTTGCGCTGTGTTCGATTGGCTATAACAGGAAATCCCTGGCCAGGGTTGCTGAGATTTACTGATAAGTGTTACCAGTAGTTTCTCGAATTGTTATAGACCTCATATCGACACGACTTATCGAGCTATTGGGGTCTGACGTTTACCATCCCTAGGTAAGATATGCGACATATCAGACGACGAGACCGGACTGTACGGTAGTGTTACTGGTTGGATTCACTAGAGTGTGAGCGGGCTTGCTCGTCGATCTTCTGATCGCTCAATACCCGGGTGGCCGTTACGTTTAGCAGACCGCTTGCGGCTTGTGGGTGTTTGATATGATCATCACCTGCTGCCGGCGTATTGACGAGTCTTTAGAGTCCTACACAGAGGTTTCCTGGCTCAAGCGAAACGAAATAGGAGCGCATATGAGATATGTGCGGGACCGAGAATGATACCAATATGTGATACTGTATTCGATTCTCGCGATTTGTGACATTGATCGGTTATATACGATATAGCTGGGTTATCGGATCAAGTGTTGATTCGATCAGTTGTTACTGTTGATATTAGTCGGTTATATGCGATATGACCGGATCATTAAATCAAGTGTTGATTTAATGATTTAATGCATAATTATATATTTGATATATTACTTTGCATTAACTAGTATCGGTTTACTTAAGATGGATTTTCTCACTCTGATGTGCACTTGATTGTATCATGTTTGATGATACATGCTTATTTGGTTAAGTGTAAAGAATTGAACCTTGGTTAAGTATATGGTTAGGTTTTTATTTATTTATCCATTCATTTATCTATTTATTTTGGATTAATAAAGAGAGAAGAAAACAAAATGGTTGCTTTGATTCATGAAGTTTCTTGAAGCTTCATGCAACTTTGACCATTTTGTCTTCATCTCCTTAACCTAACCATTCACTAACCCTAGTCTATTCTCTACACCTAACTATGGTTGGAATTATGATAAGGATTGATTTTGTTTTCTATTCTAATTAACTTATCATATCATTATCTTCTTCTTCATCATCTTCTTCACTTGAAGAAAACCATTCTTCATCAATGGTGATTGATGAAAACAAGTGAGAAATCCAATTCTAAAGTCTACCCACTTCCTATTTCTTCATCCTCTACCTCTTGCCAAGTAGTAGAGTGTGTTTCCTTCACAAGTTTTCTTGACTTGGTGAAGTTGGAGCTTGATCTAGTGATGCCTCGACGTAGATCATCTTCGGCACGCCGTCGATAACCTAGCCCGCTTTTTCTCCGATGAAGCCGACGCTAGAGCCCGAGATTTGATATGGACAGCGAGGAGACTTCATTGCGGAGCTATGGAGGTGGAGAAACGGATCTACAAAGGTTGTATGTTCGTTTACTTTTAGTTAAAGTAGTTAACTAGTTGCTTTGTCGCCTAGAATTCTAGCCAACGATCCGTAGTCTAGGGTTTCTCGGTACCGTATTTTTTTTTTAAATTGGCATGGTTGATGCCTTGTGAGACCTCTTGAGAGTGCCTAGGAACCCTACATGAGGCAAATGAGTTGATTCAGACACGCGCCCAAACTGGGTGGCGTGTATGTATTGATTATAGGAAACTCAATGCTGCCACGAGGAAAGACCACTTCCCTCTACCTTTCATTGATCAAATGCTGGAACCCTTAGCAGGACGAGAGTATTATTGTTTTATGGACGGATACTCAGGCTATAATCAGGTCCCCATCACCAAAAAGGATCAAGATAAAACCACTTTTACTTGTCCTTTTGGTACCTTTGCTTACAGTCGCATGCCCTTTGGATTATGCAATGCTCCCGCTACCTTTCAGCGGTGTATGATGGGGATATTCTCTGATATGGTAGAGAATTTTCTGGAGATCTTTATGGACGATTTCTCGATTTTTGGAGACTCTTTTTCTGATTGCCTATCGAATCTTGACGCAGTTCTTACTCGTTGCAAAGAGAAGAACTTAACTTTGAACTAGGAAAAATGCCATTTCATGGTCCAAGAAGGAATTGTACTTGGACATGTCATTTCACAGAAAGGCATTGAGGTTGACAGAGCTAAGATAGATGTCATTCAAAACCTCCCTCATCCCAAAAGCGTCAAAGAGATTCGATCTTTCCTTGGCCATGCGGGCTTTTATAGGAGATTCATTAAGGACTTTAGCAAAATTGCTAGACCTTTAACTCTTCTCCTGGCCAAGGATACGACCTTCCATTTTGACTCGGACTGTGAGACAGCTTTTGACTCACTTAAACACTCACTCACTTCAGCCCCCGTTCTATCATCTCCAAATTGGGACTACCCCTTTGAGCTGATGTGTGGTGCATCCGACTTTGCAGTAGGTGCAGTCTTAGGAAAACACATTGAAAAGATGCCACACGTGATATACTATGAAAGTAAGACCCTGAATGATGCACAAATCAATTATACAACCACCGAAAAAGAACTTTTAGCGGTTGTATTTGCATTAGAAAAATTCAGGCCTTACTTAATTGGCTCACCTATAGTTGTGTACACTGACCATTCTGTCTTAAAACATCTTCTGGCGAAGAAAGATGCAAAAGGTCGACTAATACGTTGGATCCTTCTGTTACAAGAATTTGATCTTGTTATCAAAGATAAGAAAGGATGTGAAAATGTAGTAGCCGACCATCTTTCACGCATCTCTTCTTCCCCTGTGACCCTGCCGATCAATGATCCGTTTCCTGACGAACAACACTTGAGCGTATCCAATGAACCTTGGTTCAGGGATATTGTGAACTATCTTGTCACGGGACTTATACCCAGCGATTGGTCAAAACAGGACAAATACCGCTTTTTATCCCAAGTAAAACACTTTTACTGGGATGATCCATATTTGTTTAAATATTGTCCTGATCAGATCATTCGCCGGTGTGTCCCGAAAAAAGAGTTCAAGAGTGTTCTTTCTTTTTGTCATGATCAGGCCTGTGGGGGTCACTTCGGTCCTAAAAAGACGGTGGAGAAGGTTTTGCAATGTGGATTTTATTGGCCGACCTTATTCAAGGACGCATTTGACTATTGCAAAACTTGTACACAATGTCAGTACACGGGTAGAATCTCCCTGAGAAATGAAATGCCTCAGCAGCCCATCTTAGTTGTTGAAATATTCGATGTTTGGGGCATTGATTTTATGGGTCCCTTTCCTAACTCCTTTGGGAATTTGTACATACTGCTGGCGGTTGATTATGTCTCAAAGTGGGTAGAAGCCATTCCATGTCGCACTAATGACAGGAAAGTTGTCATTAAGTTCTTGAAAGAGAATATTTTTTCGCGATTTGGACACCCACGCGCTATTATTAGCGATAATGGGACACATTTCTGCAACAGGTCTTTCGAGACTCTGATGCGGAAATACTCAATCAACCACCGACTTTCTACACCCTATCATCCCCAAACGAGCGGGCAGGCTGAAATCTCAAACAGACAGATCAAACTAATCCTGGAGAAGACTTTTGCTAAGAATAGAAAAGACTGGTCGACCAAACTGGCGGATGCTCTTTGGGCATTCCGAACTGCATTTAAAACCGACCTAGGGATGTCTCCATATAGGATAGTGTTTGGGAAGGCATGTCATTTACCCGTCGAGATTGAGCATAAAGCATTATGGGCTATTAAGGAAATAAATTTTGACCTAAACCAAGCCTGCAACTTTCGGAAGCTGCAAATAAATGAGCTAAGAGAACTCCGCGATGAAGCTTATGATGACGCTGTAATCATAAAGAATAGGACCAAGATTTTTCACGATAAAAACATTTTGAGGAAAATATTTTCACAAGGTCAACAAGTCCTTCTTTATGATTCACGACTACACCTTCACGTGGGTAAGCTCCGATCTCGGTGGAAGGGACCTTTTGTTGTGCGGTCTGTATACCCGCACGGGGCAGTAGAAGTAGAAAATGTTAAAAACGGCACATCTTTCAAAGTGAATGGACATAGACTAAAGCCGTATTTTTCCACTGACCCCACGGAGGAGCTCCTGTTCTTACAGGAGCCAGTTTATCTTGATTAAAATTCCTCTGTCTCATCTCCATGTCAGGTGTATCACTGCATCAACTTTTTGAATGGAGGTGAGTGAAAAGAGTAAGTTTCGGGGAAGTTCTTCACTTATATATTTTGCCCCCACTAATAATTCCTCCCAGACTTACAGGTTTTGTAGATATAGCTGTTGGCAACAGTGAGGACACTGTTGAAAATAAGTTTGGGGGAGGTCTATGCTTATTTTTGCATCATTTGCATATCATTTGCATAAGCACAAAACATTTCTTTTAAAAACTTATAAAAAATTTTTAAAAAAATTTCAAAATCCATAAAAATTTAAAATTTTCAAAATATAAAAATATTTTAATATTTAACATTTTTTTGTACATAAATAAGATGATAAAAGTTTAGATAGTGAAAAATTACATCCATGAGATTAGAAAAATTTAAGAAAACAAAGAAAATTAAAAGTTTTCTTATACGAACTAGTAATAAGTAGTTAGGAGCCGTTGTCCCAAGGGTTAGTAAGATGAAAGACGTCACTAATCTGAGGGTAAAAATAAGTCTGAAAAATAGTTTCTATTCTGGAAGCCAAACATTTTGAACGTTGATACCCTGCTATTCGCACTTACACACATCTTAAAGCCTGGGATAGTAGAGGATACCTTGAAATGCTCTTGTCTTAAAGTCGATGTATGAAGGAAATAAAAAAATAAAGAAAATATAAAATGGTCAGAAAAATGGACACTGGTTTTGTTATCGCCAAGGCAGCAATAAAAAAAATATAGCGAGGGTGCCTCTTCACCTAGTGCCCTAAGGCCAACTGGTCTGGGAGTCACTGCTAAGCCTTAGGTGGTGCAAGACGAGGAAAATACACCAAGTAAGCAAGCACAGGAGTAATCGGTCGGTTAGTACCTCAAGAAGTATTAACGGTCACATGAAAGTGTGCAAGCAATCTCATCTAAATATTCATTAATTAAAAAGTACTGAGGCTGATGGGCAAGAGTCTGATAGCTTGAACTGAATTCTCCGGGTGTAGGGATGTCCTTACACACACGCAGAGTTATATGATCAATGTTTGGAAGAAAGATAGGAATGAAGAATAAGACATGTTTTATTGAGGGAGGACGTGATTTCCGACATCTTTTCATGACTATTAAGATAGGGCTCATGACAACCGAAAAGCTAGCTTAGTTGGAAACCCTAATTTTCTAAGCTTTTCTTTTACAATTCTTTTCTTTAAATGTAATATTCATGATCTTCCTTTTATTATTGGATTTTGTGGGTGCAATCCGCTGAAAACCCCTAGGAGACAACACTCCTCCTACTAGAGACACCTAGAGGTTTAAAGGCTTGTTGCACGTGCTCAGTGCAATCGTGTTGCCTACGAAAGTGTGCTAGTTAGTTTTTCTCTTTCTTTATTTTCTCCATCTTTTTAATAAACAGTTCGCTCGAGACGATCGAAAATAAGTTTGGGGGAATTTGATCGGTCGAAAATACTGCATCTTTAAACCGGCAATTTCCCTATCATTTGCATTCATATAGAAGTGTTCGGCATTCATATAACACATATTAGAGAAACAGTCGTTAAATATCAGATTGCATGTGTTAGACTCTAAAATCAGCACTATAAAGAAAATTACCTGCATTTCATAGCATGGCATCATTCCTATATATCGCAACTTGTGTTCCGAAGTTTGTGCAGGAAAATTACAGAAGATCGGTCAAATTTACAAATGAAGACTGTTAAAAAGACGCCAACTAATGGATTTGGAATCTGGTATTGATCTAAGAAGCATTCAGAGATTCAACATATCAGAAAGTACCATTTAAGACATCAGGAAGCAACACTGAAAGTATGAAGCACCAAGGAGCCGACTTGGCCGCGGAACCGCGGCCGGAGCCGCCTTGCGCCGCGGTTCCGCGATGGCCTTGCCACGTCACCACCCCAAAATTGCTTCATAATTCCTACATCAGCTTCAACACTTCAGAAAGACATTACATTCTCCAGAAAGCCCCAGAAGCTTCTGCCAGTTCAGCAAACTAGGGTTTCTAAGCTAAACATTCCTAGCTTAAAGTCTAAGCTAAGCTCCTAACTAACTTACAACAAACTTTTGGAGGGAATTGCAAATTCAAAAACCTAGACCTAGGGTTTGGGAAACCTATAAATAGACCCCTAGGCTCAGATACCATATATCATCTCATATATGATCTCATATCATAGATCTTAGACAACTCATTGTTGGCTAAGCCCTAGTTCTTCATCTACCCACATTCTTGCCATCTCCAAACCCTAACCCTAATCCAATCTAGAGATACCCAATTCAAGATCCATGGAGTTCGAGCAAAGCAAATCTTCAAGCATCCTTTAGAAGCAAAGCCGGTATTCAACGGAGCACGAGATCGAAGCGATCCAAGACTCAAGAAGCCGAGCAATGCAAGATTCGACGAGCGAAGTTCCTACCTCTTGTAAATCTTGAGAGTTGTAACTACTTGTTGATGTAATGAAGGTGAAGATTCTTTAACTTGTTTACATTTCGATTCAAGCATTATGATTCATTTAGATTCTTGAATATGTACTTTGTGATGATGCTTGAATAAAACTCCGCTCGTGGAGGAATCGAAACAATTGTAAAATGATGATGTTGATGAATTGTTAAACGTTTCCTTAACTCTTAAAACAATTGTAAATTCTTGAAAATCGATTGATCGATGATCTAGATCGATGCGAATGTGTTCTTGATTCCTTTCGCACAATCTAGAGATCGACAATTGATCATTCGACTTTCAAGAAGCTATCTAGTGAATGTTATTCATCGAAAGGACAAAGGAAAGGATGAGGAACCCTAATTCCTCACAAGATCCTTGATCCTCGATGAATTCGACATCGATTTAGCATCAATTTGTTACTAGATAAGAAATCGTAATCTTGAATCTTCATCACATCTACAATTTACTCGATTCCTACGAGCTTTACTTCAAATCTTGAAACCCTAAAGTGATTGGAATTCTATCGAATCTCGATTCTCAATTTTTATCATTTTCTTGATTCTTGATTAGAATAGTGACACTTGAAACTCATTGATAAAAATCTTGAATCATGTTTTCTTTTCTTTTCTATTAACTTTTCAATTCAAATAAATCAAAATTACAAACGAATCGCACAATCCCTGTGGACGATCCGCACTCGCTAACGATCTACATCTGACACCGTAGTTGATTGCGGTCAAATAATTCTTTGGTCGTGAATTTTATTCATTTTCTAAATACCGACACAAAGAAACTTATTCGAGTTACACGACACAATCGGAATTAAGAATCAATCAAATGGCGCCGTTGCCAGGGATCGCGCGCTAATTCGTTTTATATTGAAATTTGAATTGAAAGATTTATTCCATTGTAATTTTGTAATCAAAATTCGCACAAAACACTAAATGATTTGTTGTGGTTTATTGCAAGGAGATCTGGAGCTTGCTGTGAAATTGGAAATTTTTTTGGAGAATTCCAGAGGACTCAGGGACTACACAGAAGCTCTCTGTGAAAATTGTGTGTAGGGAACATCACCGACGGCGGCGAAATCGCGGTAGGAGCCACCTATTGCGGCGGTTCCGCGGCTTGCTGAAGCGCTCTCTGTGCAATTTTCTCTCAGGTCCTCTACAACTTTCTTATCTCCTTCTCTGTCTTCTCCAATTAACATTTTGTGCAGGTTTCTTTGCAAATAAATCGCAGCACGCAAATAGCAAAATTAAATTGTGCTTGTTTTGATTCTTGTGGTTGTTTGAATAATTAATACGGACATTAAGGGGCAAAGACCGAATCCAGATTAGGTGGGGAGTTCATTACCCTTCCTAAGCCCCGAAAATCGCAAAACTTGCATCCGCATTTACCCCAATTAACTAAAAAAGATCTAGAGATGACTCTAAGGACCGTCGCGCTCACATAGGACAGAAGAAGGCCGTGGGTAATTCATTGCTTATCCGCGTTTCTCTTGTGATGTCTAGGCAAGTGTGTCGAAGGCTAGTGGTTACTTAATTAGGCCCACTACTTACGTAGTGGAGAACCTCCCACTTACCTGGCACTTACCTGGCTACAGGAGAGACAAAGAGGAAGTGGAGGATTTATCCTGCGTCTTGTCTTCTGGCAGTTAGGAGCGGTCTAGAGATCTGAGCTAGGCGACCCCTAGAATTAGGGTTTTGTGTGCTGCATTTGTTGTGTTGCATCATATTTTCAAAAATCCGTCCACTTTTCAAAACAAACACCGCATTCATTCATTCATTACCCCTAATTATAAGCCACGTTGCCACTTGTACTAACCCTTTTTAGTACAAGATAGGCTGGACACGGGATTCTAGTGCCCGTTTAGTCCGCGTACCCTTTATCGACTCCGAAGTCGGTATTTCTCCATTTACTTCTTCTTTACCCACCACCACAACCACATCGATGGATCCACCTCCATCGAACTTCTTTAACCCTAATCTGCCGCCGTCCGTTGGTGCGCAGAATTCACCCCGCATCTCTCTCCAAGAGAGGTGCTATCCACTACGAGGTCCTCTTTCGAACTGCTTATCCATTCCACCAGCCAACGGGGATAATTTTGAAATTAAACCCCAATACATCAACCTTTTGTTGGATATATGTATGCCCTAGAGGCCATTATGTGATGGTGGATGTATCTATACATGTATGTATATATTCAGTATGCATTCTTGCTCGACATGATAGTATGCTATCTGGTTCTTCTTTATCAGACATGTTGATTTGATCATGCTATTATTCATTCATACATGCTGATAAAGCCCTGAGGATATCGGCTTGACTACTTTGATTATGATGGAGATCATACTAGTGGGACATCTGTAGTCTATAAGCATATCCTGGAATGTCCCTAGTCGTAGGTATATCGAGACGGGGCATTGATATACCAGAGTAGACTAGCGTATATGATACTAGACCCATATGATGGGCGATGAATGTTCCTACGTTCATCGATGTTTGACATCAAGATCATATACGGGTGCTCAGTGGTGACTGGGTACACTGGACGGACTCACCGAGAACTCCTATATGGAATTATATCTATCGTCGGATAGAAGTTCTCAGGTGACACTGGTACAGGTTAGTCTGTAGACCCGAGATCGTCATAGAGTCTTGTGTGTTCTCCCACTGTACTTTGATTGCCACCCTACCACGGCTCTACCGAGTCGTGCAAACAGGTGGCCGTTGGGTACAGTCCCGAGACACACGAAGGCGATGAGCGATAGGAGGGGTTTCGTCTCTCCCAGTATTGGGAGTTGATGCTGTGCTGTGCCCGACTGGTTATATCAGCAAGTCCCTGGCCAGGGCTGCTGAGAATTGCTGATAAGTGTTATCAGTAGTTTCTCGATCTGTAATAGACCATTCACCGGCATGACTTATTGAGTTATTGGGGTCGACGTGACCATCCCTAGGCTCGATATGCAGCATATCTGACGAAGAGACCGGACTGTACGGTAGTGTTGCCAGTTGGCTCGACGGGAGTTGTAGCAGGTTCGCTTGTTTTCTTCTGATCGCTCAATACTCGGGTGGCCGTTACGTTTAGCTGACCGCTTGCGGTTTGGGGGTACTTGATATGATCATCACCCTCTGCCAGCGTATTGACGAGTCTTAGAGTCCCACACAGGAGTTACCTAGTCCAGGCGAAACGTTGTGGTGCGCGTATGCGATATGCGCATGGACCCGATTAAAATGCGTGTATATCATACCGTACATTGATCGGGCGGCTTGCTTTTGGTGGGGTCATATGTGATATGGCCGGATTGATAAATCAAGTGTTGATTTATCATTTAACCATTAGTTTTCTCACTTAAAACCTTTTCTTGAATGATGGATGTGTGCATGCATGTATGTTTTTCTTTCTTTCTTTCTTACTAGTTTCATGCACATAAGGATGTGCATACATACATACATACATACACCCATCTATCATGGTTGTTTATATATGGAATAAGATGGCAATATAAGACTCACACCATGGTTGAATATATGGATTATTATTTGATTTATTGTTTAAAACAAAATAGAAAAGATAAGGATAATTCTTGCTTGCTTCTACATTCTTCTTTAAACCTAACCATTCTCACCTACTTCTAACCTTGAGTTATCCTTCTCTTTATGTTCTAAAACTAAAGTTAAATAATGTCTCCATCATTTTAACCATGGTTCATAGTGAGAAGAAATAAAATATATAATGATATATTTCATTTTTCTTTTGATGGTTATCATTCTACTCTTGTTAAAACAAAAGCCATCTTCTTCCTCCTTCAATTTTTGCTCTCTAGTTTCTTCTAGTGAGTAAAATACACATAAAGAAAGGTTTTTGAAGTGAGATTCTTAACCACAACATCATTCTACACAAATTTAGCCAACTTGTTTAGAGTGTTCTCTTCGATTCTCGAAGTTGCGAGCTTGGACGGGGAACTCCGGGTGGATCGTCGTGGACGTTAGAAGACTACAAGAGGACCTTCTTCCAACACCCAAGAGACTAAGGAGTCAAGCAAAAGGGGAGCTACAAAGGTTGTAGTCTCGAAACCCTAATTTGTTTAGCTTTATGTTTCATAACCCTAATTTTCTAGGATCGATTCCTTTGCATGCTTGTTTAGCACCATCAAAATCCAAACTTTGACACATGTGATACTTCAAAACTCATTATAGGGTGCTAGACAAACCTTACATTGGTATCAGAGCCGACCTATAACATTAGGCGACGCTTTTACGAAGTAAAAATCCCGATCGGACAAAAATACGACATTTTAAGACCCTCTCTGGACAAATTTTAAAATCTGACATTTTTCAGAATTAAAAATACTTAAAAATTACAGCAGACAATTCTAAGAATAACAGTGAAATTCGATGACCTGAACAGTATAAACCACCGCGGAACCGCCGCATATCTTGGCTTAGGCCGCGGTTCCGCGGCCGTACAGAGGCATCATTTGATAAAATTTTCACTGTAATTCTTATATCTGCTTGTACAGTATTTTGGGTATGTTTAATATGAAAATAGTACTGTATTTTCTGGAGATGGTTTTGGACGCATAGATTCGATCGGAATTTTCATTTCGTTGTTTATCCGGGTAAATTAGAAAGTATTGAAGTGTTTGAACGAGTATCATTTGCTCACTATTCACGGGGTTTAAATACTTTGGAGATACGTGCGAGTCATTTTGTGGTGGACCCTCTAGAAGACAATAAACCTTAACTCGATTATGTGACCGTCTTAAACCTCCCTTTGAACCTTAGGGTTTGGGGCAGTACGGCGTGCCACATGTGAGGCGTTGGCTTGACCCTTCTACGGCTGGACCGCTACTACTGTGTCACACTCCGGATTTTTGAACCCTGCTCAAGTGTTGAGCTTTAGTGAATCTTGGGTGCTTGATCGTTCGTTCGAAAACTTTAATACTGTCTGTTCATCTGGAATTTGATACAATATGTGGAATTCATATAGTTTAGGCATGAAATACGAAATATGTGATATTTCGCATTTATGATGTCTAAAGAGAATGTGGATTCCAAATATTGTAGTTTTACACTTTCTTTTCTGTGACCGTACGTGTAGTATGTTCGATATCGCCGGTTTCGTTGCTATACGTCAACGACAATTGGGGTATGCATACTTACTTACGTTGATGATATGTGATATTATGTGTTGCTGAGATATGATGTGCAGGATTGTCGCGATTGAATAGCCGGGGGTTTTATGTGAGATGAGAGTTTTATATTTTCATTCATGTAAATTCAAATGTAATGTAATATTCTTTTATTTGGGGCACTTCCGGGTTGAGGTTGTGTTACCAGTGTTGTATATTATTTACTTTTCCGCATTAGGATAGACCCAAGGTGGGGAGCACAAGTGACCGAGTTCTGGGGTTCAGTGGGAGGCCATCTCGAGGAGTCGAGACCGGGTCTCCTAAACTCCAGGATTGGTAGGGTCGCTTGCCGCTCTCGTAGGGGTCTAGGGGCATGGGCTTGGCTATTCATCGCGACTGTGGAATCCGTATTTTCTATTATTGGCTAAATACTAAATACGGACGTCCTAGTATATCCCACATTATATATATGTTTCTGCTGCCTGTGTTCTGTGATATCTGAGACGAATGACATATTATATATATGATATATAGTAGACGTTGCTTATGTTTTACACCCGCGCTAGTCCCGTCCCGGTATGCCGTTAGTTAAGTAACCTAACGGTGCATAACGGAACATTGCGGCGAATGCGGATGGCATAAGCGTACGTGTTATTTTCGTTTCTTTTCTGTGATTGGCTTAAGGACTTAAATGATGGGATTACATTAATATGATTAATGTAAAGAAAATAAACCTAAAAAGATATTGTAGAATCAGATTTGAAAACCACTCGGCTCTTTATGAAAAAGCTATATTTCAAAACTGCGGAGCTTAAGCCACTCCTTTTGAAAACTGTTTGATTCTACAACGATATCAAGTTCAAAGCGTTAAAGATTTTCTTAAAAATCATCCGCAACCCTCCGTAATTTTAGGAAGTAGAGTACTTAATTCGTGCTACGTTTGTTGACTTTAGTTAAGGCGTAGTGTACGGTAGCTAAGTGATGTCTTCCTACACTGCATATGATGCAGATTAATTAGGGCATTCATGCGACTTTGTTGACCATAGTTAAGGGTCATATGGGTGGGTCTAATTGATCAAGAAATGACGGGTAGAACTTGACTGGTACTTATGATTTGTTGACCATAGTTAAGGTCATAAGTACTAGGGGTAAAAATTACATCGGGAATTTCAAGTGTTGAAATTTGCAATGAGATTGCATACCTTCCATGTGATGGTTGGATCCCGATCCCACTGTGGGCAATAGTTGCTCCTAGGAGAGTTTTGCAGTTTACAGTTAGCTAACTCATTAGGTGTCTAGAAAGGTGTTAACGGGGCTACGCCTCTGGGAAAACGAGGTTTACTTTAATTAGGTCCGTGCGAAAGCACGGGGAACCTCCCTCAAGTACCGACACTGGCCTGGCTGAACGGTTAGCGAAGTTGTAGACTGTAATTAATCCTGGCTAGTTTTTCCTTTTTAAGGTTTGAAAGAAAAACTCGATAAAAGCAGTGGGAAACATCGATTAGACAAGATAATAACCAATCTAATCTATGCAAGAGCTTTCGCTGAGTGTATTCTTTTCTCTCTCTTAATGGCAGATACCCATGACTGGACTCAAGCTTCTACTAGATAAAAACAAACTGAATGGGACCAACTATAAAGACTAGCTGAGGAATCTGAAAATCGCCTTGACTTATGATAAAGTATCATATGTCCTCACGGCTTCAGCCCCGCCCGTCCCAGGTCCAAAATCCTCAGTTGCGGACATTGAAGTCCGCAAGACATGGGACGCTGACTGTGCCACGGCAAAATGCCTCGCGCTTGCATCGATGGATAACACACATCAAAAGCAGCACGAGGATATGGACATTCACGGTATATTGCTCCATACAAAGGAGTTGTATGGAGAGCAATCCCACGTATTACGATACGAAACATCAAACAAATTGTTTCAGATGCGAATGGCCCCTGGGACACCAGTAGGAGACCATGTTCTGAAGATGATAGCTCTTATAGAAGTGCTTGAGGACCTTGGATGGACGATGGACGATGGACAATGAACAATATATAGATATTATTCTGCAGTCCCTTCCCTCCACCTTTGCTCAGTTCATAGTGAACTTCAACATGCATAGCATGGAGAAGGAACTCCCTGAACTCCTTAACATGTTAAGGAGTGCAGAGAGCACTATGAAGTCAGCAAGAACTCCCGTTATGACTGTTGGACAATCTTTTTCTTCTCGCCCGAAAGCTAAGGCTAAGTGAAAGAAAAAGAAGAAGCCCACCAATCCTAAAGGTGGAGTTAAAAAGGTGAAGGGAAAGGAAAAGTCCAAGGCTGGAGACTCGGGGAAGGGCGAATGTTTTCATTGCCACAAGACAGGACATTGGAAGCGCAACTGCACGGAGTACTTAAGTCTCAAGAAGAAGCATGGTGATGCTTTTGCTTCAGGTGCGTTTGTGACAGAAAACTGTTTTTCAATAAACTCTACTTCCTGGGTATTGGATACCGGTTCAGGTTCTCACATTTGCAATTCTATGCAGGGGCTGAGAAATAGCAAGGTTTTGAAGACAGGTGACCATACTCTCCGTGTTGGAAATGGTTCCAATGTACATACAGTCGCAGTGGGAGAGTATCACTTAGGGTTGCCATCTGGATGTATTTTGATTTTGAATCTATGTTATTTTGTACCAAGTATGCTATGTAATATAATATCCGTTTCTTTGTTGGACAATGAAGGATATAATTTTGTATTGCAGAACAATGTTATGAACATTCACCTAAATCAAATGTTGGTTGGGTATGGTACGCTTAATAACGGAATATATGTCCTAAATCAACACACAGTTTTCAGTATACAACACACTAATAAAAGAAAACTTTCAGAATTGAATGAAGCTTTTCTTTGGCATTGTAGACTTGGTCATATTAACGAAACAAGACTAAACAAGTTACACAAAGATGGATATTTAAACTCTTTTGAATATAAATCTTATGCGACTTACCAGTCTTGTATCAAGGGTAAAATGACCAAAACTCCGTTTACCGGACACGGAGAAAGAGCTACTCAGCTCCTAGGCCTCATACATAGTGATGTATGCGGGCCAATGTCTACACAGGCTAGAGGCGGTTTTTCATACTTCATTACATTCACTGACGATTTCTCAAGATTCGGTCATGTATTTTTATTAAAGCACAAGTCCGAAGCTTTCGAGAAATTCATTGAATATAAACAAGAAGTAGAAAAACAAACCGGCTTGAGTATCAAAATGCTTCGATCAGATCAAGGTGGTGAGTATCTCAGTACAGAATTTGCAAACTTCCTAAAAGAGAATGGGATTCTCTCTCAGCTCACTCCTCCTTACACACCACAGTACAACGGTGTGTCAGAACGACGGAATAGGACCCTATTAGATATGGTCCGGTCCATGATGAGTGACGCTGAGTTACCAGTCGCGTTTTGGGGGCATGCATTGGAGACTGCAGTGTTTCTGCTAAACAGGGTTCCAACCAAAGCCGTGTCTACCACGCCATATGAGATATGGCATGGGAAGAGACCATCTCTTAAGAGAATTAAGATTTGGGGTTGCCCGGCCTATGTTAAAAAGCAGAATCAGGACAAACTCGAGACACGGTCGGTCATGTGTAACTTTGTAGGATATCCAAAGAATTCTTATAGATATCTATTCTACCACAAAGAGGAACAAAAAGTGTTTGTTTCTCAGTATGCCACATTCTTAGAAAAAGAATTTTTCACAGATAAAGATGATGGCAAGGTAGTGGATCTAGAAGAGGTTCTAGAAACACAAACTACTAATGACGATTTGGTTGAACCGGCTGTTGCAATAGAAACTGAGGAACCTCGGCCACTCCGAAGGTCTGGTAGGACTTCTCGCCCACCAGAGAGGTACTACGGTTTCCTCATTGATGGTGACGGAGAAGATTGCATCATGGATGATGATGATCCTACCAGTTTTCAGCAAGCAATCACGAGTGGTGACTCTGTGAAGTGGCTGGATGCCATGAGATCCGAAATGGAGTCTATGTACACCAACAAAGTATGGACTTTGGACGTTGTACCCCCTGGGGTAAAACCTATAGGGTGCAAATGGATCTTTAAAAGAAAGATTGGTGTAGATGGGCAGGTAGAGACCTATAAGGCAAGACTTGTGGCGAAAGGTTTTCGTCAAAGACCAGGTTTGGACTATGATGAAACTTTTTCGCCCGTAGCCATGCTTAAATCCATTCGGATCCTACTTGCTATTGCTGCTCACTACGACTATGAAATCTGGCAGATGGACGTTAAAACAGCATTTCTAAATGGAGATTTAGAAGAATGCGTTTATATGGATCAGCCAGAGGGCTTCATTGACAGTGGGAGCAGCGAGAAAGCATGTAGACTTCTTAAATCCATATATGGGTTAAAGCAGGCATCTCGGAGTTGGAACATCTATTTCGATGATGTTATCAAAGAGTTTGATTTCATCAAAAATCCAGATGAACCTTGTGTTTATAAGATGGCTGTAGGAAGAGCTGACACATTCCTCGTATTGTACGTGGATGACATTCTTCTGATAGGAAATGATATTCCTATGCTACAGTCGGTCAAATCATTCTTATCACTAAGGTTCTCCATGAAGGACCTGGGTGATGCCACATACATCCTGGGCATAAGGATCTATAGGGATAGATCCAAAAAGTTATTGGGATTGTCCCAAACCAGGTACATCAACACCATCCTAAAAAGGTTTAGTATGGAAGACTCCAAGCGGGGTGCCTTACCCGCTTTCCATGGAGTCACTCTCTCCAAGGATTCTTGTCCAAAGACCGATGAAGAGAGAGCTCGCATGAGCATTATACCTTATGCTTCGGCAGTAGGATCTATAATGTATGCGATGTTATGTACACGCCCAGATGTAGCTTATGCACTTAGTGTTGTAAGCAGGTATCAATCCAACCCAGGGGAGAACCACTGGACAGCTGTGAAGAACATTCTTAAGTACTTACGAAGGACTAAAGAATTGTTCTTAGTGTATGGTAATACAGATCTCCAAATGGAGGCCTTTACCGATTCGAGTTTCCAGAGTGATAAGGATGATAGCAAATCTATCTCAGGGTTTGTATTTACCCTCAATGGAGGGGCGGTAAGTTGGAAGAGTTCCAAACAGGATACCATTGCAGACTCTACGATGGAGGCTGAGTACATTGCTGCAAATGATGCCGCCAAGGAAGCCGTCTGGATGAAGAAGTTCGTCTCGGAGCTAGGAGTAGTTCCAACCATTATTGATCCAATACCCTTGTATTGTGATAATAATGGGGCTATGGCGTTAGCCAAGGAGCCCAGGTCCCATCAGCGGTCCAGACACATCCTGAGGCGCTTTCATTTGATCCGGGAGATTGTAGATCGCCGCGAGATCGAGATTAAGAGAGTAGACAAAAAGAATAACGCCGCGGATCCACTCACCAAGGCCCTCCCTCAGCCACAGCATGAGCGACTTTTTGAGATGTTGGGTATGAGATACGCCAATAACTGGCCTTAGTGCAAGTGGGAGATTGTTGGATATATGTATGCCCTAGAGGCCATTATGTGATGGTGGATGTATCTATACATGTATATATATATATATATTCAGTATGCATTCTTGCTCGACATGATAGTATGCTATCTGGTTCTTCTTTATCTGACATGTTGATTTGATCATGCTATTATTCATTCATACATGCTGATAAAGCCCTGAGGATATCGGCTTGACTACTTTGATTATGATGGAGATCATACTAGTGGGACATCTGTAGTCTGTAAGCATATCCTGGAATGTCCCTAGTCGTAGGTATATCGAGACGGGGCATTGATATACCAGAGTAGACTAGCGTATATGATACTAGACCCATATGATGGGCGATGAATGTTCCTACGTTCATCGATGTTTGACATCAAGATCATATACGGGTGCTCAGTGGTGACTGGGTACACTGGACGGACTCACCGAGAACTCCTATATGGAATTATATCTATCGTCGGATAGCAGTTCTCAGGTGACACTGGTACAGGTTAGTCTGTAGACCCGAGATCGTCATAGAGTCTTGTGTGTTCTCCCACTGTACTTTGATTGCCACCCTACCACGGCTCTACCGAGTCGTGCAAACAGGTGGCCGTTGGGTACAGTCCCGAGACACACGAAGGTGATGAGCGATAGGAGGGGTTTCGTCTCTCCCGGTATTGGGAGTTGATGCTGTGATGTGCCCGACTGGTTATATCAGCAAGTCCCTGGCCAGGGCTGCTGAGAATTGCTGATAAGTGTTATCAGTAGTTTCTCGATCTGTAATAGACCATTCACCGGCACGACTTATTGAGTTATTGGGGTCGACGTGACCATCCCTAGGCTCGATATGCAGCATATCTGACGAAGAGACCGGACTGTACGGTAGTGTTTCCAGTTGGCTCGACGGGAGTTGTAGCAGGTTCGCTTGTTTTCTTCTGATCGCTCAATACCCGGGTGCCCGTTACGTTTAGATGACCGCTTGCGGTTTGGGGGTACTTGATATGATCATCACCCTCTGCCGGCGTATTGACGATTCTTAGAGTCCCATACAGGAGTTACCTAGTCCAGGCGAAACGTTGTGGTGCGCGTATGCGATATGCGCATGGACCCGATTAAAATGCGTGTATATGATACCGTACATTGATCGGGCGGCTTGCTTTTGGTGGGGTCATATGTGATATGGCCGGATTGATAAATCAAGTGTTGATTTATCATTTAACCATTAGTTTTCTCACTTAAAACCTTTTCTTGAATGATGGATGTGTGCTTGCATGTATGTTTTTCTTTCTTTCTTTCTTACTAGTTTCATGCACATAAGGATGGGCATACATACATACATACATACATACATACATACATACATACATACATACACCCATCTATCATGGTTGTTTATATATGGAATAAGATGGCAATATAAGACTCACACCATGGTTGAATATATGGATTATTATTTGATTTATTGTTTAAAACAAAATAGAAAAGATAAGGATAATTCTTGCTTGCTTCTACATTCTTCTTTAAACCTAACCATTCTCACCTACTTCTAACCTTAAGTTATCCTTCTCTTTATGTTCTAAAACTCAAGTCAAATAATGTCTCCATCATTTTAACCATGGTTCATAGTGAGAAGAAATAAAATATATAATGATAATTTCATTTTTCATTTGATGGTTATCATTCTACTCTTGTTAAAACAAAAGCCATCTTCTTCCTCCTTCAATTTTTACTCTCTAGTTTCTTCTAGTGAGTAAAATACACATAAAGAAAGGTTTTTGAAGTGAGATTCTTAACCACAACATCATTCTACACAAGTTTAGCCAACTTGTTTAGAGTGTTCTCTTCGATTCTCGAAGTTGCGAGCTTGGACGGGGAACTTCGGGTAGATCGTCGTGGACGTGAGAAGACTACAAGAGGACCTTCTTCCAACACCCAAGAGACTAAGGAATCAAGCAAAAGGGGAGCTACAAAGGTTGTAGTCTCGAAACCTTAATTTGTTTAGCGTTATGTTTCATAACCCTAATTTTCTAGGATCGATTCCTTTGCATGCCTGTTTAGCACCATCAAAATCCAAACTTTGACACATGTGATGCTTCAAAACTCATTATAGGGTGCTAGACAAACCTTACACCTTTTACCCAAATTCCACGGACTCGAGACTGAGGACGCTTACGTTTTCATTACCAAATTTGAAAACGTATGCGCAATGATAGGTACGTCACAACTTTCAGTGGATGCTATGCGTCTACGACTTCTTCCATTTACTTTGTGCGATATAGCCAAGAAGTGGTTATATAACACTACCACACACTCTATCACGAATTGGGAAGAATTCGTTGAGGCATTCCTTAAGAAATTTTACCCAATGCAAAAGACAGCTCGAATCCGTAGCGAACTTAATCAATTTACCCAGCTCCCTACTGAACCATTTTCAAAATGCTTTGAACGTTTCAAGGATCTTTTGGTTCAATGTCCTCATCACGGCATCCCGAGATGGGATCTTTGCCGAATCATTTATGAGGGCATTAACCCAAACACCAAACAGAACCTTGAAAACATGTGTTAAGGTACTTTTATGACCAAGGATGATAGGGAAGCTTGGAAATTTTTAGAAGAGTTCGCTGAAAAATCACTACAGCGGGAGAGTGGAACCCAATCATTGAATAGGGGTGGCGTGCACCAAATAGATGTGTCCATAGGTGTTCGAGCTGAGATGGCAGCAATGCAAAAGAAGCTCGACGCTATGGAACACAAATTTTCTGCAGCCTCCCTAAACCCAATGTCGCTCCCTAAAACTGTATGTGGCTGCTGTTCTGATCTGTCTCATTTAACGGAAGAATGTCCATTAAACTCTGCGTTTCAAGGTCACGAGCATACAAATGCCGCATTTCAAAGACCTAGAAACGATCCATATTCTTCCACATATAATCAGGGTTGGAGGAATCACCCGAATTTTGCTTGGAACCAACAACAATCTCAAAACACGGTTCCAAGCCAAAATAATTTCCAAAGGGCACTTCCACCACAACAACAACCACTTCAACTCACTCAGCACCCCTACCAGTCACAAAATTTCCACAACCAGGTCAACACTCCTGCACAGTCTAATCCTATGCAGTTGACCGGTTCTGACGAACTCTCTCAACTCACTCAAACCATGAAATCACTTTTGTCAAATTTCATAGAGGTTTCGGCTGAGGTTAGAACTTCCGTCAGTGAGATAAAGAAAAACTCAGCGTCCCAAGCTGAGAGTATCAGATCGATGGAAGCTGAAATTGCACAACTTAAAGCCGAAATGAGTGCGAGAGAAAAAGGAAAACTTCCTTCTCAACCCCTACCTAATCCTGGGCATTACAATGTAAATGCCGTCACAATGTTGAGATCGGGAAGAGTGCTGAACAATCATGTCGGGGAAGGAATTGATGATATTGAAAATCCTATCAATAACACCCCGGCTGAGTCCTTTCCTCACACACACACTTCTACTTCCGATCCTTGTTCTTTTACCCCACCACCTTCTCGCGAGCCTATTCTCCATTTCCCACTAGGCACGACACCTCAGTATATCCCTTCTAGTTCTCCACAGACGGTCCCCACTACTCTTTTGGGATATGGTCTACCGCCTCTTCCTTCTCCTGTGATGGACCCGGCGCTTATTGCGAAAGCTCCTTACCCGAATCGGTTAAGGGGTAACAGAACGAGTCCTCATATGGAGAAAATTATGGAAATGTTCAAACAGGTTAACATCAACATCCCTCTCCTAGATGCAATTCAACAAGTCCCCGCTTATGCGAAAATTCTTAAGAACTTGTGCACTAGGAAGAGGAAGACTCAAGTGCCGAAGAAGGTCTTTATGTCTAATAATATTAGCACTGCTTTTATTCCCCAGCTACCAAAGAAACGAAAGGACCCAGGATGTCCTACAATATCGATTTCTATTGGGGGTAAAAACATAAATCGTGCTCTTTTAGACCTTGGCGCAAGTGTTAACCTACTTCCATATTCTGTATATGAGCAATTAGAGATTTGAGAGCTGAAACCAGCTCACTACACTCCAAATGGCAGACCGTTCGATCACCAAACCAAGAGGTGAACTAGAGGATGTGTTGATAAAGGTCGGGGAATTTGTTTTCCATGTAGACTTCATTGTACTCGACACACAGCCTATAGAAAACCCCCGGGGCCAAATTCCGGTGATTCTGGGTCGTCCTTTCCTTGCCACTTCCAACGCTGTTATTAACTGTAGAAATGGTTCAATGAACTTATCATTTGGAAATATGACCATTGAACTAAACATCTACAAAGTTGGAAGTCAGCCATCAGAACCCTCTGCTCATATTCTCGATGTGTGCTCTGTCCACGAGATCGCTCCCGATAGTTGCGGAGTTGAGGAACTTTGCTTTACTGATCTCGACGACATTACCACATCTCTGTTTGACTTTACACATGATCTTAGTGAGGACACTTTTCCTACACTTGAGTCCTGCACTCCTGACTTTTCTCCACCCGAGTCTGTATCTTTCACAGGCTCTGAGCTTCTTTGTAATTCCAAAAATCACTCTATGATCCCACCTTCTATCATTTCTCCGCCCGAATTAGATCTCAAAATTTTACCTTCTCATCTGAAATATGCTTATTTAGGTGAGAATGAGTCTTTACCGGTTATAATATCCGCTTCTCTAGCATTAGAGCAAGAGAATGCACTTTTATCGGTATTGAGATCTAACAAAGAGGCGTTTGGTTGGACTATGGCGGACATCAAAGGGATTAGTCCCTTGATTGTTGAACATCATATACATGTGATGGATGATGCCAGACCAACCCGAGAACCACAGAGACGGTTGAATCCCGTCATGAAGGAAGCGGTGATGAAAGAGATCGTCAAATGCCTAGATAATGGTATTATATACCCCATCTCCGATAGCCAATAGGTGAGTCCTATACATGTCATCCCTAAGAAATCCGGCATCGCTGTTATAACCAATGAGGCAAATGAGTTGATTCAGACACGCGCCCAAACTGGGTGGCGTGTATGTATTGATTATAGGAAACTCAATGCTGCCACGAGGAAAGACCACTTTCCTCTACCTTTCATTGATCAAATGCTGGAACGCTTAGCAGGACGAGAGTATTATTGTTTTATGGATGGATACTCAGGCTATAATCAGGTCCCCATCGCCAAAAAGGATCAAGATAAAACCACTTTTACTTGTCCTTTTGGTACCTTTGCTTACAGTCGCATGCCCTTTGGGTTATGCAATGCTCCCGCTACCTTTCAGCGGTGTATGATGGGGATATTCTCTGATATGGTAGAGAATTTTCTGGAGATCTTTATGGACGATTTCTCGATTTTTGGAGACTCTTTATCTGATTGCCTATCGAATCTTGACGCAGTTCTTACTCGTTGCAAAGAGAAGAACTTAACTTTAAACTGGGAAAAATGCCATTTCATGGTCCAAGAAGGAATTGTACTTGGACATGTCATTTCACAGAAAGGCATTGAGGTTGACAGAGCTATGATAGATGTCATTCAAAACCTCCCTCATCCCAAAAGCGTCAAAGAGATTCGATCTTTCCTTGGCCATGCGGGCTTTTATAGGAGATTCATTAAGGACTTTAGCAAAATTTCTAGACCTTTAACTCTTCTCCTGGCCAAGGATACGACCTTCCATTTTGACTCGGACTGTGAGACAGCTTTTGACTCACTTAAACACTCACTCACTTCAGCCCCCGTTCTATCATCTCCAAATTGGGACTACCCCTTTGAGCTGATGTGTGATGCATCCGACTTTGCAGTAGGTGCAGTCTTAGGACAGCACATTGAAAAGATGCCACACGTGATATACTATGCAAGTAAGACCCTGAATGATGCACAAATCAATTATACAACCACCGAAAAAGAACTTTTAGCGGTTGTATTTACATTAGAAAAATTCAGGCCTTACTTAATTGCCTCACCTATAGTTGTGTACACTGACCATTCTGCCTTAAAACATTTTCTGGCGAAGAAAGATGCAAAAGGTCGACTAATACGTTGGATCCTTCTGTTACAAGAATTTGATCTTGTTATAAAAGATAAGAAAGGATGTGAAAATATAGTAGCCGACCATCTTTCACGCATCTCTTCTTCCCCTGTGACCCTGCCGATCAATGATTCGTTTCCTGACGAACAACTCTTGAGCGTATCCAATGAACCTTGGTTCAGGGATATTATGAACTATCTTGTCACGGGACTTATACCCAGCGATTGGTCAAAACAGGACAAATACCGCTTTTTATCCCAAGTAAAACACTTTTACTGGGATGATCCATATTTGTTTAAGTATTATCCTGATCAGATCATTCGCCGGTGTGTCCCGAAAGAAGAGTTCAAGAGTGTTCTTTCTTTTTGTCATGATCAGGCCTGTGGGAGTCACTTCGGTCCTAAAAAGACGGCGGAGAAGGTTTTGCAATGTGGATTTTATTGGTCGACCTTATTCAAGGACGCATTTGACTATTGCAAAACCTGTACACAATGTCAGTACACGGGTAGAATCTCCCAGAGAAATGAAATGCCTCAGCAACCCATCTTAGTTGTTGAAATATTCGATGTTTGGGCCATTGATTTTATGGGTCCCTTTCCCAACTCTTTTGGGAATTTGTACATACTGCTGGCGGTTGATTATGTCTCAAAGTGGATAGAAGCATTCCATGTCGCACTAATGACAGGAAAGTTGTCATTAAGTTCTTGAAAGAGAATATCTTTTTGCGATTTGGACACCCACGCGCTATTATTAGCGATAATGGGACACATTGCTGCAACAGGTCTTTCGAGACTCTGATGCGGAAATACTCATTCAACCACCGACTTTCTACACCCTATCATCCCCAAACGAGCGGGCAGGCTGAAATCTCAAACAGACAGATCAAACTAATCCTGGAGAAGACTGTTGCTAAGAATAGAAAAGACTGGTCGACCAAACTGACGGATGCTCTTTGGGCATTTCGAACTGCATTTAAAACCGACCTAGGGATGTCTCCATATAGGATAGTGTTTGGGAAGGCATGTCATTTACCCGTCGAGATTGAGCATAAAGCATTATGGGCTATTAAGGAAATAAATTTTGACCTAAACCAAGCCTGCAACTTTCGGAAGCTGCAAATAAATGAGCTAAGAGAACTCCGCGATGAAGCTTATGATGACGCTGTAATCATAAAGAATAGGACCAAGGTTTTTCACGATAAAAACATTTTGAGGAAAACATTTTCACAAGGTCAACAAGTCCTTCTTTATGATTCACGACTACACCTTCACGTGGGTAAGCTCCGATCTCGGTGGAAGGGACCTTTTGTTGTGCGGTCTGTATACCCGCACGGGGCAGTAGAAGTAGAAAATGTTAAAAACGGCACATCTTTCAAAGTGAATGGACATAGACTAAAGCCGTATTTTTCCACTGACCCCACGGAGAAGCTCCTGTTCTTACAGGAGCCAGTTTATCTTGATTAAAATTCCTCCGTCTCATCTCCATGTCAGGTGTATCACTGCATCATCTTTTTGAATGGAGGTGAGTGAAAAGAGTATGTTTGGGGGAAGTTCTTCACTTATATATTTTGCCCCCACTAATAATTCCTCCCAGACTTACAGATTTTGTAGATATAGCTGTTGGCAATAGTGAGGACACTGTTGAAAACAAGTTTGGGGGAGGTTTATGCTTATTTTTGCATCATTTGCATATCATTTGCATAAGCACAAAACATTTCTTTTAAAAACTTATAAAAAAATTTTAAAAAATTTCAAAATCCATAAAAATTTAAAATTTTCATAATATAAAAATATTTTAATATTTAACATTTTTTTGTACATAAATAAGATGATAAAAGTTTAGATGGTGAAAAATTACATCCATGAGATTAGAAAAATTTAAGAAAACCGAGAAAATTAAAAGTTTTCTTATACGAACTAGTAATAAGTAGTTATGAGTCGTTGTTCCAAGGGTTAGTATGATGAAAGACGTCACTAATCTGAGGATAAAAATAAGTCTGAAAAATAGTTTCTATTCTGGAAGCCAAACATTTTGAACGTTGATACCCTGCTATTCGCACTTACACACATCTTAAAACCTGGGATAGTAGAGGATACCTTGAAATGCTCTTGTCTTAAAGCCGATGTATGAAGGAAATAAAAAAATGAAGAAAATATAAAATGGTGAGAAAAATGGACACTGGTTTTGTTATCGCCAAGGCAGCAATAAAAAAAATATAGTGAGGGTGCCTCTTCACCTAGTGCCCTAAGGCCAACTGGTCTGGGAGTCATTGCTAAGCCTTAGGTGGTGCAAGACGAGGAAAATACACCAAGTAAGCAAGCACAGGAGTAATCGGTCGGTTAGTACCTCAAGAAGTATTAACGGTCGCATGAAAGTGTGTAAGCAATCTCATCTAAATATTCATTAATTAAAAAGTACTGAGGCTGATGGGCAAGAGTATGATATCTTGAACTTAATTCTCCGGGTGTAGGGATGTCCTTACACACACGCAGAGTTATATGATCGATGTTTGGAAGAAAGATAGGAATGAAGAATAAGACGATGTTTTATTGAGAGAGGACGTGATTTCCGACATCTTTTCATGTCTATTAAGATAGGGCTAATGACAACCGAAAAGCTAGCTTAGTTGGAAACCCTAGTTTTCTAAGCTTTTCTTTTAAAATTCTTTTCTTTAAATGTAATATTCATGATCTTCCTTTTATTATTGGATTTTGTGGGTGCAATCCGCTGAAAACCCTCAGGAGACAACACTCCTCCTACTAGGGACACCTAGAGGTTTAAAGGCTTGTTGCACATGCTCAATGCAACCGTGTTGCCTACGAAAGTGTGCTAGTTAGTTTTTCTCTTTCTTTATTTTCTCCTTCTTTTTAATAAACAGTTCCTTATCCACTTCGCTGGAAACCGACGATAGAAGAGATCGGTCGAGTACCTATTCACCATCAAGAGTGAGAACAAAGAATCTTTCAAAGGCTATATCACCCGGTTCTACAATGCTCTCCTAGAAGTTCCCGAGCACCGGGACGAGACGGTCATCACCGCCATGAGATCCGGTCTTAGGCACAAAGAGTGTCTCCGCTCTTTTGCATTGGCGCAACCTAGGAATGGTAGGAATAAGACAAGAATCATATGATATTGATTATTGATGTAACAAGAATCATATAAGAGTGGAAGACAATATAACGGGGTACAATTTCAAGAGATTTCTAACTGAACTGTATTCTCATTCTAAACCTGGCACTCTGATACCAGCTACACAGGCTAAGGCTGGTACCATTTCTGATTTCAGAAGACTTCATCCAGCAGTATTCGCGGGAGTAGCAGATCCACTTGAGGCCGAGCAATGGCTAATCAATGTATAGAATCTTTTGACGGTCGCTCGGGTCCCTGACGTTGACAGAGTAAGCATGGTGAAGATCCAACCAGAGGACGATGCCCGCATATAATGGTCCGTAGAGAAAAGCAGGCTAGAGAAGCCTATCGGATGGGACACATTCTCCTCGTGTTTTCTGGATCACTATTTTCCAGCTACTGCAAAGGCCGAGATGGAGGAGAAATTTATCACACTGAAGCAAAATAGCAACCCAATGGATGTCTACACTAAAGAGTTTAACAGGATGAGTCACTTTGCACCATAAATGGTAGCCACCGAAACCGCCAGGACCAGACGATTTAAGCAGGAGCTTGACATCAAGTTGCAACAGCTTATCGCCTCCCTTGATTTGCAGACCTTCGCATAGGTGCTTAACGTTGCCAAAGTACAAGAAAGGTTGGCGGAAAAGGCTCAAATTCAACGAACTCCGGATAAGAAGTCCCCAGTGGTTCAATCAGAAGAAGCATCTCCTTCTCACGGAGTGATCCCAGTTTTGAAGTACGGAGTAGTACAGATGAAACACTCGTTCGTTTCTCAGCAGCGGAAAACCCTGGTTTGCAGTTACTGCAACAGTCTGGGGAACCTTCAGAGGGATTGTCGCCAGGCCAAAGGACAATGCTTGATTTTTGGATCCAGTGAACATCGTGTCGACGGTTGCCCGTGGAGAAAATAGCTACAATGATAGGATTCGTCAACGACATCCCCATCATTTGAGTAGTTGCTTATTTAGTTGTATTCGTTTGCTTCGTGTTTTCGTTGTTTTTCGTTCTTTAATTTCAAGAACGAAATTTTCTGTAAATGAGGTATGTTGTAATACCCAGTTTCGTTTATACTCTTTTTCCGTATTGAATAAATTTATTTCCCTATTATTTATTATTTTTCTCCTATAATATTTACCCCCCCTAAATTTTAACTCTCTCTCTCTCTCTCTCTCTATATATATATATATATATATATATATATATATATATATATATATATATATATATATATACACTTTTACCAACTACTACTTTGTTTTCTTTCCCTTTCATTTTCTGTTTAATTTCTACATCTCCCTCTTTATTTTTTCCATTCCCTAATTCCTAAAACCAAGCCCACCCTATGTCAGCCCATGAACGCTCGCCCAAGCCCCGCCCTCCTTTCCCTTTCTTTCTTCTCTTTCCTTTCGTCACCGACCATGACTCTTTCTTCCTCCTTCTTCGCCTTCGCTTCCTCATGACCCGATCCCCCACGACAAAGCCAACCCCAACATTCATCCTCAAGATTTCCTCTCCCACTCCCCCTCTTCTCTCAACGGCCAAACCCCTTCTCATATCTCCCTCAATCAATCTTGAACTCTATCCCTCTCTCGTTTTCCCCCACTGCAACATCTATTACCGGTCACCGCCACCTCACCTCACCGAAGCCACCTCACACCACCGTGACCTCCACTTCACTTCCACCACTCATGCTCATCACCTCGCCGGCGCCCATCATCCACGTCGACCACCTCCGTCTCCTTCACCACAGCACTACCACCACTCGCAACCCTGCCACCGCGGCAACCCAACCGAGCTTCACCTTCGTCACCACCTGACTCACCCATTGCACCCACTTCCTCCCTCGATACCCTCGCCATCACCATCGAGCCCCTACAAACTCCAGCGACTACCACCTCCCTCGACAGCCTCGACAAACCTCCACCATCTCGAACTCAACCCTATCCCGCTATTTCCTTCGTCGTCGACTCCACTGCCGCTCACCGCCGGCAAACTCTCCGAGCTCTTAGCTACCCTTAACACTCACCAACGCCGACCACCTCCATCGCCCGTGACCACCGCACCGTGCCCATCTTCCTGGACCACCGTGTCCCGCACCATTGCCACTACGTGCCACGACTCATGCCCACTTCGTGCCCAACACCGTGCCCAGCACCGTGTCGCCATCGTGTCATGTACCGTGTCTTCACTGCGCCCAGTACCGTGTCGCCATCACACCACGTACGCACCGTGCCCGGCTCCGTGTCACCGTCTCGTGCGTCGAGGAGAACCCTACCATTTGTCACTTTTATATCAGCGACCGAAGGCAAGTGAAACCCCCTCTCTTGTCATACTGTGTGTGTGTTAATTAACTTGCCAAATGATAATTATGATATTATTTATATAAGCGTAAAAAGTGTTCGATATGATTACCGGACTTAAAATCTTAACGATAGTAAACTTTTTCTTAATCAATAGTTCATTTTATTGTTAAAGTATGACGTATAAAGAGTTAGAATCGAAACAATTAAATTTCGTATATGAAACGACGTCCCCAGGATGTGTCATAAAATCTGAATTCTGCCATGCACACCACATTGTAAAATTCATATTAAATTGAATATAATTTGTAATGAAAAGTTTCATGGCTCGTATCGAAGAGGGATTGACAACCTAGAACCCCCCTGTATTTTATATTTCGATACTTTTATAACACAATGACGAAAACGGATTGGAAGCACGACTCTGGACTGCAGTCCAGAGCAGTACTTCTTATTGACACCTGAATCAATTTGTTTGTATATCTCTGTATGACAAGAGACCTGCCTTATTTTGGGAATATCGCGGAGATCCAGACCAGTGAACCCGCTGTATCATTCCTTTGAGATCACTGGTTAGTTATCCCTTGTTTGTATCCGTTGCGCTCAGTTTCCTTTATATCTGATAGTTCTAGTGACTGCATTTCTCTTTATCTGTGTTGTGTTTTACTGATTGCCTTGTAATGCTAGAAGTCGAAGTGTGACTATGGCAGTATTTTACCATGACCGTAGGTGCATGGCTGGCCTAGTCACCTTCGTATTCTGTATTTTGGGAAGCAGGGCGTGACAGGAAGTCTGACTCGAAATATCACTTGGACGCGTTTACCACGGGCATGAGCTTTCAAGATAACTCGAACGTGGCTCAGTGTCGAGCATTCCCCACCACTCTCATCCGGGCCGGGCGAGATTAGTTCCACGGCCTAACTCCACACTCAATCTTAACTTTCGACAAGTTGGCTACTCAGTTTCTTAGCCACTTTGTCGACAACCGACGACAGAAGAGATCGGTCGACTACCTATTCACCATCAAGAATGAGGACAGAGAATCATTCAAGGGCTATATCACCCGGTTCTATAATGCTCTCCTAGAAGTACCCGAGCACCAGGACGAGATGCTCATCACCATCATGAGATCCGTTCTTAGGCATAAAGAGTGGCTCCGCTCTTTTGCATTGGCGCAAGCTAAGACCATGGCCGAGGTAAATTCTGGACCGAACATGAAATCCAACTCGAATCTGAGATGAACGCAAATCTTCCCCGTGAAGACCGGACAGACCAAAATAAATGGGAACGGGAAGAGAAGAAGACTAATCATTCCCTATTCTCTGAGATTTTACGAGTACACTCCTCTGAACGTCTCTCAGGCCGAGATGCTAAAGGAGGCGAAGAGCGATAGATTCTTCAAGATGCCGCCGATAATACAAAGGCCGGGAAAGCGACCTCGCAGCCTGTATTGTGCCTTTCATCGGTCACAGAGACACCCGACCGAGAATTGCAAACAGCTGCACAATTACATCGAGGAGCTGATCCGCTCCAGTCACTTGGCAAAGTACCTACGAGACAAACGTCAAGCAGATAAGGAGCGAGCAGACCAACCTCCTACTAAAGAGTTAACAGTCGAACAAATCATGGTTGTCTCCGTTGGCTCGACTCCGAACAATGAAGACACCCGCCGTATCCGTCTGGTCATGACCTTAGATGCTCCCCCCTTTAAGAAGTACAAGAAGGTTACTTCCATCACTTTCACCGATGAGGACCTGCATGGTATATTGGTCCCGCACAATGATCCCCTAGTGATCACGGCCGGGGTAAATAGGCACGAAGTCAAAAGAATCTTTGTTGACTCGGGAAGCTCAGCGGAAATCCTATTTTACGACTGCTTCCAGCGTTTGGGATTAAACCGGCCCAATATCCGGCCTACCTTGCATGTTCTCTCCGGGTTCATTAATCACTCTGTTCAAGCTGAGAGAATGATCACTCTCCCTTTCAATATTGGGGAGGCCGAATGAACCCAAACAATGTCGGTGATTTTCCTCGTCGCTCGGGTTCCTTCCTCTTATAACATCCTCCTAGGTTGCTCCACCTTAAACGCCCTTTAAGCTCAGATCTCGGCCTACCATCTTGCACTCAAGTTTCTTCTAAGATATGGTGGGATAGGCCGGGCCTTCGGAGATCAGCAAATCGCCGGGGCATGTCTTGCCACGACAGTTCCAGAAGACAGAGAAGTTGATCTGACCGACGGACCGTGTGATCCTTGGGAGTCGCTGGATACCCGTGATGACAAGAAGGAGATCCGAGGTTCCCCGGTAGAAGCTTTGTCTAGGGTTCCCCTTAAAGAGGGAAACAGAAGTCGAACTATCCAGATCAGCTCCCTCTTAACCGGGGAAACCCAGAACAACCTTATCCAGTTCCTCCAAGCCAACTCCGACGTGTTCACTTGGACTCATGCGGACATGCTGGGGATTTTGACCCCAAGGTGATCTCTCATAAGTTCGGAGTCGATTCAAAAGCTCGGACGGGGAGACAAAAGAAAAGGAGCTTCGCGCCTGTCAAGCAGAAGGCGATTAAGAAGAAAGTGGACTAACTGCTCGCGGCAGATTTCATCAGACACCTGGACTACTCGGCTTGGCTGGCCATCGGAGTCATGGTCAAGAAAGCAAACGGTAAGTGGCGCATGTGCGTAGACATTACCGATCTGAACAAGGCCTGTCCGAAAGGAAACTATCCGCTTTTTTGAATAGATCAGCAGGTGGGTAGCTCATCCGGTCACGAGCTGCTAAGCTTCATGGACGTGTTCTCTGGTTACAATCAAATCCGGATGGATCCGACTGACGAAGAGCAACCCGCTTTCACCACTAATCGAGGGGTCTATTGTTACAAAGTAGTCTATTGTTATAAAGTAATGCCCTTTGGAGTCAAAAATGCCGGGGCAACTTATCAACGGCTGGTCAACAAGTTGTTCAAGCCTCAGATTGGACGGAACATGGAAGTCTACGTCAATGACATGCTTGTGAAGTCCACCCAGTCGGTCGGACATACCATGGACCTTGGTGAAACCTTCGAAGTCCTACGAAAGTACAAAATGAAGCTAAATCCGGCTAAGTGTGTTTTCGGTGTCATAGGCGGAAAGTTCCTTGGGTTCATGGTCACCCACCGAGGAATCGAAGCAAACCTGGAGAAGATCAAAGCCATTATTGACATGACGACGCCCAAGAACAACGTGGAAATCATGCGACTCACCGGCAGAGTGGCTACTCTAAGTTGTTTCATGTCCAGATCCGGAAAGAAGTGCCTACCTTTCTTCAAGGCTTTGAGGAAGATCCCAGTTCGAGTGGTCCGAAGAATGCCAAGTGGCCTTCGAGCAGCTCAAGGCGCATCTGTCGATGCCACCACTGCTCACTTAACCAGCCAAAGAAAACGAGCTACTACTGTACATATTAGTCTCTGTCCAAGTAGCTAGCTCGATACTCTTCAAATAATTTGAAAGAATACAGAGGCCGGTTTACTACGTCAGCCACGTTTTCAGAGACGTGAAGACAAGGTGCCCGACCATCGAAAAGATAGTCTTGGCGCTCATCGTCGCCTCCATGAAGCTTCGGCACTATTTCCAGGCACATACGATAATCGTCCTCACCGACTGGCTTCTGGGGAACATCCTCGGTTCCCCCGAGTCGTCGGGCCGCTTGGAGAAATGGAGATGGGAGTTATCGTGGTTTGACATTCAGTACTGAGCGAAGCAAGCCATCAAAGCCTAAGCCCTAGCCGGCTATGTGGTCGAATGCACCATTCCCAACAGAGAAGAGGCGCTAGCACGGGATCCGGGCCCGCAAAGCTCAGTCGAAGAAAAGCTCAGTCTGATTCCGGACTGGGTACTTTACGTGGACGGTTTCTCTATAGAGGAAGGAAGTGGATCCGGATTAGTCATCCGCGGCCCCAATGAAGCCGAGATGGAGTATTCTCTGTGGTATGGCTTTAAGGCCTCAAACAATGCCGTGGAGTACGAAACCTTATTGGCCGGCCTACGAATTGCCTCGGAGGTGGGGCTAAAGAAAATTAGATTCCGCTTTGGTCATCGGGCAAGTGACCGGGTGATTTGAAACCCGAAAACCCCTCATGATGAAATACCTTGCCGAGGTGAGAAGGCTAAGGAAAAATTTCGACAAAGTCCAAGTGGAGAGGGTTCTTCGGAGTATGAATGTCGAGCAAGTTTGCCTCCTCTTATTCGGCCAACCACAGGAGGAACATCCTTTTTGAAGTCCTGTCGTGACCCAGCGTCGAAGATACATAAGTGATACACCGAGTCTACACTACTCAGGGAGATACGCCGGATTGGACAAAACCCATAGTGGAATTTCTCAAGGATGGAACGCTCCTTAAGGACCGAACAGAAACACGCAGGCACCGCATGAAAGCTTTGCACTGCGTGTGAAGCAAAGACAATTTATATAAAAAGTCATATACCCAACCTCTGCTCAGATGTGTCGATTCCGACGAAGTGTTCACACCATAATATTGTATTATTATATTCCCCATTCTTATTCTTTTTACAAATAAACAGGTGCTTTTGACGCATGTCTGCTACATATTATAGGTTACAGGTTCTTGGACAGAAAACAGTGAAAACGATGAAAAGACGATGCAAAAGTGGACTTTGACCAACAAACAGAAGACTCTTGATCAAGCCTACATCAAAGATAAAATTCACAAAGTACAAGGCAATGCAAGGCCCAAGATTACAAAGCGAACGGTTAAAAGTCCACCGCAATTATTCACTAGAGATCTGGATGAAACATAGAAGCTATTTTAATAAAAGAACTAAATAATAAGGAAGCCCAAAGATTCAAGGCCCAATACTTCCCTTTAAAGAGACAGAGACATAAAATTTTACCAAAGCTTGAAGTCTACTTTGACTAGGTCTTCCTAAGGATATTTTGGTAAATGTAGACATGCGAATCAATTGTAACCTAGGGTTTCTATCTCCTATAAATAGAAGCCCAAATCATTGTATTCTTTTCATGCCTCCCTTCATTAATAAATTTCAGCATTCTTTATGGAGAGCATCGGGGTTTCTTTTCAATTCATGAATTCAGATCTGACAACCCTGCGTTGATGATTGGAGAGATGTATCTGTAAGTAGATTTAATTCCTTGCTCTAGTTTAGATTTCAATTCTTGCCCTAGTTAATTTTCATTCTCTGCCCTAGATAAATGTATTTCAATTCCCTAATGAGTGAGTAGTCTCCTCGCTTGTTAGGGTTAGATCTGGGGAAGGTTTGAGAGACGAAGATCTCTCATCCCCTTTCTTGCCCGTCATATATTTTCATAGAACTCCATGCATACCTTCTTATTTCGCTCCCTACGGCACTCTACCCACGAGGTAGAGGTGTTACCGTAGTATAAAGGCCCGGATTTTAAGGTTTTCCATGGAGGTTAGGGTAAAGATTAAGAAAGGAAGGACAAGGATCTAGAGGAAGAACAATCTTCCCAATCATCCTAATCCCTTTTATTAATATTTACCATAACACCTAATTAGATCTTCATATGGGTATAGAAAGCGGTGAGATTTATAGACTTTCCAAACTTAACTAGACCCAACCCTAGCGAGATTTAGATCTAAATTAATTCAGTTTTTAGATTTAATCAATAATCAATCCGGCTCCCATCGGAATTAACTCGTTTGAGCGAATAGGAAATTCACAAAATCCCTGTGGACCTACCCGTACTCACCGGTTAGCTATCAAGCGACGCCGTTCTTGATTGCGGTAATAGATAGTTTTTGGAGATCAATCAAATGGCGTCGTTGCCGGGGATGGCGTGTCATTTCCTTTTTGCAATTTCGGGTTAATCAAAATCAAAAAAATCATAAAAATCTAAAAAATCCAAAAATTATAAAAATATATCAATTTTTATTTTTTTTTGGAAAGGGTACTTTGTTGTGTGAATCTTGCAGGAACAATCGAGACGGATCTGGAAATTTCCAGAAAGCGAAACAGAAAAAAGGATATCGGAACAGAAGAGAATTTTGACAACAGAACAGCAGCAGGAAGTTGAAGGGCCAAGTCAACGGTCAAACCGCGGATCCGCCGTGAAAGGCAGCTCCTGCCGCGGAAGCGCGGCGATACGTTGACGTCAGCGAAGTTTGAAGAGCTGATCTGGCGTGCCAACCGCGGAACCGCGGCTCTACCTACCCTTAGGCCGCGGAAACGCAGCATCTTGGCTGAAACAGTGCTTAAAAAAAATCTCTGTAAGCTTCCCTTTGTCTCCTCTGCAAATATTGATATATCCTCTGTAGATTTGCCTGCAGGATTTTTTGTGGTTTAACAATATATTCCCTTCCAAATAAAAATCTTATGCAGGATTTGTGCGCCTCGTTTAAAATAGAAAGTGATTGCAAGTAATCTTTTTTGTTGCATATCTTTTCTCGAATATCTTTTTGCAACAATTTTTTTCCAAATAAAGATTCTTTGTGATATGCTTAAGATTATAACTGATTGCAAGTGATATTTTTCTGTTGCATATCTTTTATCAAAAATCTTTTTTGCAACAATTTCCAAATAAAGAAAAAGAAAAGGGACAAATCTTTTATAGAAAACTTGCAATCTTTTGCCGTAAATAAATCCTTGCACCAACCAACCTTCTTTCTTTCACCCTTTCATCTAACATGAGTACCCCACATAATAAATCACTTGCCGAACTTTGGTATCCCGAACCTAATTTTGCGTCGTTCGGCAATTTGTTCTGTCAATTTAAAGACGATCCTTCCTTGCCTAAAATATCGTTGAAAGATCAAATAGAGGCGTCTAGGAGAAACAGTTTGACTTTTCAACCCACTTTGTGTCAACCAAGTCAACCTTTACCACCTCCATATGTTGACACCACTTTTTCGAGTCCTTCTGTCACTCCTAAGCCGATGTCCATTGCTGAGCATATTGCTCAATCTCGCAGCCAATCTTTCACCCCTCTCCACTCATCTAGTTTTAGGGGCCTGCACGATTATTCACCTTTTTATCCACATGTTGACCCTACACCAGTCCATTCACCCACTTCCTACCAGTCCTACCCGACCTTCCCACCTTCACTAGACACTGCTTCTACACAGCCTTTTGGGAGTTTCACATATCCAAACAATTTCGAATCTTTTACCGAAACACCCTTACCACCCAAGTCTAGTTTGGAAGAGGCGTTGGAGGCGTATATCGCAGCAACAAACAAAATGGTTAGGAATGTGGAAGCGTCCGTGGCCGCCCTTATGCAACCTGCTGAACCGGTAGCTAGTTTCCCGCTAGCCCTAAATTTTTCAATGTATGAGGAGGCGGTTGGACAGAATGAGAATGTGAGAGGATTTCCAAATCAAACCTACCCATACCCAATTCCAGCCCACAACTCCGGTTTTCCATCAATTGTCCAAAATAGTTCACCAGTTGAAAATAAAAACGAGTTGTGTGAATTTGTAGTTCTTGATTTGCCAGATTATGAAGAACCCCTTTCGAGTGAAACCACACTTAATCCTTTTGATCTTTACACCTCTACTCTAGAACCTAAATCGATAAATATCCATGCTTTTGATGAGGTGTCAGAAAAAATTGATTTTCACTTGATTGAGGATATAGACGCCGGGAATATTTCGGATGATGAACCTGTCGATTTAATTGAAATTTTATGTTCAAATCATCATCCCGAGTTATTAAATGTTTTTCCCGAATCTCATATGCGTCTTGATTTTGATGATAATGGCATGGATGAGTTGAATATTGAGGAGAATTATGAGGATAATATTGAGGAGAGTAGTGAGGATCATATTGAGGTTGAACCATTTTTCTTTGATGTGTCGGATTTTCCAACTCATCCTCTTGAACCTCTACCTAAATCACCCTCCCTCTTTTCCATCATTCCGACCACACCTCATTTCACGCTTGACAACTGTGAGCTTGAAAACTTTTCCTTTGAATCTGATATAGTTCTCACAGCCGATGACCCTTACGAGTGTTTCACTTTTTCGGACGATGTTGAAGTCTCACCGCCCGAGTTTGAGCCCTTTGCATTTTCAGATGAGTTAGTTAATCCATCAGACTCGGTTGCCTACAGTCGTTTTGAACCATTGATGGAATCTTTCCAGTTCGATACAGTTTACTACGGTGAGAATGAGACTATCCCTAATTCACTCCCTTTTGTCCTTCCTATCGTTCCGACCGTGCAAGTAACCGTTACGCATTCATCTCAAATACCAAGTTCGGCGTACCCATGTTTTCTTGCGAATCTTGAGGGATTTGACCCCATTGCACGGCGAGTTGATGGATTAGCACAATCAGTTTTCACACTTCGGTCATCACATATTGCGCTAATTTATTCACTCGATTTACACCCTCAAGATCGCGCAACCCTTCTTTCTCCTTCCCGCCATTCTTCTCCTCCACCGAGACCATATTCCACTCGTCTTCCCATTCAGTCTCGTGTGTTTCTCATTTCTTTCCTCTACACCCCATTATTTCACCAACTCGGCCATTACCACGATAAGATTTTTGAATGGTTGGTGCTAACCTTTGGCTTGTATAAGGCCAAGCTTAAGTTTGGGGGGAACCTTGTTGTATATATGTATATATATTTTTGTTTTCTTTTTCTATAAGAAAATAACACAAAAAAATTTTCAAAACATTAAAAATAAAAAAAAATTATAAATAAATAAACAGGGGAGTGCCGACATTTTGACCCTCTTGGTGTAGCATGACAGAGAGGACACTGTCAGGATCAAGTTTGGGGGTATGCTCGGTACGTCTTCTTCCTTCGCATTCATATGTATATTTTTGAATTTGCATATTTATTTGAAAACCCATAAAAATTGAAAATTTTCAAAAATTATAAAAATTATTGTATTCGATTTTGGCTTATTTGACTAGAGTTTGATAGATAGGTTAACTAGTTAGGAACAACTAGATCTTTGACGTAGTAAATTAAAAACCCTAAAAATAACCTCCCTTAAAGTTTAACGGTAGAAAGTATATTTCTTTGTAGTTTATTTAGAAATAGGCAAATTTTGAGTTCACTTCTTGAGCTAATTCAAAACAAAGGAAAAGTATTGATATTTTATTAGAGTATAAGTTTGAAAAATAATTCCTAGCTTAAATCTAGATTCTGAAAATGTATACCCTACAATTTGCACAATCACGCACCTTGAAACTTGGAATAGTAGAGGAGACCTTGAAATGCTCTTGTCTAAAGTCCTTAGTACGAAGAAAATAAAAGAAAAAAAAGTGAATAAAGAAAAAAAATGAACACTGGTTTTTGTGATTACTTAAGGGTAAAAAAAATAAATAGAAAAATATTTAGCGAGGGTGCTTCATCACCTAGTGCCTTAGACCAACTGGTTTGGGAGTCACTGCTAAAAGCCTTGGGTGTTGCAAGACTAGGAATTACGCGTTAATGTGCAAACGCATTTTGTAATCGGTCGTTGGTACCTTAAGAAGTATTAACAATCGCATGAAGGATGTGTGAGCGAAATTCATCTAAAAATTAACCAATTAAGAAGTGCTTTGGACAACGGACAAGAGTATGATTGCTTGATTTGAATTTCCAAGTGTAGGGATGATTTATACACACACGTGGGGATATGTGATTGGAGTTTAGATGAGAGAAATGAGTGAACAATAGAACTTGTATCTTTAGTAGAGTCGATAGAAATTCCTAAGTGGAGATGGAACCCTAGAAGGAAAACTTAAGAGATGCCGAAAGCTAAGTAAGTCTATAGAACATATATAATCTTAAGTTAAATGATGAGGAAGTGTGAAGAATATGGGTGGATAATTTACTGGTCAAAGATAATAGAATTCCTTGTTAGAAACCCTAATTGGAGAATTAAAGTCGAAAAAGCCAAATTGATAGGATTTTGTGGGTAGTATCCGCTGAAAACCCTCAGGAGACAACACTCCTCCTACTAGGGACACCTAGAGGTTTAACGGCTTGTTGCACGAGCTCAGTGCAATCGCGATTCCCTGCGAAAGTGCGGTTAGGTTTTTTTGTAGAGAATAAAAAATAAGTTTGCTCGAGGACGAGCAAAAGATAAGTTTGGGGGTATTTGTTCACACCATAATATTGTATTATTATATTTCCCATTCTTATTCTTTTTACAAATAAACAGGTGCTTTTGACGTATGTCTGCTACATATTACAGGTTACAGGTTCTTGGACAGAAAACAGTGAAAACTATGAAAAGACGATGCAAAAGTGGACTTTGACCAACAAACAGAAGACTCTTGATCAAGCCTACATCAAAGATAAAATTCAAAAAGTACAAGGCAATGCAAGGCCCAAGATTACAAAGCGAACGGTTAAAAGTCCACCGCAATTATTCACTAGAGATCTGGATGAAACATAGAAGCTATTTTAATAAAAGAACTAAATAATAAGGAAGCCCAAAGATTCAAGGCCCAATACTTCCCTTTAAAGAGACAGAGACATAAAATTTTACCAAAGCTTGAAGTCTACTTTGACTAGGTCTTCCTAAGGATATTTTGGTAAATGTAGACATGCGAATCAATTGTAACCTAGGGTTTCTATCTCCTATAAATAGAAGCCCAAATCATTGTATTCTTATCATGCCTCCCTTCATTAATAAATTTCAGCATTCTTTATGGAGAGCATCGGTGTTTCTTTTCAGTTCATGAATTCAGATCTGACAACCCTGCGTTGATGATTGGAGAGATGCATCTGTAAGTAGATTTAATTTCTTGCTCTAGTTTAGATTTCAATTCTTGCCCTAGTTAATTTTCATTCTCTGCCCTAGATAAATGTATTTCAATTCCCTAATGAGTGAGTAGTCTCCTCGCTTGTTAGGGTTAGATCTGGGGAAGGTTTGAGAGACGAAGATCTCTCATCCCCTTTCTTGCCCGTCATATATTTTCATAGAACTCCATGCATACCTTCTTATTTCGCTCCCTACGGCACTCTACCCACGAGGTAGCGGTGATACCGTAGTCTAAAGGCCCGGATTTTAAGGTTTTCCATGGAGGTTAGGGTAAAGATTAAGAAAGGAAGGACAAGGATCTAGAGGAAGAACAATCTTCCCAATCATCCTAATCCCTTTTATTAATATTTACCATAACACCTAATTAGATCTTCATATGGGTATAGAAAGCGGTGAGATTTATAGACTTTCCAAACTTAACCTAGACCTAACCCTAGAAAGATTTAGATCTAGATTAATTCAGTTTTTAGATTTAATCAATAATCAATCCGGCTCCCATCGGAATTAACTCGTTTGAGCGAATAGGAAATTCACAAAATCCCTGTGGACCGACCCGTACTCACCGGCTAGCTATCAAGCGACGCCGTTCTTGATTGCGGTAATAGATAGTTTTTGGAGATCAATCACGAAGCTAAGTACATTCTCTAAGAGATACACGAAAGAGCCGGCGGCGCAAATCAGAGGGCCCGTAATCTGATCCAAAAGATGCTGTTGTAGGGCTATTATTGGCCGACAATCCACGCCGATGTAGAGAAACTCGTAAGGAGGTGCAAGGCGTGTCAACTCTTTGGCAGCGTTCCTCGGCTACCAGCGATGAAGCTGACACCCCTGAGCTCCCCTTGGCCATTTTCCCAGTGGGGAACGGACATGATCGGCCAGCTCCCCACGGGCACAGGGGGTACAAGTATATCCTCATCGCTATAGATTACTTTACAAAATGGATCGAAGCCACACCGATCAAAAAGCCAGACACCGCCTCCATAGTGAAGTTCCTGCAGAACAACATAATTGCAAGGTTTGGAATTTTGAAGTGCATCATCACCGACCATGGAACCAACATCAAAAACGACAAAGTCAGAGAGTTCTGCAACGATTACCACATACTGATGAAGTTCTCTGCGGTCGCTCATCCCCAGTGCAACGGGCAGGCCGAGATTGCAAACCGAGGTGTCATCTGGGGGCTCAGAGCCCATCTGGAAGGAAGGAAAGGCGAATGGGTCGAAGAACTGCCCTGAGTACTCTGGGCATTGCGGACATCGAGGAAAACACCCATGGGGGAGACCTTATTTAGTCTTTGTTATGGCACTGAGGCAATGGTCCCTATGGAAATCGTCTTACCCAGTTACCGGGTCGAACACTTCGTCGACGAAGCCACCATCATAGCCCTTCGAAGCAACCTGGACATCCTGCTAGAGAAGAGAGACTGGGCACAAATAAGGATGGCCGTATATCAGCAACAGACCGTCCGATACTACAATGCTCGGGTCAAACACCGAGCGTTCAAATCAGGAGACTTAGTCTTCCGACGCAACGAATTCGAGGACCAAGTGAAGCTACACAAGTTCTCCCCGAAATGGGATGGCCTCTTCCTCGTGACCGAGGTATTGCCCGGAGGAGCATACCGCCTCCAAGATTCCTTGGGACGTAACCTTCCGCGGCCATATAATGCAGAAAAGCTTAAATTGTATTGTTAAACTTGTACTCCCTTTAATAATAAAGATCTTGCTTCTCTGCAATCCGGGCCGTTTTTCTCGATTCCAAACTAAGACACCGCACAAGGCCGGCGGGCAGCCTCCATCCCGTCTCGCCCATTCACAACAGGTAGTTTCCTGTCCGACCTAACTGAGGATCTAAAGCCCTCTCACGAGCCTACTGGCTATTATAACAACTCTGATTTTACTGTACGAATTTTTTTAATTTAATGTACAGAAAGAAGTTTACAAGCCTGAGTACACTTTAAAAGTAAATTTTGTTTAAGAACAGCAAGAAACAAGTTGCAGCTCGCTGGTAAAGCCTTGCACTGCTGTGACGTAGCCCTTGTGTTCGAATCCCATCAGACACATTTATATTTTTTTTAGATTTTTCTTTTAAACTTTTTGGAAGCCCAAAAGTTTACACGTGCAATGCACACAAAAATGAAAATTCTGAGAAAACAAACATGTGCAAAATGATATAAATACAGACATGGACACATGGCATGAATCCACCGGCCCCAACCCAACATTTGTCCAGCGAGATGCTAATATTGGCCGGCGGGGATGGGTCCCCTGTAGCAAATGGACCCCGGGTTTTGCACACTTGTCGTTTCCCCTACCCCTATTACCCATGCATTGTTTGATTACTCTGCAATCAAACAAAGACCCCTCAATTCCCCAATTTATCATATTTTAATGCATTTTAATTCACTCTTTTAATCTCAAAACTCTAATTCCACACTATAAATACTATCCCATGTCCTAACCCTTCCTAATTCTGAAAATTCTAGCCAAAACCCTCAAATTTTCTCAAGTACAAGTGAAGTAGAAGAGGAGTTAGCCAACGACCAACTTCCAGCGAGAAATCGAGGCTATTCCGGCGACCCCACGATGTCGCGACGACCAAGCTATCTTCTTCTACTTTTCCTTAACCTAATCCACTCGTTAGTCCCTCCAAATCATTCTTCCTATCTCTTGAATTTCTTCTTAATCAAAATCGGTAAAAAGTGTAGTTATTATCGATGTTCTTTTTCTAAAGCATATAACTCCATATTCTTTTAACTTTTGATCAAAAAAGTTGTAACACTTCACTTATAAGATTAATACTCATGCCTACAATAAATTTTATCCAAGAATCTTTTGTAAAACAATCACAGTTTAACTTTTTCGTTAAAATACCATGAACTTTACATATCACTTTTTAGTATGTTGTAAATACTTTACCTTTAGAAAACTTTACGGGGCAATGACCTACCCCTCACATACACACATGTTTCCATAGCACGATGTCCCTTGAACATATTTTTGTTACCATATTACATTAAAATACCATCAACTATAAAAACGGTTTTCTTTGAATTGTATTTCAAAACCCTTTGCAAATAAGCCTCTACAACCCTCTTTAGGGGACCCGCTATTGGATGGTGCGGATTATCGCACATCCTTGGGCTAGTAGAGCGAGATACAGACCCCCTCACGGAACATTCGGTCTCGAAAGGTTTTTAATACGATTTTTAAGAAAAAATAGATTTTCTATTTAATAATCAAAATTAATTTTTTAATAATTATATAAATATTATAAAATCTATATATTTTCAAAATATAATAACTTATATTTTTTTCAAATAAAAGAATTACAGGTTTCATCAAAATACCATCAAGATATCAATACAAGACAAGTTTACAGTAAAATACCATGAACTATTCAAGTTAAGATAATTATCACTAAAATACCTCAATTATTAAAATACACATCCATGGAAACCCTAAAAAATATAAATAATTTCTCGAGGATATTTTGAACTGTATTAAAAATATTTTTCATAAAACCCCCTCGAGCTATATAAAACACTGTTAAGAACTTTAATAAATATAGTTTTAAGCGGGATCAATTCTCTTGAGCCTCAGGAAGCCGGAGAAAGTGAGTGCTTGCCTATTTGAGGTAGAAAATTTAACGGTGTTATAAATGGTAATTGTCTTGGAAAAAGACACAAATCCTGACGTCCATGTGCAACAGTTACCGATAACTCCCGAACATAATTCAGGATCCAAATCAGTTCTAAGTGTCTGGACTCAAGTCTGAGTCTAAATCAAGCTTGAATTCAACTCAAACCAGAACCCAATTCAAACATGAATCTAAACCCTAACATGTATATTTGAACCTGAATCTGAATACCATAGCAAGATCAACATGTAAACATGACTTGACTTGACCGAACCATGGCTATAGCTTGACTTGATTATATAACTACTTGTTTACATCCTGAACCTGATTACATGAACAACTTGTATCCATGGCCTCGGAAAGTTTGATAATTATAATCTATATAAAACATTAAGGGGTTAAAGGGGTAGATTAGTACGGAATGCATTAAAAGTGGCACGATGATGGACACTAAAAGACACCTACATAAACTCCCGTGTCGTTGTCCCGTAGGTTTTGACGGGGCCTTGTACTTACATGTTACCATAGTCCATAGGATAGTTGGACTCCTCTCGTATACACTGATACCTTCTGTACCAAGATAGAAACAACTACGTTTGAATAATAAACTGATACCTGTATAACTTAACAGTTTCCTTCCACATTACTTGTTGTATTCCTTCCTTTCTTTTGGGACTTTCCGAGAGCTAGTTCGCTGACGAAATTCCTGTCTATTTATTTCTTGGAATGTTCGTCAAGAGGATAAGACCCTCAGGAGATTGAGCCCAGTCAAGAGTACTTGGATCAGATTGAGACACAGCCAGACTACTTGCTTTACTTGTACTTGCCTTCCAGTTTGTATGCCATTGTTTAGGCATTGCTTTTATCACTGTACATTTCCTTTTCAAATAAGTTGTATTGTAAAGATGAATATTAATAAAAGTTTTTGTTTACATTATATCTCTTATTATTTTTTATGCATTATATATATATTTCTTATTTACGCTTAACGTATTTATTTCTGAGTAAATACGTCGCGTACCCATCACGTCTCCTTCCCCGTACACTGGGAAGCGGGGCGTGACAGGTCTTGTTGGTGGACCATAAAGATCAGTTCTGCATGGAATCCTAAGCAATATATCACAAGAATAATAAGAATCAGGAACTATACATTCTTTACATTTCAAATTCCTTGAATCTATCCCAACCTTTTATTTTCTATCAAGGTCATTGATTCTCTCAACAACACGAGTACCAACGTCAATGGAAACACCCCACCTCCTACCATACCAGCACCGCCTACCGTTGAAACTCCCATCAACGAGCAAACGGTATTGCTTGAGTCGATCAAGAGCCTCTTGGAGGGTCAACTGCAGTAGACTGCTGTCCTCATACACCGCCCAGAAGTCGAGGCACCCGGAGTCAAACAATTCTGGGCATTGCACCCGAATCATTTCTCTGGGAATAGGATCCCACTAGAGGCAGAGGAGTGGGCTCAGTCTATTGAGGATGACCTGGCAGCGGCATAAGTGCCAGAGGTTGCTTAGGTGAGAGTTGTGAAGCTGCAACTGACAGATAACGCCAGAGTCTGGTGGAAAGCTAAAGAAAGCCGACTCGCCCAACTGATTGATGGAGGACATTTCGCAATATGTTCAACGCGAAATTTTTTTCTGAGACTTCCCGATTTGACATGGAACAACAGTTCATCCACTTATAGTAAGGTTCAATGTGGAACAAATTTGTGGATGAATACGATGCTGAGTTTACCATACTTAGCAGGTAAGATATGTCTTAATATTCAATTTCCTGATATCACATAATACACTGCTAACACAAGGTCGTAACAGGTTCGCGGCATACCTGATCCCAACTGCTGAGATCCGGGCATGAAGATTTCAGCAAGGGTTGGACCTGAAAATCCAAGCTGCACTCGCTACAAGGGATTTCCCAACCCATGATCTCGCTCTAAAGGCTGCCCGACCCTATAAGGTTGTCGTGAAGAAGAAGGGCAGACCTCAGACTGCCGGTGTGAAACGCCCTGCCACTCAGATGGCAGGAGGAGCCTCTTCCAGGCCACCTTTTGTACCCAGGAGACCGGGAGTAACCTTTAACCGGCCTAGTCCAGACATTTGCTTCTATTGCAAGAGAAATGAACACCTGGCGAAGGACTGCAGGTGTGCAAATGGCTTATGCTTAGTTTGTGGCACATCCACTCATGCCATCGGAGCTTGCCCATATCGTCTCAACCCAGCTCCTGCACGCCGACCAGCAATCACCGTTCCGCACCAGCCAACTATTCAGGCTCCTGCATCCCATCTTGCTCTCCATGCTCCACCTCCACGTGGACCTCCAACACAGCCTCCTCGTCAATTCCATCAAGCCCAAAGGAACATGACTCAAGGGCAGAGGAACATGCCCCAAGGACAGAGGAATGTGCCTCCAGCAAGGCGGAATGTACCCCGGCGTCAGGCTTTCACCATGACCGTTGAGGAAGCTAAGGCCATTGGACAAGTTATTACTGGTAATTCCCAATCCTTTTATCTTTTCAATTCTTGTATATCTCTATATTTTTCCCTGAATCTAAACCAACCTCACACAACTTAGGTACTATACTAGTAGCCACCCTTCCTTCACTAGCACTGTTCGACACAGGAGCGTCACACTACTTCATATCCCAATGATTTATGAGAACACATGTGATTCCTGTGACGCCACTTTTTTCAAGCTGGAATGTCAGTTCTGGGAATGGAGTATTGAAGGCAACTATGGGATTGGATCAGTGTCCAGTTGTAATTTGCGGACGAGAATTCAATGCGAATTTCAAAGTACTGGACATCCCAAACTTTGATGTTGTGTTGGGAATGGATTGGCTGGGAGTTTTCTATGCTACGATTGACTGCCGTCAAAGGAGGGTAGTATTTGAGATACCAGATCACCTAGTCTTTTACTTCAAGAGCGGAGACAGAACTTTGGAGCCAGGAATTTTACATGCCAAGCCGAAGAATGCTGAAGTATTTATCCTACCGGCGGAAGAAGAAAAGCCAGAGGTAGTTCGAGAGTTCGAGGATGTGTTTCCTGAAGATATAACAGGTTTTCCTCCCGATTGAGCTCTTGAGTTCAGCATTGAATTACTACCTGGTGCACAACCGGTAATCAAAGCTCCGTACCGATTAAGTCCAGAAGAATTGAAGGAGATCCATACTCAATTGGGCGAACTTCTGAAGAAAGGTTGGATTCGTCCTAGTACTTCAAGTTGGGGATCTCCAGTTTTGCTTGTAAAGAAAAAAGAAGGTTCATACAGAATGTGTATAGATTATCGAGCTCTGAACGAAGTGATGATAAAGAACAAGTATCCACTACCGCGCATCGACGATATGTTCGATCAGCTAAGTGGGTCTTGCGTATTTTCGAAGCCAAATCTTCGTTCGGGTTATCATCAGGTGAAGGTCAAAGAGTCTGATATTCCTAAAACGGCGTTCAGGACTCGCTATGGTCATTACGAATATCTTATGATGCCATTTGGAGTGACCAATGCATCTGCTATATTTATGAATCTGATGAACCAAGTTTTCCGAGAGTACTTAGACATGTTCGTTGTTATTTTTATCAACGACATCCTGATGTATTCAAAGAATTGGAAAGAGCACGCTGAGCATTTGCGGATTGTCCTGGAGACATTGCGACAGCATCAACTCTAGGCCAAGTATAACAAGTGAGAATTTTGGCTAGATAATGTCGGATTTCTCGAACACATTGTTTCAAGCGAAGGAATCTCAGTAGATCCAACTAAGGTGTCAGCTGTCAGTGAATGGCCGACACCAAAGATGGTGAAAAATATTCGAAGTTTCTTGGGATTAGCAGGATACCACCGAAGATTCATTGAAGGTTTTTTGAAGATTGTAGCACCCCTGACCAAGCTCACACGTAAAGATAAAGAATTCGTGTGGTCAGAAGTATGTGAACAAGCTTTTGTAGAACTCGAGTCAAGATTGACATCAACTCCTATTCTCGTAATACCGGATCAATATGGAGGTTTCTTCGTACATTGTGATGCGTCCGGTAAGGGATTAGGATGTGTTCTACACCAGCATGGAAAAGTTATAGCTTTTGCATCAAGACGGCTGAAAGTTCATGAGCGCAACTATCCAACACATGACTTGGAGCTGGCAGCCGTTATCTTTGCACTTAAGATTTAGCGCCACTATCTTCTTGGAGAACGAGTGGATATATACACGGACCACAAAAGTCTGAAGTATGTATTTACTCAGAAGGAGTTGAACATGTGCCAGAGAAGATGGATAGAACTTATGGCGGACTTCGACATCAACCTACAATATCATTTAGGGAAGGTGAATGTAGTTCCTGATGCACTTAGCCGTCAGCCATTATCAATGAATATCACCGCTCAGTGGAAGCTTCAGCAGGAATTGCACGGGATGAAGATCGAGGTAGTTATGTCAAGTAATGCTTCAGAGTTGATGAACTTACAATTTCAGTATGCTGTTGTCAATTAGATCAAGACAGATCAAGCAAGTGATGCCAGGCTGCAAAAGATCCGAGAACAAGTAGAAAGTGGACTTCGAACCGACTTCATCATCCATGAAAAAGGATCCTTGAGATATGGAAGCAGATTGTGTGTACCACACAATACGGTTCGAGAAGAGTTGATGAAAGAAGCTCATAGCTCTCCTTACTCAATACATCCCAGTGGTACCAAAATGTATAAGGATCTACGTAAACAATACTGGTGGCATGGAATGAAGCGTGAAGTAGCCAGAAGCGTAGCCAAGTGCTTGGTGTGTCAGCAAGTGAAGGCTGAACATCACAGAACTGCTGGTCTATTTCAACCGTTACCTATCCCAGAATGGAAATGGAAGCACATTATCATAGACTTCGTGACTGTCCTTCTTCGCAGCACGAAGGGTAACTATGCAGTATGGGTTTTTGTGGATCAACTCACCAAGTCGACACATTTCATCCCATTTCGAGTTGGCCAATCTACCGAGACGTTAGCAAAGAAGTACATGGAGGTAAGCATGAATCTAAATTAAGATTTAACCTCAAAATGTATTATTTTTGATACCCATGAACTCATGCAGGAGATTGTGAGATTATATGAAGTACATGTTTGCCTCGTCTTCGATCGTAACACCGAATTCCGATCACAATTTTGGCAGAGTTTGCAAGCTAGCCTAGGAACGAGTCTGAACTTTAGCATGGCTTACCATCCACAAACGGACGGACGGTCTGAGCGAACAATTCATATTCTGGAGGACATGCTAAGAGCTTGTATGTTAGACTTCGGAGGTTCGTGGAAAAATCACCTACACCTTGTGGAGTTATCATACAACAATAACTATCAGGCGAGTATTGGAATGGAACCATTTGCAGCTCTCTATGGAAGGAAGTGTCGTTCACCACTAAGTTAGGACGACATCAGAGATCGTGAACTCCTTGGACCAGAGATGATCGTGGCAACTGTGGATGTAGTTCGCACGATCAGGGAAAGAATACGCATAGCCCAAGACCGACAGAAACACTGGGTTGATGCAAAGCGTCGACACCTGGAGATCATGTTTTCTTAAAGATCTCTCCGAATTGAGGAGTGATCCTCTTTGGCAAGAGGGTTAAACTCAATCCGAGATATATGAGACCGTTCGACATTCTCGAATGAGTCGAGAAGTGGCATACCGTTTAGCACTACCACTCTCATAGGAAGGAGCGCACAACGTGTTCCACATATCCCAGCTCCAAAGATATGTGAGCGACCCCAGTCATATCCTTGATCACTCCGAGCTCACTATACAGACAGACCTAACTTGCGAGCAACAACCCATTGAAATCCTGGACAGAAAAGTGAAAACACCGCGGAACAAGGAAGTAAACTTAGTCCGAGTGATGTGGAGAAAAGATTCACCAGGAGAATCAACGTGGAAACGTGAAGATGACATACTTGCAAGATACCCTTTCTTATTTGTAAACTAGTCCTTATGTAATTATAAATTTCGAGGAAGAAATTTTTATAAGCAGGGTAGAATGTAACGACTCTGATTTTACTGTACGAAAATTTTCAATTTAATGTACAGAAAGGAGTTTACAAGCCTAAGTACACTTTAAAAGTTAATTTTGTTTAAGAACAGCAAGAAACAAGTTGTAGCTCACTGGTAAAGCCTTGCACTGCTATGATGTATCCCCTGTGTTCGAATCCCGTCAGATACATTTATATTTTTTCAGATTTTTCTTTTAAACTTTAGAAGCCCAAAAATTTACACGTGCAATGCACACAAAAGTGAAAAGTCCGAGAAAACAAACGTGTAAAATGATATAAATACGGACATGGACACATGGCATGAATCCACCGACCCCAACCCAACATTTAACCGACGAGATGCCAAGATTGGCCGGCGGGGACGGGCCCCCCATAGCAAATGGACCTTGGGTTTTGCACGCTTACCATTTCCCCAGCCTCCATTACCCCTGCACTGTTTGATTACTATGCAATCAAACAGAGACCCCTCAATTACCCAATTTATCACATTTTAATGCATTTTAATTCACTCTTTTAATCCCAAAACCCTAAATACACACTATAAATACTATGCCATGCCTTAGCCCTTCCACATTCTGAAAATTCTAGCCAAAACACTCAAATTTTCTCAAGTACAAGTGGAGTAGAAGAGGAGTTAGCCAACGACCAACTTCCGGCGAGAAATTGAGGCTATTCCGGCGAGAAATTGAGGCTATTCCGGCGACCCCGCGACACCACGACGACCAAGCTATCTTCTTCTACTTTTCCTTACCCTAATCCACTTATAAGTCCCTCCAAATCCTTCTTCCTATCTCTTGAATTTCTTCTTAATCAAAATCGGTAAAAAATGGAGTTATTATCGATGTTCTTTTTCTAAAGCATATAACTCCATATTCCTTTAAGTTTTGATCAAACAAGTTGTAACACTTCACTTATAAGATTAATACTCATGTATAGAATAAATTTTATCCAAGAATCTTTTGTAAAACAATCACGGTTTAAATTTTTCGTTACCGCTTCCCAGTGTATGGGCAAGGAGACGCGACGAGGCCGCTACGTATTTACTCAGAAGTAAACACGCTAAGCATATCTAAGCAATATAAAGTAAATATACAAAGGAGATATGAATGTAAATGAACAACAACTTTATTTATTAAACATTCTTTTACAGGTACAACTGGAAATGCAAATACATGGATGGAAAGCAATGCCTAAACAATGGCATGAACTGAAATGAAAATATGTACAAGTAAAGTCTAATGCTCTTGGTCTTCAGTGTACTGCTCCAAATTCTCCTGGTTGGTCTCGAGCTCCTCAGAGTCGGGTCCTCATGACAACATTCCAAAGAAAGAAGAGAAAAAGAAATGTCGTCAGCGAACAATCGCTCGGCAAGTCCCAAAGAAAGAGAAAAGTAGAATAGACAGAAAGGAGAGTATAACTAGTAATATTTGATTATATTGTTAAAGCAGTTGTTTGTAGCTTCGTACAGAATATGTCAGTGTATGCGATAGGAGTCCAACTTACACCGTGGACTTTGGTAACCCGTAGTAAAAGGCTCCGTCGAAAATACCACGGAACAACGGCATGGATATAATTAAATCTTAAGTGACCACCTCGTGCCACCTTTAACATGTTTCGTACCTGTCTACCCCTTTATAAACCCCGTAATGTCTTATTGTATTGATTGTATTGTATTGTAGTAAATGGAATACTTGCCGAAACCATGATATCAGTAAATGGAATGGATGTAAATGGATAGTCATGTAAACGAAGTATATCTAAGGTTTGGTTCGGTCAATATAGATTGATATAGATTGAATAGACGGATTCATGAATTCATGTTGTATTGTAGTTTATACTTGAATCATATTCAAGTCAGATTGATTAGATTGAGACTCAGTCTGAGTCAAACACTTTGAAAAGAACTTGAAATCCTGAATTAGTTTTGATGTTATCGGTAACTGCTGCATATGGACGACAGGATTTGTGTCTTTTTCCAAGATAATTACCGTGTTGATAACACCCTTTGTTAGATTTTCTACCTTAAATAGGAAAGCACCCATATTCTCCGGCTCCCTGAGGCTCAAGAGACTGGTCCCGCTTAAAACCTATGTTTACTAGGGTCCTTATTGTTTTTAGTATAACTTGAGGGGGTTTATGTAAAAATAGTTTGATATAATTTTCAAAATACACCTCAAGCATTTAATTATCTTCTTTAGGGTTTGCATAGATGTATATTTTACAAAAGTGAAATTTCTAGTGAGTAGAACCTAATTTTTATAATATATGGTATTTTATTGAAATATTGGAATTGTTTTGTATTTGGATGATATTTTCATGTAATGGTGATTAGTTTGATTTGGAAAACTTGGAATATTTATATAATATAGTTAAAATAGATATTTTGATAATAGTTATATATTTAATAAAAATAAATTTTATTTATTCTTGTAGAAATCTCATTTTCTTAAGAAAAATGCATTAAAAATTCCATCGAGATCGAATGCTCCTTTCGGGGGTCTGCATCTCGCTCTACTAGGCCCGAGGATGTGCGACAACTCGCACCATCCCGATCGGGGTCCCAAAAATGGGTTATAGAGGCGCAATTGCAAGGAATTGTTTAACACACTTTTTAAAGAAATGGTTTTGCAAATTTGATGGTATTTATGTGTAATGCCGTATTATCCCATAACTATATTCCCAAAATTTCATCGTGCTATATCAAAGATGTGTGTTGTGATGAGGTAGGTCATTACCTCGCGAGTTATCTAAAGGTAATACAAGTTTTATGTTGTTTTATGTCGAAACTAAAGTATGTGGTATTTTACTGTAAAAATTCAATAAAAATTGCATAAAATATTATTTTGAGATGAAACTTATTTTAAATTGTTTGTTAATGTTTTTTAAACAATATATGAGAGTATGGTATTTTATTAATTAAGAAAAATAGACTTTTTAAAGAAAACCGAATCGGAAGTCGGATTAACTCCGCTACCGTCGGGTTTTAGAAATGAAAGTTTTTATAATAGGAGAAGAGGGGGGAGAGGGGACTTACTGGCTAGGGAACAAGAGAAGGGAGAGGGGAAGGCTAGGGAAGTGTTTGTACGTCGTTTCGTCGCCGGAATCTTCTCGGAACTTCGCCGGAACATCACCCTTTGCTAACTCCACTTGCACACTATAAGGACTTGAGAATTTTATAGAGTTTTTATGGGGAAATTCTGAATGGAGAGGAGTGAAATATGGTGTGGTATTTATAGGAGAAATTAGGGTTTAGTGTATTGAATTTGAAAATTAAAAATTTGCATTTAAAAGGAATAAAGGGGTGATTTTAATCCCTTTGTCAATGTGCAGAAAAATCAAACAATATGGGGAAAGTGGGTAGGCCAAACGGTGCCTGGGGCAAAAATTTGGACCATTCCCGACGGGTGGGACCGGTGGTGCCGGTTTTGGGTGAGATCTCGCTGGTCGAATTGGGTTTGTTTGGGTCTAGATTCTTGCCATGTGTCCTAGTCATATCATATTCCCTCGTGCTCATGTTTGTTTATTCTGTAACTCATCATCCTACGTGTAGTGCACGTGCAAACACTTGGGCTTCAAAAAGATTAAAAGAAAATACAATAAAAATAATGTGGCTGAGGGGATTCGATCACAGGAGCTACGTCACAGCAGTGTAAGGCTTTACCAATGAGCTACAAGTGCTTTCTTGTTGTTCAAAAGAAAATCAAATTTATGACTTGTGCTCAGGCTCAGGTATTCCTTTCTGTATTTTTGAAAAAAATTTGTAACACCCGAGTTCATTTATATCAATTCCAGTTTCAGTATTTTACTTATTCATGGTCTATTCCTGATTTAGCGTGTCTGGGTGCGAATAGTATTTTGCATGTTACTGGGCATTTCGACCCGACCCGCTTGGTAGAACCTGTTTGACTCTTATTATACATTATCTGGACTTGTTGCATGGACTAGTACATCTCATGATTTAGTATATACTGATATTTTATCTAGTATCGTATCTTTTGCATATAACAATTTAAATCAAGAGAAAATAAATTAAAATTGTATTTCATGGCCTGCCTGATACCCCTAAACCTGTGGTAGCGTCCTTGAATCGTGTTCTCATCCCGTTCAGTGAAACGGGTGTGTTTGGATGGCTACGCGCACGTACGTGCGTCCGTTCTTGGGGGTATGTTTTTCTGTTACAAAATACTTCATTTTAATTTTTGGAGCTTGCTAATAATTTTCATATTTTAAATTCAAAATTTTGGACCCGACCCGGGCGCTTTTCTGAATTATTTTGTATTCCGCTAAATTCAAATTATTTTAAATTTCTTGGATTCACTATAAATATTTTATACCAGTCTGGGATTTCTTTACTGCGAAGGAAAATATTTCTTCAACTAAAAATCCTTCTTGGTTTTATTTTGAAATCTTTCATCAACAAACCCTTTTCTCTCTCCCCTCCGAGCCACCAATCCTCTTCTTTCTTTCGAGTGGTAGCCCCTACGAGATATCTCTCCCTCTACTTCTCTCTCCTTCTCTTTTTTTCTCTCTCTCTCTCTCTCAAGCCTCACTCTCTCCTCTCGCTTTTCCCTCTCTCTCCTCTCGCGGTGGATATAGGTCCCAACACCGCCCGTTATCCTTATCGTCACCGTCCACTTTCTTCTTCTTCTATATTTTCTCTCGAGCGCTACAAAACCCAGAGGAAACGAAACCCTAACCCTTGAAGATCTGCAACTTCCTCCTCGTTCCTCGACCTCATCACCTCGTCAGCCCTTCCGCACCCTCGTCGCCTCCATCTTCTCTTCTTTCTCCTCCTTATTCTCTCCCGAGCGCTCAAGAAAACCTACACACCCGACCTCGCCGCCACCTCATTCTGTCGCCGACCACCCCTCGCCATCGCCTCCTCATCTATCTCCTTTTCTCTCTCCATCCTCTCCTCATCTCCCTCATTCTACAAGAACTAACCCGCGCACCCCTTGCACAACTTTTAGCCAACTTCAGCCGACCCCAAAACCCTAACGCCGGAGCTCCGATCATTGCCTTCGACATCATCACCCCCTCTGTAAACACAGAGCACAAGCACAGTATTCTTTCTTCTTCCTTCTTCTTATTCTTCTTCCTTCATCGTTATTCCTTCTCTTTCTTCATTCTTGAATGCTTGTTTTCCGTAGTTCGCCGGAGCTGTGCTTGACGCCGACGATCCCGACGACCCAGCGAGGACCTCTGACTCGTGTGATCCCATTGTTCGTTGTTTGGACTCTTTCCGTGTACCGTGCGCGCGTCGTGACTTTTCCCGTCGGCACGCGACGTTCCGTTTACCGTCTCTTGAATCCGTCGAGGCAAGTTAACCTTGCTACATGCTATTCAAATCATTTTATACATATTCTAATACCTGTAGTTTAAATATAGTAACCCATGCATCGTTTTATATCATTTCGATGTTCCGTTTGCATCGGTTTATATTATTTTAGATCTAGAACTCAAAAGGTAATTATTGCATACATGATCACATTTAAATGTTAAATCTCATAACCACAATCTTATGTTTAATCGCATTTTGACATAGCCTATGGCATCGTTCTATAGTTTTAATCCATCGGACACTTGTGCGCATTTAAACCAGTTTTTGTTGTGACTTCATCCGGTGAACCTATTTATAGATTATTGCATCCCTGGAAATTCTTAATATTGGTTAACATGATTTAACGGCCATGAATGTCACCCTGTATTCATATAATGTTGAAACCGTCTCTGAACCACAACTGATAAATGTACTGCTAATTAATTGAATCTGCTTTATTGTTTAATTCATTGCTTAGATTATGTTGTTAATAACCATGCTTGATTATTTATAACCATGATTATGCTAGTTGTTTATGAGCACCCATATGTTGTCTTTTACACCCTGGCCTGACTTGCTACACACATATCGATTGACCCGACATGGTACCGTACACTACTTGACTTGACCTGTTGTACCATGGATCGACCCGTTACCTGATCTTGTGTCTAATGCCAACAAACCTGACATGTAGTCCTCACGGACCGTTCCTGTTGTCTATCCAAACAAACCCGCTCTTTCATGATCCTGTGTTGGCATTAGTTCTTGATTACTGAATACCTGACTTGACATACATAGCTTGGGAGTATGGGGAAATCAATGATGAAACCTGAATTGTAACTCAACAGTTCGATACCTGTTCTGATCAGTCTTACGTGCTAGGCCAGCCCCGGAGTGATGATGCTGTCATCACTCGTCTGTACCTGCTACCTTTTACTGCCTAGCGGCACGTCTCGGTTTCAGCCCGAGAGTCTGTAGACCGTGATCCCGGGCATGCACGGGATACTATTAAGTTACATCGATTATTCATCAAATTGATTTCAAAGACTTTGGAACAGAAAACCTAATAGAACAGTTTAGTTTACTCACTGCACACTGCCCTTCACTGCCCTGATTTATATTACTGTTACACCTGCTTTTCATTCATGTATATACTTGCATTGCCTGTTACCCTGCTTATTTTTATTGCTTGATGACATGACGCGCTGACGTCTGGGTTTTGCATGGCCCAGATTCTTCTACCTCGTCGCTGACTGATCAGGAGTACTGCCGCTGTTAGACGAGCGGTGAAGTTCCTGTCGGCATGTAGTTTCACTTCCAGGTGTTTTATTTATTGTACCTTTTGGCTTCCGCACATTGTTATTTCTTAACTCTGTTACTCTGGCTTATGGACATGTACTAGATAATTGGTTTACTTCTTGTTCTTGATATCTCTACAGCCGTAATATGACCGTGGAAGGATTTTTCCTATCCACGGGTAGCATGGTTGGCTATGTCACGTGCCCATCTTAGCGTACTCTGGGAAGCGGAGCGTGACATGGTTTTTGGTATCAGATCCATTGGATATAGGTTAATCGAGTTTGATTCTTTTGTAGTTGGGTATTGGACCCAATACACGAATACTCGTGATTAGGAACATGTCCTGCCACCTTGTTATCGTAATTCTTGAATCATATCCTTCCTTTATCCTTCACCTTGACGATATGCAAACCACTTGCATCTCGACTTGAAACCTTTTTGGTTCACCATTGTTTCCCCTTGTTCCTTGATTCTGATACTAGGATTTGGGCGACCTGAGTGGAGTTATGTAATTGTACCCATGAACTGCAGCATGGTTACAATGCGGTACTCTATTTAAGTAACTTGGAGTCCTGGTCTTGATTCACTTCCATGTGCCATGATCGTTGTACTACCTTGTTCCTCTCGGTTTCATTGCCCACCAGTTATTTTTTCATCGCCAGTTTGAATCATGTTTACCGCGGTTAACCCTCTTCAGTATCTTGACTTCAGATAAAGTCATCTCGATATCTTGTTCTTGTTTTCCCCGCATTAGGACTATTCAATCCTAGTGCGTTCCCTTGTTTGTTGTTGTCTTAGGAATGGATTTTCGCGGCACTTTCCATGCTCATATTGATTGTAAGGAAGGAAAGTGATTCTCCAGATTCCCGGACATTCGGAAGTTGTTTTACTGGAAGAAGCAGTTCTGTCGGGCCAGTCGAGTTAGGGCTAGGCCGACAAACAAGGTTCTTTTGTCAATGGCAGTGGATAAGGAAGAAGCGTCGGCTATATTTGAGAGTTTCATGGAAGTGTGAAGATATATCAGGTTTACCGCCGAGGCGAGACGTGGAGTTCGCACTTGAACGTGTTCCTAATGCAGCGCCAATCTCAAAGGGCATATTACCCGATGGCACCAGTGGAGTTGGAAGAAGTCAGGAAGTAGGTTGCTGAATTAGCTGAGAAGGGTTGGTTTCGCCGCAGCAACTTAACTGGGGAAGCTCCAGTCCTTCTATTAAAGAAGAAAGATGGCACAGGGTAGGCGTGCATTGATTATCGAGAATTAAACCGAGTGGGTATTATGGACAAGTACCCGATCCCTCGCATTGGCGAAGTGTTGAGCCGCTTAGTGGCGTGAGGGTATTCTCGAAGCTGGATTGCGGTTCAATGTCATCATTTCCGAGTTAAATCAGAAAATATTTGCAAAACTGCGTTCCGAACTCAATATGGACATTACGAGTATTGGTGATGCCCTTCGGAGTAACGAATACACCGGCAATATTTATGGACTTGATGAACTGAATCTGTTCACCATTCTTGGACCAGTTTTAGTAATGGTCATTAAAGATATTCTGGTCTACTCGAGGAGCATTGAAGAGCATGCAGAACTCTTGAAGATCGCACTGCAGACTTGGAGGCAAGAAAGATTATATGCAAAGATGAGCAAGTGCAAGTTTTAGCTTGAAGAAGTAAAGTTTTGGGACATATCATAGCAAGAGATGGAATCGTCGTTTACCCATGGAAGATTGCAGCAGTTCGAGACCGGCCGATTCCGAAGAACGTTGCAAAGATCAGAAGTTTCTTGGACTTGCAGGATACTATAGAAGGTTCGTGAAGAATTCTGCTCGTTTGGCTGAGCATCTGACTAAGCTTACGCACAATAAATTACCATTTGTGTGGACAAATAAGTGTGCGTCATCCTTTGAGACGTTGGAGCAAGAATTGATAACCGCTTTTGTTTTAACCGTACCAGATGGTTCCGGAGGATTGGTGATTCACAGCGACGCATCTGGGAAAGGTTTGGGATGTGGTTCGATACAACATGAGAAGGTTGTAGCTTACGCGTTGAGACAGTTGAAGGCCCATGAGAAGAATTACTCAACTCATGACTTGGAGCTTGCGGCTGGGATTTTCTCTTGAAGTTTTGGAGACACTACTTATTGGGCGAAAGGGGGCGAAATATTCACTGATCATAAAAGCCTAAAGTACGTGTTCACTCAGAAGGAGCTAATTGTGAGACAGCGAAGATGGTTGAAGCTGATGGCTGACTACGATCTTGATCTTGAGTACCATCCAGAAAAGTTAATGTTGTGCCGGAAGCGCTTAGTCGGTTGCCAGAAATTCAGATGTTGACTGCCCTAAAGGAACTTATTGAAGATTTTCGGAGATTCGATTTGGAGGTTGTACTACCGCATTCGTCGGGACAGTTGATGCAGCTGCAAGTACAGTCGTCGTTGATCGAGAATATTACAGCAGCGCAGTTACAGGACCCTAGATTGCAGAAGTTTCGAGAACGGGTTGAAGCTGAACTTCGAACGGACTCATTGGTTCATGAAGAGGGTTCGTTACGATATAGTAGTCGTTGTGTGTGCCAAAGAATACATCCGCGAAGAAGTTATGAAAGAGGCGCACGGTTCCGCATATTCCGTACATCCAGGAGGCACAAAGATGTACCGAGATCTACGGCAGTATTTCTGGTGGGAAGGCATGAAGCGGAAGATTGCCCGCTTTGTGGCAAAGTGCTTGGTGTGTCAGCAAGTTAAGGCTGAACATCAAAGGGTTGCTGGTTTATTGCAAACACTTCTGATCAGTGGAAGTGGGAACATATAACCATGGATTTCGTGACGGCTCTACCAAGGAGTCCGAAAGGCAACAATGTAGTTGGGAGATCGTTGACGGTTTGACCTAGGCAGCTCATTCATCCCTTTCGAGTTGGTCAATCAACAGAAGTTTTGGCAGAACGGTACGAGCGGGGGAATTGCAGGATTGTGTGGAATGTCGGTAAGCATCGTGTCCGATCGTGACACTCGTTTCTTAGCATACTTTGGAGGAGCATACAGAGAAGTTTGGGGACTCGATTGAAGTTTAGCACAGCTTATCGCCCTCTAACAGATGGCCAGTCGGAGAAAGAGATCCAAACTCTTGAAGACATGTTGAGAGCTTACATGTTGGACTTCAAGGGTTCATGGGAGGATCATCTACAATTGGTGAAATTTTTTACAACAGTAGTTTCCAGGCAACTATTCAGATGGCTCCATTTGAAGCTTTGTATGGTCGCAATGCCGTTCACCTGTTTGTTGGGACAATGTCAGTGAACAAAGATTGTTGGGACCAGATTTGGTTGTGCAGACAGTTGAGAAAGTTAACGCTACTCGAAATCATATGAAAGAAGCTCAAGACAGACATAAGAATTGGGCAGATACGTCGAGAAAACTTCTACAGTTCGCCATTGGTGGTTTGGTGTTCTTGAAGGTATCACCGACTGGAGGGGTGATTCGTTTCGGAAGTCGAGGAAAGTTTAGTCCTCGATTTGTTGGACCTTTCGAGATTTTGGAGCATGATTGGAAGAGTGGTTTATCGTTTGGTGTTACCGCAATCATTGGAGAATGTTCGTGACGTGTTTCTTGTATCTCAACCCCGTGGGTATGCTCGAGATGAAATACATGTATTGGATCTTTCGGAGCAGATTGTACGAGAAGATTTAACCTTTGAGGAGCGACCGATGTAAATTGTGGATCGAAGAGAAAAGATTCTTATGAACAAAGTTATCCCTCTTGTGCTTGTTTCTTAGGGTAATCGCTTGCATGGAGAACCAACTTGGGAACGAGAAGATGAAATCCGACAGAAGTTTCCACATATATCCTTATAGTTTCTTAATTGTTTATCCTTTCTTGTCCTTGGAATTTCGAGGACGAAATTCTTTTGTAGTTGGGTATAATGTAACACCCGAGTTCATTTATACCAATTCCAGTTTTAGTATTTTACTTATTCATGGTCTATTCCTGATTTAGCGTGTCTGGGTGTGAATAGTATTTTGCATGTTACTGGGCATTTCGACCCGACCCGCTTGCTAGAACCTGTTTGACTCTTATTATACATTATCTGGACTTGTTGCATGGACTAGTACATCTCATGATTTAGTATATACTGATATTTTATCTAGTATCGCATCTTTTGCATATAACAATTTAAATCATGAGAAAATAAATTAAAATTGTATTTCATGTCCTGCCGATACCCCTAACCCTGTGGTAGCGTCCTTGCATCGTGTTCTCGTCCCGTTCAGTGAAACGGACGTGTTTGGACGGCTACGCGCACGTACGTGCGTCCGTTCTTGGGGGTATACTTTTCTGTTACAAAATACTTCATTTTAATTTTTGGAGCTTGCTAATAATTTTTATATTTTAAATTCAAAATTTTGGACCCGACCCGGGCGCTTTTCTGAATTATTTTGTATTCCGCTAAATTCAAATTATTTTAAATTTCTTGGATTCACTATAAATATTTTATGCCAGTCTGGGATTTCTTTACTGCGAAGGAAAATATTTCTTCAACTAAAAATCCTTCTTGGTTTTATTTTGAAATCTTTCATCAACAAACCCTTTTCTCTCTCCCCTCCGAGCCACCAATCATCTTCTTTCTTTCGAGTGGTGGCCCCTACGAGAAATCTCTCCCTCTACTTCTCTCTCCTTCTCTTTTTCTCTCTCTCTCAAGCCTCACTCTCTCCTCTCGCTTTTCCCTCTCTCTCCTCTCGCGGTGGATATAGGTCCCAACACCGCCCGTTATCCTTATCGTCACCGCCCACTTTCTTCTTCTCCTTCTTCTATATTTTCTCCCGAGCACTACAAAACCCAGAGGAAACGAAACCCTAACCCTTGAAGATCTGCAGCTTCCTCCTCGTTCCTCGACCTCATCACCTCGTCAGCCATTCTGCACCCTCGTCGCCTCCATCTTCTCTTCTTTCTCCTCCTTCTTCTCTCCCGAGCGCTCAAGAAAACCTACACACCCGACCTCGCCGCCACCTCATTCTGTCGCCGACCACCCCTCGCCGTCGCCTCCTCATCCATCTCCTTTTCTCTCTCCATCCTCTCCTCATCTCCCTCATTCTACAAGAACTAACCCACGCACCCCTTGCACAACTTTCAGCCAACATCAGCCGACCCCAAAACCTTAACAACCAACCCTCTTTGCCGGAGCTCCGATCATTGTCGTCGACATCATCACCCCCCTCTGTAAACACAGAGCACAAGCACAGTAATCTTTCTTCTTCCTTCTTCTTATTCTTCTTCCTTCATCTTTATTCCTTCTCTTTCTTCATTCTTGAATGCTTGTTTTCCGTAGTTCGCCGGAGCTGTGCTTGACGCCGACGATCCCGACGACCCAGCGAGGACCTCTGACTCGTGTGATCCCACTGTTCGTTGTTTGGACTCTTTCCGTGTACCGTGCGCGCGTCGTGACTTTTCCCGTCGGCACGCGACGTTCCGTTTACCGTCTCTTGAATCCGTCGAGGCAAGTTAACCTTGCTACATGCTATTCAAATCATTTTATACATATTCTAATACCTGTAGTTTAAATATAGTACCCCATGCATCGTTTTATATCATTTCGATGTTCCGTTTGCATCGGTTTATATTATTTTAGATCTAGAACTCGAAAGGTAACTATTGCATACATGATCACATTTAAATGTTAAATCTCATAACCACAATCTTATGTTTAATAACATTTTGACATAGCCTATGGCATCTTCTATAGTTTTAATCCATCGGACACTTGTGCGCATTTAAACTAGTTTTAGCTGTGACTTCATCCAGTGAACCTATTTATAGATTATTGCATTCCTGGAAATTCTTAATATTGGTTAACATGATTTAACGGCCATGAATGTCACCCTGTATTCATATAATGTTGAAACCGTCTCTGAACCACAACTAATAACTATACTGCTAATTAATTGAATCTGCTTTATTGTTTAATCCATTGCTTAGATTATGTTGTTGATAACCATGCTTGATTATTTATAACCATGATTATGCTAGCTGTTTATGAGCACCCACATGTTGTCTTTTACACCCTGGCCTGACTTGCTACACACATATCGATTGACCCGATATGGTACCGTACACTACTTCACTTGACCTGTTGTACCATGGATTGACCCATTACCTGATCTTGTGTCTAATGCCAATAAACCTGACATGTAGTCCTCACGGACCGTTCATGTTGTCTATCCAGACAAACCCGCTCTTACCTGATCCTGTGTTGGCATTAGTTCTTGATTACTGAATACCTGACTTGACATACATAGCTTGGAGGTATGGGGAAATCAATGATGAAACCTGACTTGTAACTCAACAGTTCGATACCTGTTCTGATCAGTCTTACGGGCTAGGCCAGCCCCGGAGTGATGATGCTGACATCACTCGTCTGTACCTGCTACCTTTTACTGCCTAGCGGCACGTCTCAGTTTCAGCCCGAGAGTCTGTAGACCGTGGTCCCGGGCATACACGGGATACTATTGAGTTACATCGATGATTCATCAAATTGATTTCAAAGACTTTGGAACAGAAAACCTAATAGAACAGTTTAGTTTACTCACTGCACGCTACCCTTCACTGCCCTGATTTATATTACTGTTACACCTGCTTTTCATTCATGTATATACTTGCATTGCCTGTTACCCTGCTTATTTTTATTGCTTGATGACTTGACGCGCTGACGTCTGGGTTTTGCATGGCCCAGATTCTTCTACCTCGTCGCTGACTGATCAGGAGTACTGCCGTTGTTAGACGAGCGGTGAAGTTCCTGTCGGTATGTAGTTTCACTTCCAGGTGTTTCATTTATTGTACCTTTTGGCTTCCGCACATTGTTATTTCTTGACTCTTTTACTCTGGCTTATGGACATGTACTAGATAATTGGTTTACTTCCTGTTCTTGATATCTCTACAGCCGTAATGTGACCGTGGAAGGATTTTTCCTATCCACGGGTAGCATGGTTGGCTATGTCACATGCCCATCTTAGCGTACTCTGGGAAGCAGGGCGTGACAATTTTGTACAGAAAGTTTAGGTCTGTTACATTCTACTCTCCTTATAAAAATTTCGTCCTCGAAATTTGTAGAAGGAAAGTGTAACAGATTCAAGAAAAGTTTGGTGATAGAACTATGTGTAGTGCATGAAAAATATTTGGAAGAACGAAAGAATGCAAAAGTTTTGGAAAGACGTGAGGGAATTACCAGGGTTACCTTGGTCTACAGTCTCAGCTTCTATGGCTGCTAATGTGAAATCCTGATGCCGGGGTACATTCATCCTAGCTGGGGACGCATTCCTCTGTCCTTGGGGCATGTTTCTTTGCCCTCGAGGCATGTTCCTCGGTGCCTGATGGAATTGGCGATTAGACTGTGCAGGAGGTCCACATGGAGGTGGAGCTGGGAGTGCAAGACGAGGTGCAGGAGCCAGGATAGCTGGCCGCTGTGGATAGTAGGTGTATGTTGGAGCTGAGTTGTGTCTATAAGGAAATTCCATGATTGGATGCGCCACAAACTAAGCACAGGACTTTTGCGTGCCTACAGTACTTCCACAGGTGTCAATCCCTCTTGCAGTAGAAGCAAAAATTTGGACTTGGCCGGTTATTTGTTACTTCCGGTCTCTTCGGTTCAACAGTTAGCCTTGAAGAGGCTCCTCCTGCCATCTGAGTGGTAGGGCGCTTCAATCCAGCAGATTGAGGTCTGCTCTTCCTCTTCACTACTGTCTCGTATCTTCGGGCAGCCTTCAAAGCCAAATCATGGGTTGGGAAATCCCCTATAGTTAAGGCAGCTTGGATTTCCTGGTCCAACCCTTGCTGAAATCTTCTAGCCCTGATCTCAGCAGTCGGTATGAGATGGACCACAAACCTGTTATGGTCTTGTGTTAGCTGTGTAGTATGTGATATAAAATCGAACATTGAGACATATCTTACCTACTGAGTATGGTAAACTCAGCATCATACTCATCCACAGATTTGGTCCACATTGAACCTTGTTGTAGATGGATGAATTGCTATTCCATGTCAAATCGGGCAGTCTCAGGGAAGTACTTCGCGTCGAACATGTCGCGAAAATTCCTCCATTCGATAGGTTGGTCAAGACGGCTTTCTTCCGCCTTCCACCAAACTCGTGTATTGTCAGTGAGCTGCAGCTTCGCAACTCGAACCCAAGAGATTTCCGGCACTTGTGCCGCTGCCAGGTCATCCTCAATGCTCTGAGCCCACTCCTCAGCTTCCAGAGGGCTCTCTTTTCCCGAAAACTGCTAGGGGTGCAAAGCCCGGAATTGATTTACCCCAAGTGCTTCCTCTTCTGGACGGTTCATCAAAACAGCAGTCTGCTGCCGCTGTCCCTCCAGGAGGTTGCGGATTGCCTCAAGCAGTACCGTCTGCTCATTGATCGGAGCAGCGACGGTAGACATAAGCGGTAGAGGTGGTGGAGTGTTGTTGAAGTCGGTACTAGTGTTGTTTGGGGAATCCATAACATTGAAAGAAAAATTTAGGTTAGGACAGATTCAAAATATATGAAATTAGAAGATTCAAGAAATATGTAAATAATGTTTTTAGTTTCTGATTCTTGTGTTATATTGCTTAAGATTTCATGCAGAATTGACCCGCATGTCCATGCAGAGCTGACCTGCATGGTAGGGTTCCATGCAGCACTGGCCTGCATGGGCCGCCAACAAAAACCTATCACGCCCCGCTTCCCAGTGTACGGGCAAGGAGATGCGACGAGACCGCTACGTATTTACTCAGAAGTAAACACACTAAGCGTATCTAAGCAATATAAAGTAAATATACACAAGAGACATGAATATAAATGAACAAAAACTTTATTTATTAAATATTCTTTTACAGGTACAACTGGAAATGCAAATACATGGATGGAAAGCAATTCCTAAACAATGGCATGAACTGAAATGAAAATATGTACAAGTAAAGTCTAATGCTCCGGGTCTTCAGTGTACTGCTCCAAATGCTCCTGGTTGGTCTCGAGCTCCTCTATGTCGGGTCCTCCTGACAACATTCCAAAGAAAGAAGAGAAATGGGAATGTCGTCGGCGAACAATCGCATGGTAAGTCCCAAAGAAAGAGATAAGTAGAATAGACAGAAAGGAGAGTATAACTAGTAATGTTTGATTATATTGTTAACGCGGTTGTTTGTTGCTTGGTACAGAATATGTCAGTGTATATGAGAGGAATCCAACTTACACCGTGGACTTTGGTAACCTGTAGTACAATGCTCCATCGAAAAAACCACGTAACAACGACATGGATGTAATTACGTCTTAAGTGACCACCTCGTGCCACCTTTAACATGTTCCGTACAAGTCTACCCCTTTATAAACCCCGTAATGTCTTATTGTATTGATTGTATTGAATGAATTGTATTGTAGTAAATGGAAGACTTGCTGAAACCATGATATCAGTAAATGGAATGGATGTAAATAGATAGTCATGTAAACGGAGTATATCCATTGTTCGGTTCAGTCAATATAGATTGATATAGATTGAATAGACAGATTCATGGATTCATGTTGTATTGTAGTTTATACTTGAATCATATTCAAGTTAGATTGACTAGATTGAGACTCAATCTCAGTCAAACACTTTAAAAATAACTTAAAATCCTGAATTAGTTTTGATGTTATCGGTAACTGCTGCACATGGACGGCAAGATTTGTGTCTTTTTCCAAGACAATTACCGTGTTGATAACAACCTTTGTTAGATTTTCTAACTTAAATAGGCAAGCACCCATATTCTCTGGCTCCCTGAGGCTCAAGAGACTGGTCCCGCTTAAACCTATGTTTACTAGGGTCCTTATTGTAATTTAGTATAACTTGAAGGGGGGTTTATGTAAAAATAGTTTGATGTAATTTTCAAAATACACCTCAAGCATTTAATTATCGTTTTTAGGGTTTTCATAGATATATATTTTATAAAAGTGAAATTTCTAGTGAGTAGAACCTAATTTTCATAATATATGGTATTTTATTGAAATATTGGAATTGTTTTGTATTTGGATGGTATTTTCATGTAATGATGATTCCTTTGATTTGGAAAACTTGGAATATTTATATAATATAATTAAAATAGATATTTTGATAATAGTTATATATTTAATAAAAATAAATTTTATTTATTCTTGTAAAAATCTCATTTTCTAAAGAAAAATGCATTAAAATTCCATCGATATCGAATGCTCCTTTCAGAGGTCTGCATCTCGCTCTACTAGGACCGAGGATGTGCGATAACCTGCACCATCCCGATCGGGGTCCCCAAAATAGGTTGTAGAGGAGCAATTGCAAGGAATTGTTTAGCACACTTTTTAAAGAAATGGTTTTTCAAATTTGATGGAATTTATGTGTAATGTCGTATTGTCTCATAACTATATTCCCAAAATTTCATCGTACTATGTCAAAGATGTGAGTTGTGATGAGGTAGGTTATTATCTCATGAGTTATCTAAAGGTAATACAAGTTTTATGTTGTTTTATGTCGAAACTAAAGTATGTGGTATTTTACTATAAAAATACAATAAAAATTGCATAAAAGATTATTTTGAGATTAAACTTGTTTTAAAGTGTTTGTTAATATTTTTTAAACAATATATGAGAGTATAGTATTTTATTGATTAAGAAAAATATACTTTTTAAAGAAAACCGAATCGGAAGTCGGATTAACTCAGCTTCCGTCGGGTTTTAGAAATGAAAGTTTTTATAATAGGAGAAGAGAGGGGGAGAGAGGACTTACTGGTTAGGGTACAAGAGAAGGGAGAGGGGAAGGCTAGGGCAATGTCGGGATGTCGTTTCGTCGCCGGTATCTTCTCGGGACTTCGCCGGAACTTCACCCCTTGCTAACTCCACTTGCACACTATAAGGACTTGAGAATTTTATAGAGATTTTGTGGGGAAATTCTTAAAGAGGAGGGGTGAAATATGGTGTGTTATTTATAGGGGAAATTAGGGTTTAGTGTATTGAATTGGAGAATTAAAAAATTGCATTTAAAAGGATTAAAGGGGTGATTTTAATCCCTTTGCCAATGTGCAGAAAAATTTAACAATATGGGGGAAAGTGGGTAGGCCAAACGGTGCCAGGGGCAAAAATTTGGACCATTCCCGACGGGTGGGACCGGTGGTGCCGGTTTTGGGTGAGATCTCGCCGATCGAATTGGGTTTGTTTGGGTCTAGATTCTTTCCATGTGTCCTAGTCGTATCATATTCCCCCGTGCTCATGTTTGTTTATTTTGTAACTCATCATCCTACGTGTAGTGCACGTGCAAACCCTTGGGCTTCTAAAAGATTAAAAGAAAGTACAATAAAAATAATATGTGGTAGAGGGGATTCGATCACAGGGGCTACGTCACAGCAGTGCAAGGCTTTACCAATGGGCTACAAGTGCTTTCTTGTTGTTCAAAAGCAAATCAAATGTATAACTTCAGCTCAGGCTCAGGTATTCCTTTCTGTATTTTTGAAAAATTTCGTACAGAAAGTTTAGGGTTGTTACACGTTAAAATACCACAAACTTTACATATCACCTTTTAGTATGTTATTAATACTTTACCTTTAGAAAAATTCATAGGGTAATGACCTACCCCTCACATACACACATGTTTTCATAGCACGATATCCCTTGAACATATTTTTGTTACCATATTACATCAAAATACCATCAACTATAAAAAACGGTTTTCTTTGAATTGTATTTCAAAACCCTTTGCAAATAAGCTTCTACAACTCTCTTTAGGGGACCCACCATTGGATGGTGCGGATTATCGCACATCCTTGGGCTAGTAGAACGAGATGCAGACCTCCTCACGGAGTATTCGGTCTCGAAAAGTTTTTAATACGATTTTTAAGAAAAACTAGAGTTTCTATTTAATAATCAAAATTAATTTTTTAATACTTATATAAATATTATAAAATCCATATATTTTCAAAATATAATAAATTATATTTTTTTCAAATAAAAGAATTACAAGTTTCATTAAAATACCATCAAGATATCAATACAAAACAAGTTTACAGTAAAATACCATGAACTATTCAAGTTAAGATAATTATCACTAAAATACCTCAATTATTAAAATACACATACATAGAAACCCTAAAGAATATAAATAATTTCTCGAGATTATTTTGAACTATATTAAAAATATTTTTCATAAAACCTACTCGAGCTATATAAAACATTGTTATGAACATTAGTAAATATAGGTTTAAGCGGGATCAATTCCCTTGAGCCTCAGGGAGGTAGAGAAAGTGAGTGCTTACCTATTAAAGATAGAAAACTTAACGGTGTTATCAATGGTAATTGTCCTTGAAAAAGACACAAATCATGTCTTCCATGTGCAGCAGTTACCGATAACTCCCGAACATAATTCAGGATCCAAATCAATTCTAAGTGTCTGACTCAAGTTTGAATCTAAATCAAGCTTGAATTCAACTCAAACCAGAACCCAATTCAAACATGAATCTAAACCCTAACATGTATACTTGAACCTGAATACCAGAACAAGATCAACATGCAAACATGACTTGACTTGACCGAACCATGTCTATAACTTAACTTGATTACTTGAGTACTTGTTTACATCCTGAACCTGATTACATGAACAACTTGTATCCATGGTCTCAGCAAGTCTGATAATTATAATCTATATAAAACATTACGGGGTTAAAGGGATAGATTGGTACGGAATGTATTAAAAGTGGCACGATGATGGACACTAAAAGACACCTACATGAACTCCCGTGCCGTTGTCCCGTGGGTTTTGACGAGGCCTTGTACTTACATGTTACCATAGTCTACGGGATAGTTGGACTCCTCTCGTATACACTGATACATTCTGTATCAAGCTACAAACAACTACGTTAGAATAATAAACTGATACCTGTATAACTTAACAGTTTCCTTCCACATAACTTGTTGTATTCCTTCCTTTCTTTTGGTACTTACCGAGCGCTAGTTCGCTGACGACATTCATGTCTATTTCTTTCTTGGAATGTTCGTCAGGAGGACAGGACCCTCAGGAGATCGAGCCCATTCAGGGGTGCTTGGATCAAATTGAGGCACAACCAGACTACTTGATTTATTTACTTTCCAGTTTGTATGCCACTGTTTAGGCATTGCTTTTATTATTGTACATTTCTTTTTCAAATCAGTTGTATTGTAAAGATGAATGTTAATAAAAGTAGTTGTTTACATTATATCTATTTTCATTTCTTGTACATTATATAAATTGCTTATTTACGCTTAACGTATTTATTTCTGAGTAAATAAGTCGCGTGTCCGTCATGTCTCCTTCCCCGTACACTGGGAAGCGGGGCGTGACAGTTGTTTCCAGTCCGGCTCGGATACAAGAAAAGTATCTCAGGCCAGCTCTTTACCCAGGTAAATAAAACGTAGGTGCACCTGTAGGTAGCCGACCTAAGTCTCGCTCCGCTCATCTTACCTCAACTTTGGGATGAAGGAGGGACACCGATCTATTTACACTTGAAAAAATAAACATAATGTTCTCTCGACTCATGTTACCTCATCTCCGGGGTGAAGGAGGGGAGCCGGTCTAACCACACTTGGAAAAACAGAAACGAAAATTTTACAAAAAATTTCGATATTATGGTATTCTGAGCAAAGAAAAATTCATGAGAAAAGAAAGGCCAAGAGGAACCTTGGATTAAAGGGGATGCGATAGATTTTAAGCCGGACCAGGAATCCAAGGAGAATCCTCCATGAATTAGGTGCTAGCTGGCTCGAAGTGAGTTGGAAATAGTGAAGGACTGCATAAATCTAGGACAAAAAAGGAAGATGCATTCCTACTCGGAATGCTCCTAAGTACAGGGCAATCTCGTTACCCTATACCTGGTCTGCCCGTTCGCCCTCCCTGGAAAAACGAAGTGTGAAGCCAGAGGGAATGTGGAAGCAATCTCATATGTCGGAAAGCTCGTCCAACCTGTTCAGCACCGAAGCAGCTTCACGGGTGTTCTCGATGCGCACCTTAAGGATCTGTTCACCGCCGGAAGACGGACCAGGACGTCGGGACGTCCGGCCTGAATTTTAGGGGCAGATGCTATTTGGATTTATCCATCCACCTCTCCGAAGATGCCAAGTTGATTTATGGCACCATATATCGGAGGTTTGGACGGATGCGGCCGTTGTAGAAGACTTTATCAGATTCCCCCTCGTTTGTAAGGGGTTTTTTTTATTGTGGGGATGCTCTTCCCAGTAGACGCAATCCCCTGCAGTTAATTACGTTACCGCATAGCGATAACCACAGAATCTTTTCACCGCCGGAAGACGGACCGGGACGTCGGGACGTCCGGCCTGAATTCTTGGGGCAGATGCTATTTGGATTTATCCGTTCACCTCTCCGAAGATACCAAGTTAATTTATAGCACCGTATATCGGAGGTTTGGACGGATGCGGCCGTTGTAGCAGACTTTATTAGATTCCCCCCTCATTTATGAGGGATTTTTTTATTATGGGGACGCTCTTCCTTGCAGCCGCAAGCCCCTGCAGTTAATTACGTTACCGGATCGCTATAACCACTTTCCTCTGCTCCGGAGGTTCGCTTCGTATCGTGTGTATGTTTGTTTTATTTTGGTTGTCCATGGATTGTATACGGAGACTATTTTATGTTGTCGCCCGTAGGACGTGGATTAGTCCAAATCCATATATTTTAGATTTGGGGTTTTTATTTAAAGACCGTTAATCTATTTTGAGATTAAAATCGACTTAAATGTATGTGAGCATTTGGGGCTCGATTTGTTTTTGTTAAGGGACATTTCAGTCCATTATCACCATTTTGGAGGCGAATATTAGTTTAGGGACATTTCGGTCCATTATCGCCATTTTGGAGGCGAATATTAGTTTGGGGATATTTCGGTCCATTATCGCCATTTTAGAGGCGAATATTAGTTTAGGGCATTTCGGTCCGTTGTTAGTTTAGGGACATCTCGGTCCATTATCGCCCTTTTGGAGACGAATATTAGTTTAGGGCCTTCTCAGCCCGTTGTTAGTTTAGGGACTTCTCGGTTCTTTGTTAGTTTAGGAACATCTCAGTCCATTATCGCCATTTTCAAGACGAATATTAGTTTAGGAACTTCTCGGTCCTTTATCCATCTTCCGCACACGTGTATTTGTTACGTGACGAAGCGAACAATAGTGATATAGAATGCACCCAATTTGGGGTACGATCCGATTTGAGGTGTGCACGTCAATTTGGAAGTGCACCAAAGAGTTGTTGGTTGTCGGGACCCGCCACCTCTCTGAAAACGTTGAAGAATTACAACGACATATATCAGAGGTGTGGAGAGATGTACCCTTAAACCAAATCCCATATTTGAGGGAAAAAGGGAGGCTGTTGTAGACCTAAGAAATGTTAGTCGTGTTTGAGACTAAAATTATCATAGGAGATATAAGATGAATATCATTTGGGATATCATCAATGGGAGACCACTAGTCATTTTTGAGACTAAGGTCAATTTGGGAAAACACGAGCAATATAGGCTCAGTTGTTTTAGAATCAAAGAGGTTTAATCTCAGGAAACTTAGCCAATTTGGGCTAAGATTGGGTTTCCATAAATACCCAACAGTGCTAAGCACTGAGGAATACAGTGCTCACGTGCGTTTCACGTGAGCACTGGATTAGTGTTAAACACTAGAATTTTGTGGCGTTCACGTGACACACGTGATGCACCCATATATGAGCACTGCCCATTGGGTTTTATCTCCCCCCCTTTTTTACAGAAGTGTTAAGCACTTGGCTAACGTTCTCGTGCAAAACATGTGACTGCCCTTTTTTTTGATACTGGGGTGCTTTAACACTCACGTAGGAAACACGTGAGGCAGTTTTAGTTGTTCCCTTTTTTCGTTTGAAGCACTCATGTGGGATACACGTGAGCCTTCAAAATAGTGCTAAGCACTAACGATTCTAGTTTTGAAGATCTTGGACCATCATCACTGTTTTTTAATGGAAGAACTAAGTTCTTTATATATAAGGTTAAACCCTAATTTTTGGAGGAATTAAATTCCTATATGTTCTCGTTCTTCTTCTTTCCTCTCTTTTTTTATAACTTAATTCTTTTCCCCTAGGTTTTGAATATGCAGAGCAAAATCTCCCCGATGAGAATTAAATTCTCAACTTGTAGGGAGATTTGCTTCTGCAAATCTCAACTGGGGAAAAAACTGAGTTCTTAAATGTAGGGTTAAACCCTTAGATAGGTAAAGGAGAGGCAATGTGATCTCTGTTTTTTTTACCTCTGGTTTAAATAAGGAAAGTCTTCTACTTTGAGAATTAAATTCTCTTGTTCTCTCAAGATGTCGCTGTACTCTTTTATGCAGAAGCTTGTGGGGAAAATTCCTTTTTTTCTTTCCTATTTTTCCCTTCTATTTATAGGATAAGAGAAAAGATCAATTTGTTAGGAAAATCTCTGATTGAGAGATCATGATCAATCCAAAATGATCTCTCGGATCACTTGGTGAATTTTATTCACCATTGGATTTTTAATCCAAATGCTCTCTGTTTAACAGAGAAGTTTTTTTGTTTGCTTAACAGGATTAGAAAATATCTTTTCCTAAGATAGAATTTTTATTCTATCAGATGATCGGTGGGTGATTTTATAATCACTGTTGGATCTTTGATCCAAGGGTCCTCTGTTTAACAGAGAAGATCTTTCTAGTTTGAGAAAGATCAAGGAAATATGTCCCACATAGAATTTAATTCTATCCTGCTAAAGAGTGCAGCAGAACAACTCACGTGTTTAACACGTGACCCCTAACATGGCTTTCAATATGCTTTATTTTCAACACTTATATGCATATAAATTCTCACGTGTTTAACACGTGAGGCCTGTTTGGCTTGCCAATTATTTGATTGCAGCACCTATATGCTTTGCATATAGGCGCTCACGTGTTTAACACGTGTGGCTCTTTTAGCCCCTTTGTTTTTAACTGCAGCGCCTATATATTTTGTGTATAGGTGCTCACGTGTTTAACAAGTAAGACTTGAATAGCAGATAATTTTCCCCTTTCCTTCTTTTTTATAAGGGAACAAATGCCCCCCGGCATTGCTCTTACGTGGCTTGCACGTGACCTCTAACATGGGTTTCAGTAAGCTTTATTTTCAGCGCATAAAAACTCTTACGTGTTTAACACGTGTGGCTCTTTTAGCCTATTTGTTTTTAACTGCAGCACCTATATGTTTTTGCATATAGGTGCTCACGTGTTTAATACGTGAGACATGAATAGTGGAGGATTTTCCCCCTTCCCCTTTTTATAAGGGAACAAATGCCCCCAAGCGTTGCTCTCACGTGGCCTGGACGTGAGTGCAACGCTGTCCACTCTTACAATCGTTGGATTGCCTAAAGGAACGGGGAGATGAACCACTCCCCATCACGTCTTATAAATGAGGTGTTTGGCTCATTAGATGATTCACTATTTCATCTTCTTCTTTAACCTTTTCTTGAGAATTTAATTCTCCTCTCAGAGCTTAGCTCTCAGCCCACAGATCTTTCAGAGTTAAACTCTGCAAAACTCCTTTTTTGGGTAAGGATCTTGAACGACGTTTACCCCTTAGGGAAAACCCCCTTTCATCATTTTTTTCTGGGTTTTAAATCCATCACCAGAGTTTTGCTCTTACTTTGAACTGATCTATTAAAGATCTAAAAACACCCCCTTTTTCTTTTAAGAAGACTCTGGGGTCTTGAGGATTGTTAGTTTTCTACCTAGGGTTTACCCTACCATTGATCTTTGAAGATCCTTGGAAATTTAATTCAATTTTCTTTGCCTCCCCATCGTGGGGGTTTTCTGGGATTTAATCCCTTTATTAAAGAAATTTAATTCTATATCACAGAGCTTAGCTCTGAAAGACTCAGAGACTTTTGGGAATTTTATTCCCTGGTGTTCTTAAGCGTTAGTCCTTTTTTAGGGTTTTAATACCCTTTGACATAGATTTGAATCTGTTGTGCATTTTAACAGAACTCGTTTTTCGAGGATGTTAGGAGTTATTCAAACTCTACTGTTTATTTGATGAGAATCCTTTTGGATTCTTACAATGATTATCTTGTCTCATCATTGGTGAGCCGCCATTTGAATTTCGTGGGGCCTACTGGCTTTGTAGTTAGTGGACCCATGAAAAGAATTCATATCTGTGTGTGTGTGTGTGTGTGTGTGTGTGTGTTTATTAGTGGGTCCCCCCTTTTTTTTATTAGGTACGATGGCATCACTTTCCTACTTCTCTTACACACGCTCGGAGGCCGCTTTCCCGCAATCGCCGTCAGACGAGGAGGTTATGGCGATGATTAGGGAACACGATAAGGATAATAAAAGCCTTCTCTTATGGGGAGTCTGGTACGATCACATTATCAGGGACCGTCTGTTCAGACCATAATATTGCATCTTTCATTCCCCTATTCTTATCCGTTTTATAAATAAACAGGTACTCTTGACGCACGTTTGTTGCATATTACAGGATACAGGTTTCTGGAGCAAATACAGTGAAAAATACACAAAACAACAGAAAAGGGGACTTTTGACCAACAATTAGACGGATCCTGGTCAAGCCTAGACGAAGAACAGTGCAAGGTCCAAAATGTCAAAGTGAACGGTCAAAAGATACGAACAAGTTTTCACTGAAGATCTGGAGAAGACCCAGAAGCCCAACAGGGAAAATACATATAAAAATACAGAGCCCAAGAACCCCTGAACCAAGCCCCAAAATCACAGGGACCAATTCCCTAGTTTGGCCGCGGAACCGCGGCCAAACCCAGCCTGGCGCCGCGGTTCCGCGGCCATATAGAGCGCACGTCGGTGGAATTCTTCTGTGTCGGTGCATATGTTGGGATTCTTAAGGGGCAAATCAGTAATTGCGCATGTGCGAGACTCTGAAACCCTAATTCTCCTGTTTACTTATAAATTGTAATCTAAATTTGTAAAACCTTATGCCTCTTTTCAATCAATAAAATTCAGATTTTCTGAGAAATAAATTCAGATCTGTTCTTCTTGTTTGGAGGGAGCCGTCAACTTAGGAAGGTATGTTATTTCTGTTTCTTTTAATTAAAATGTTTTCTCATCCCCTAATGAGCGAGTAATCTCCTCGCTTGTTAGGGTTAGCCTTAGGGAAAGGGTTGAGAGATGAGATCTCTCACCCCTTTCAATGCCACTTTAACCTAATGAATTAGAACTCCACACATACGAGCACAACCGCTCCCTGCGGCATCCTACCCATCGAGGTAACGATGAACCGTAGTATAAAGGGCCGGTTGCGCGCGTTTTCCGTGGGGGTTAGGTAATTATCAATAAAGGAAGGATACAAATCTAGAGGGAGAAACATCTTCCCAAAAGATTCGTATCCACTTTATTAATAATTAACTTAACATCTAATAGATCTAAAAAAAGAAGGCATTGAAAGCGGTGAAGGAAACGTTAATCTCCAAAACTTCCCCTAAGCCTAACCCTAGCAAGACTCTTAATTAGATTAATTAGATCTAGTTTTTATAGATTTTTATAAACCAATTAAAACGACATTGTGAATCAACTCGTTAAAACACATAAAAGGAATTTACCCGTCTCTGTGGATCGACCCGTACTCACCGGCTAGCTGCGAAGCGACGCCGTTTCTGATTGCGGTAAACTCATGTTTTTAACACTAATCAAATGGCGCCGTTGCCGGGGACGGCGTAATTTTTCTTTTTGTGAATTTTCGGGTTAATATAAATTTTAAAAATTATAAAAATCTGAAAATATAAAAAAATACAAAAATTATCAACTTTGATCTGTTTGAAGGGTGTATCTTTTGAATCTTGCAGGAACCGCGAAGAATTAAGGATCTGAAAATTTACAGAGAACAAAACAGAAGTTGGTGCAGAAGAACAGAGGAGAAATTGGACAGAGAAGCAGTACAATTTTTTTCAAAACCTGAAACCCTAATACGGCCGCGCTTCCGCCGCATAGGGGGGTCCCAGACCGCGGTTCCGCCGCGTGGCTGCCACGTCAGCAGTTCAAAATTAGTGGGTTTGTTCTCTTTTCTTCCCTTCTGCAACCTACAATATATCTCTCTGTAAAAAGTTTTCTGCAGGAATTCTTTGCGTAAAGAGTCTTTCTCCCCCTTCTAAATAACAGATTTTCTGCAGGTTTCTTTGCGCCGCGCTAAAAATTGATTGCAAGTGAAATTTTATTTGTTTTGCATAATTTAATCGGACTCTAAGGGGCTAATTAACCAAACTCAGATTGGGTGGGGATTTCATCACCCTTCCCAGGACCCCAGAAAACACCTAAGCATTTTGCATCGACCACAATTAATTAAAAAAAAGATTAGACTCAGACCTAAGGACATCGAGCTCAATAGGAAAAGGACTAGTATAGGCATCGGCCGTTTATCCTAACCGACTTTGCGGTGTCTAGGCTAGTGGTTATTAATTAGGCCCACTGTAGTGGTGGTTCCTTCCCACTTACCTGGCCGTATTTGTCCTTGAAGAGGCGGTTTGAGGTCCTATTTCTAGCCCTAGTTAGGAGCTGTCTAGCAGACCTAGGCAACCCTAGATCTAGGCCTGATTGTGCATGTGTGGTTGATACAATTGTGTCACGAGTCCCATTTTCTAAAACCTTCTCGCAAAACTCTCCAATAAAAAAATAAAGAAAAATCTTTTCAAAACTTGCAACTTGCCGCTAAGAAAACTTGCACCTCACTTCCATCATTTCTCCTTCATTGACGTTATCTTACCCCCACATTCTGTTTTTCTAATTTTTTTCTGACTACACTACCCCTTTTAGTGTATGTCATTTTGGACTAGGGATACTAACGCCCGATTAGTACGTGTTTCGTTGGTACCGACCAACGAACCCTTCGACGAACCCTTCGTCGACATTCCGTCCATTTCCTTACCTCCACCTTCAAATTCTTTCACCGAAGGTATGTCGGGACACGACCCCAACTATACCTTACCGATGGGAATGATTCCACCTCCGCCAGGTGTGAATAACCCGAATCTTCCGCCTGTTGTAGCGCCCGCACGAGTCGCGCTCCAGGATCTCTTCTACCCCGTCCGCACTTCTTTACCTACATGTCTTTCACCCCCACCGGCGAATGGGGATAATTTTGAAATAAAACCACACTTCATCAATATGCTGCCTAAGTTTCATGGTTTGGAATCCGAAGATGCATATATTTTCATTAATAAATTCCAAAACGTTTGCGCCATGATGAAGACAACCCAATTAAGTGATGACGCAATAAGGCTAAGGGTCATTCCTTTTACCTTATGTGACCTAGCCGAGAAGTGGCTATACAGCACCGCATCACATTCCATTAGAAATTGGGACGAGTTTGTAAGAGCTTTTCTAAAAAAATTCTATCCTCACCACAAAACTGCTAGAATCCGAAACGAGATTATACAATTTTCACAGCTTCCTTCCGAACCATTTTGGAAGTGCTTCGAGAGATTTAAAGACCTACTTGTTCAATGCCCTCATCATGGGATAGAAAATTGGCAACTTTGCCAAACATTATACGAGAGATTGAATGCAGCAACGAAGCAGTTGCTAGAAACAATATGTCAAGGTCATTTTCTCTCCAAGTCTAGCGACGAAGCTTGGCAGTTTCTTGAGGACCTAAGTGAGCAAACAATTCAGTGGGAGAGTACAAAGACCACATCATCTTCTTCAGTTGGTCAATCTAGGGCAGGCATACATCAAATAGATATGTCGATTGCTATGAAGGCCGAGATGGCCTCACTTATGAAAAAGCTAGAAGCCATTGAGACAAAAATCTCATCGTCTTCTCCTGCCCCTACTCTACCCACACGAACTGTTTGTGCTTGTTGTTCTAATCCATCGCATTTAACCGAAGAGTGTCCTTATAATGCACCTATTCAAGGACAGGATCAAGTCAATACTGCATTTCAGCAACGACAAAGAAACGATCCGTACTCTTCGGCATACAATCAGGGGTGGAGGAGTCACCCAAATTAACAGTTACAAGGTAATAACAATTTTCAAAGACCTCCTCCACAACAACAACAAGCACCCTTACAAACTCAAAACCAGCAACCTTTCCAACAACAACCTTATACAAATCAAACGAACAATTTGGGTCAACCAAATGATGATAAGGTTATCTCGCTCGAAAAAAGTCTAGATGCATTTCTTAAGCAAACTACAGAATCCGCAGCAAGATTTGAAAGTTATGTTCAATCTTTAATGAATAACAATGCCTCACACGATCAAAGTATCAAATCTATTGAGGCACAAATTGCATAATTAACTGCTGCGTTGAACGAGAGAGAAAAGGGAAAGCTTCCATCTCAACCATTGCCCAATCCCGGTCACACACAAAACGCATATCACAATGTAAATGCGGTGACCACGTTGAGATCCGGAAGAGAGTTGCAAAATAATATGGGAACTAGTGATGACATCCCCGCCGGTGGTTCTTCTTCCCCTTCGTCATTTTCTTCACTTCCTTCTTCACCTTTTTCTTTAGAGCCTATTCTCCACCCTTCACACGGCTCTACTTCTTCTGACTCGAACGGACCCATTTCTCACAACACGAACACATCCACACTGGGATCCGTTCCTACTCCACATTCTACTCCACAGACTTTTGACTCAATAAATTTTCAGAATGCTCCATTCCCAAAGAGGTTGAGTCCTAATAAACCAAATACACAAGTGGAGAAGATTGTGGAGATATTTAAGCAGGTTAGCATAAATATACCTCTCTTGGATGCTATCCAACAAGTCCCTTCATACGCGAAAATATTAAAGGGCTTATGCACCTCGAAGAGAAAGGCATCTCAAGTACCCAAGAAAGTGCTAGTGGCTAGTGCAGTGAGCAATGCTATTAACCACCATCAAACCTTACCCCAAAAACGAAAGGACCCCGGCTGTCCTACTATTTCAATCACAATTGGGGATAAGAAAATTAATCGAGCACTTTTAGATCTTGGGTCTAGTGTTAACCTGATTCCCTACTCCGTGTACGAACAATTAGGGGTTGGAGAGTTGAAACCCACTCGTTGCACTCTTCAAATGGCTGATCGATCAATCACCCATCCAAGCGGTCAACTAGAGGATGTGTTGATCAAAGTCGGGGAGTTCATATTCCCCGTTGATTTTATCGTTATGGATACACAACCTGTTGCTAACCCAAGAAACCAAATTCCGGTGATTCTTGGTCAACCATTTTTGGCCACTTCCAATGCCGTAATAAATTGTCGCAATGGCTCCATGACTCTATCTTTCGGAAAGAGGTCTAGTGAGTTCAATATTTATAAGATGGGAAGTCTGCCCCCCATGCCTAAAACTAGTACACGAGAAGTTTGCTCTATTCACGAAATCACGCGGGAGGACTGCGAGCTTGAATGATTTCTATTTGATGAAAACAGTTTTGACGCCACTAGTACGTCCCTCCTTGAGCCTACTACCGTTGACACAACCGATGTTGATTATGAATGCTTCACTTTTTTGGATGATGACGACTCAAAACCCGAATATGAGTCGTTTGAATTTTTGGATGAGTCAGTCGAGCCATCCGAATCGGTTGTTTGCAGTGATTTCGAACCTGTGTTGGAGTCATTTAAGTTCGAGGTAGATTCCGCGATGATTCTTTCGCCTCTGAAACTCGAACTAATGTCCTTACCGCCTCACCTTAAATGTGCTTACATAAGTGAGAATGAGACTTTTCCCATTATCATATCAGCCTCTCTAGCCTTCGAGCAAGAGAACGCTATTTTAAAAGTCTTACAAGATAGGCGGCAAGTTTTCAGTTGGACTATGGCGGACATCGAGGAGATCAGTTCCCTCATAATTGAATATCATACACAATTGATGAATGATGCCAGGTCACTAGAGGACCCACAGGAACATCTTAGGGGTATTGTGGTGAGTCAACCTCCTCCCTTAGAAGTTGAAATACCCCCATTTCTTTTAATAAGGTACGAGAATGCCAACACTTCACTGATTGCTGATCATTTACATTCTCGTTCGATGCATCACCATCACCTGTATATTTACCTCCACACCTCCCATACCACTACTTCTATCTTCCCCAATTCTTTGCGGACCACCACAACTTATTCTTCCACCAACCAATATTCTTTACTGATAAATTTTTCAAATGGTTGGTGTTGACGTTTGGTCTATGCAAAATTTTGGCAGTAATGTCTAACATAGTTTAAATGAAGTTTGGGGGAGGGCCTTTTTGTATATATTTTTGTTTTTCTCAATAAAAAAAATTATAAATAAATAAACAGGGAAGTGCCGATATTTTGACCCTCTTGGTTTAGCATGACAGTGAGGACACTGTCAAGTTCAAGTTTGAGGTATGCTCGGTACGTCTTCTTCCTTCGCATTCATTTGTACATATTTTTGCATTTGCATATTTATTTGAAAAACACATAAAAATTGAAAATTTTCAAAAAACTATAAAAATTATTGTTTTCAATTTTGGCTAATTGACTTGAGTTTGACAAATAGGTTAACTGGCTAGGAACAACTAGATCTTGGACTTAGTGAATTAAAAACCCTAAAAATAACATTTCCTTAAAGTTTAACGGTAGAAAGTATATGCCTTTGTAGTTTATTTAGAAATAGGCAAATTTTGGGTTCACTTCTTGGGCTAAGTTGAAACAAAGGAAGAGTATTGATGTTCTTATTAGAGTATAAGTTTGAAAAATAGTTCCTAGCTTAAGTCTAGATTCTGAAAATGTATACCCTACAATTTGCACAATCACGCACCTTGAAACTTGGAATAGTAGAAGAGACCTTGAAATGCTCTTGTCTAAAGTCCTTAGTACGAAGAAAATGAAAAAAAGTGTGAATAAAGAAAAGAAAAAAAATGAACACTGGTTTTTGTGATTACCTAAGGCTGTAAAAATAGAAAAATATTTAGCGAGGGTGCCTTATCACCTAGTGCCTTAGACCAACTGGTTTGGGAGTCACTGCTAAAGCCTTGGGTGTTGCAAGACTAGGAAGTACGCTTTAAAGTGCAAACGCATTTTGTAATCGGTCGTTGGTACCTCAAGAAGTATTAACAGTCGCATGAAGGATGTGTAAGCAAATTTCATTTAAATTCACCAACTAATTAGTACACTGGACAACGGACAAGGGGTTGATTGCTTAATTTGAATTTCCAAGTGTAGGGGTGATCTATACACACACGTAAGGATATGTGATTGGAGTTTAGATGAGAGAAAGGAGTGAAGAATAGAACTTGTATCTTTAGTAGAGTTGATAAAAATTCCTAAGTGGAGATGGAACCCTAGAAGGAAAACTTAGGAAATGCCGAAAGCTAAGTAGGTCTACATAGTATATATAATCTTAAGTTAAATAATGAGGAAGTGTGAAGAATATGGGTGGATAATTTACGGGTCGACGATAATAAAATTCCTTGTTAGAAGACCTAATTGGAAAACAAAAGTCAATGGGCCGAGTTGATAGGATTTTGTGGGTGTAATCCGCTGAAAACCCTCAGGAGACAACACTCTTCCTACTAGGGACACCTAGAGGTTTAACGACTTGTTGCACGTGCTCAGTGCAATCGCATTTCCCTGCGAAAGTGTGGTTAGGATTTTAGAGAATAAAATAATAAGTTTGCTCGAGGACGAGCAAAAGGTAAGTTTGGGGGTATTTGTTCAGACCATAATATTGCATCTTTCATTCCCCTATTCTTATCCGTTTTATAAATAAACAGGTACTCTTGACGTACGTTTGTTGCATATTACAGGATACAGGTTTCTGGAGCAAATACAGTGAAAAATACACAAAACAACAGAAAAATGGACTTTTGACCAACAATTAGACGGATCCTGGTCAAGCCTAGACGAAGAACAGTGCAAGGTCCAAAATGTCAAAGTGAACGGTCAAAAGATACGAACAAGTTTTCACTGAAGATCTGGAGAAGACCCAGAAGCCCAACAGGGAAAATACATATAAAAATACAGAGCCCAAGAACCCCTGAACCAAGACCCAAAATCACAGGGACCAATTCCCTAGTTTGGCCACGGAACCGCGGCCAAACCCAGCCTGGCGCCGCGGTTCCGCGGCCATATAGAGCGCACGTCGGTGGAATTCTTCTGTGTCGGTGCATATGTTGGGATTCTTAGGGGGCAAATCAGTAATTGCGCATGTGCGAGACTCTGAAACCCTAATTCTCCTGTTTACTTATAAATTGTAATCTAAATTTGTAAAACCTTATGCCTCTTTTCAATCAATAAAATTCAGATTTTCTGAGAAATAAATTCAGATCTGTTCTTCTTGTTTGGAGGGAGCCGTCAACTTAGGAAGGTATGTTATTTCTGTTTCTTTTAATTAAAATGTTTTCTCATCCCCTAATGAGCGAGTAATCTCCTCGCTTGTTAGGGTTAGCCTTAGGGAAAGGGTTGAGAGATGAGATCTCTCACCCCTTTCAATGCAACTTTAACCTAATGAATTAGAACTCCACGCATACGAGCACAACCGCTCCCTGCGGCATCCTACCCATCGAGGTAACGATGAACCGTAGTATAAAGGGCCGGTTGTGCGCGTTTTCCGTGGGGGTTAGGTAATTATCAATAAAGGAAGGATACAAATCTAGAGGGAGAAACATCTTCCCAAAAGATTCGTATCCACTTTATTAATAATTAACTTAACATCTAATAGATCTAAAAAAGAAGGTATTGAAAGCGGTGAAGGAAACGTTAATCTCCAAAACATCCCCTAAGCCTAACCCTAGCAAGACTCTTAATTAGATTAATTAGATCTAGTTTTTATAGATTTTTATAAACCAATTAAAACGACATTGTGAATCAACTCGTTAAAACACATAAAAGGAATTTACCCGTCTCTGTGGATCGACCCGTACTCACCGGCTAGCTGCGAAGCGACGCCGTTTCTGATTGCGGTAAACTCATGTTTTTGACACTAATCACCGTCGTAGTTTCACGTGAGAAGTGCCAGTAGAACCTATCCGCTCGATATCATTGAAGGAGCGTCCGCATACTGCTTATGCGGTGGAAGCGGTTAACTGGACCCCTGAGGGCCGGCCTGAGCCATCAACGACAGGGATCCACAATCAACCTATGATGGTTATCGATATCTTAGGGTGCCGAATATGTCAGGGTGAAGCTCGACCCTGGGGGCAGATCTATAAAGTAGGTGTTTCCCCGCATCATCCAGTAGGTTATCATCCTTAGGCCCGGTACATTCTTTCGTCCCAACGCTCATGACTGCAAAAAGTTGGGCTATATCAAGCAGTGAATGCATCACTGTTCTATTATCACGCTCCCCATGTCTGGTGGGTCAAGACTTTTTTAAACCAGTGGAACCTTCCGACGAATACTTTTCTACTGGGGGACCGCGAAGTCTCTATTTCGCTGGAGGAATTCCGCGAAATTTCAGGGCTACCAATCAGGGGAGAACACTATGAAGAATTACTACCCCCGACGAGTATATATTCGCTACGGTGCCAGCGGTGCTTGAGGGCTTGACGACCGAGAATGCTGTTCGGCACAAGCACCCGAGTCTGATCAAAGCCTTGGGTATCTTCGAGAAACTATTCGTGGTATCGGAAGGGAAAGGTGTCACTTTTGATGCTTTCAGTGCTTGCTTTCTCCGTGAAGATGTCTTATCTAAGAAAACTCCAAAATTCGCAAAGGTTGAGGACCCCTTCGGTTTCGTCTTGAAGAAACTGCTGGTCAAAGAAGAAGACCTACCGCGGTTTTATATTCCAATTTTATCGTCCGTGGCCTTTGATGCAATCTCTGCCCCCGGAATGGACGAAGAAACTTTCTTATCGTATTTATCAGTCTCTGGCTTAGCTGGTTTGCCATGCCGATGCATCGCCGTTTCATAAGGGTCTCCGTCTTCTATCCTGCCCATCGCATAGCCGAAGGAGCGCGGTTGGTTGTTGGCGTTGCAGGACTATCACACCTATATCATGGTCTAAATACTGTCGCCAATACTTCAAACACGGGTGCGGACACCGTGAATTCTCTCTCCACCACTTCACGTCATGGATCGAGATGCATGTATTAGGCGCATTTGCTGCACACCGGCACCCTGCTTTCTATGAAGCATATACCTTCCCGCGGGTGATGAGGCTGGTCGATGCTTCTGCTCCTGATCCGACCCAGTTGGGAGCTCTACGGGTATTTCTTAATCCATATTAGAATGAGGGCAGGATGGTTTTCAGTGACCGGGTCCTTTCTGCTCCGGTGGGGCCCATTCAACAACTGTTCGATTTGTCAAAGAGTGGAACTCCGATTCTAAAGCGCAAAGATATCATGCATCTATATTCAATCTGGTCGGGGTACTTAGTGTTCCGCGTGAATGATACTGTTCTCTTCATGCGGTACAATCTACATCGCTTCGCCCAGCAGTTAGGTTACAACCAAGGCGTCCTCTCGAAGCCTTTCTAGTCGAGCCCACTCTCTCACTGGAGGTCACTCGCGACATTATCCGCCACTTCATGCGGTTGGGTACCGGTTCTGTCTTCATGATTCCCGAGCCTGATTATCTTCCAAAGTCCGTGGGGCCCTTCAAGGGCTGGTATCGCCACCATGTTGGTCCCATCATTGCAGAGGAGAGAAGGGTGCTATTTGAATTTAAAGCCCCTGCTTTCGCTTAAGCAGTCAGTGCCCCGTTGCGGCCATGGTCGGTCACTTGCCCTCCTCTGAGAGATATCGAATCGGTGCTTATTCCGAAGGCTGCTCGGGCGGAATCAGTCACCCGCGCTGCTGGTACGCCGATCCATACTAAGGCTGGAGCAAAGATTCCTAAGAAGGCACCGGCAGAGGCATCACCAAAAACGGACACCGAAGGTGAGATTGGGCAGCACCGTGCAAAACTGCCGAAGGGGAGGAAGTGCCCTTCTTCCAATGCTGGCTTGGGCCCTAAAAGGAGGAAGAAATCGATCGTTGGTTTACTCAATGCGTTGCTTGAGTCCGAGCCTCTTCACGATGAGCCCATATCCGTGCATGAACCAGACGACGGCCTCCTCTTTCCTGGCACATCTGCCAAGGAAGCCGCTCAATTGGACGAAGCCTTGAAACGATCGCAGGATGAAAGTGAGAATGTGCGCCCCAAGAAGGGAGGCTTTCCCCCTGTCGTATTCTATGACGTTGATCCGTTATCACTTAGGCTACTAATGGGTCCTCTAACGATGGAAGAAGAACGGGCTCTGAAACAGCCCATCTCAGCCGTCTCTGAAGACGAGGTTGCTCTGAAGACGGGCAGGCATTTATTTTCGATCGAAGCCCGACGAGCACAATTGATCAGAAAAGAGCAGAGACTCAAGAAGGTCATACTTCAAGCTCTCTGGCGTATTGGTTTGCATATATTTTTTTAACGTTTCTTTTGGTAATTAATTGGTACTACTTTCACCTCATCTTATCTTTAGAAAAAATTTGTAGGGCCTTCTACAATGGGTGTAGTCTTGAGCCCAAATAGCGCCTTGAAGCCTCCAGTGATGGCTTCTATTTCTCCAGTGGAGACTGCCAACCCGGCTATAGATCCCATGAATATCTCCAGTGACGCACCGGAAGGTGTAGAGGAGATCACCGATGCTGCCATCCGCGCGTTGGAGCCCCCGATGATGGCCTCTGTTCCTCTAACAGAGACCGCCATATCGGTGATAGATTCAATAGATATCTCCAGTGATGCACCAGAGGGTGTAGAGGAGATCACCGAAGATGCCATCCCTCCAGTTCAAAGCGGACGAAGTAACGAAGGTAATCTTATATGCATCTACATTTTTTGTTTAACGGCCCTTCCATATGTCTGAACCTTTCTTTTTCTCAGAATTATGGGAGCCGGCGTCCTCTATTGTGGATATTTATCCAAAGAAAACTTTCCAGCTTTTACTTGACATGGCGACCCCACAAGCGATACCTCCACAGAGCATAGTCCTTTCTTCTGGTCAAAGTTGGTATTCTTTTGTCTTTTCGTTTTATATTTTCGTAATGATGCTGATGCGCCCTCTATTTAAACTGCAGTCTTAGAAGCTGACAACGAGGTTGAAGTTCTTGATGGACCCGGGGATCTCTCAAATCCGCCTTTCGTGGGTAAGTGACGCTTTAGCATTGGCGTTCTTTTACTTGTTCTATGTTTAGAAAGGCAACTAACCATACATATATGCTTACAGCTTTTCCAATCCTAATCCTATTAGAATCCCGGATTTCCATGCCATCGGGCCCTTACGCCCAACACGTGTCTGAGAGGATGAAAAAACAAAGCATTCTTTCGCTGGTGACTCTTATTGAAGATCTTCGCGCTGGTACCTCCATTACGGCCGAAGAATTCGCTGTTGAAGCCAATGCTTTTTTGTCTGTTCTTGCCACTTATTATGACGAGGCGCTGGTGCGTACTTGGGTCGAGTACTGTCATCAAGTTGAGGTTTCCATACATGGGGTTGAATGTATATGCTTTTCCTCCGACATTTCGTCAGTAAAGGAAAGCATGCGTGGATGGATTGACCGATATGCAGCCAATCTCCAGTCATGTGAGAAAAGGCTCAACCGAAAGTTTTTGGCGAGGGAACTGGCTTCAAAAGCTTTAGGGGAACTTCAAGCCCAACTCACCGCCAAGACTACTCGTGCTTATGAAATTTGGCGAGTTCTTCATGAGGCCATTACGGAGGTGGTGGCTCTTGATAAAGCCGTTATTTTTACACGCGAGATGGTAGAGGCCCATAAGGCTACCGAGAAAGAGCTTGAAAGTCAATTTTCTTTATATCAGAACCAACAGGCACAGGCAGGGACTCAGCTCGCGACGTTGATAGAGTTTGAAGCGGAAGTCTGGCGGAAGAATGACGAACTTGCTGGCTTATTGAACCGCCCACCAGCTTAGAAATTTTTGTCGCTGTATATTTTCTTCTTTTGTTCTTTTGTATCTTGTATTCATTTTGATTTATAAATAAAATACATATTTCATTTCATACTTTCACCTCTCTGTCTTGACTTGACGTAAAGTAGTTTATGTACTCATCTCGGAGTTTGTAGTTTATTCTGTTAGTGTATATGCCCTAGAGGCTATTACTGTATCATACTAGCTTGTATATTACTTAATGGAAGCTTGGGATATTCACAGTTGTATAGACAATCTTGCTCAAAATGGTAGAATGCTACTTGGTTTGTCTCTACTTCAATATGTGCATGTGTTTCTTTTAGCATATCGCTTATATACATATTAGTAAAGCCCTTAGGATCTTTGCTTGATTACCAGCGTTGTGATGGCGCTCACACTCGTGGGGGCTGGGTAATCCATAAGCACATCCTTATACAGGTCCCTAGTCGTAGGACTATCGAGACAGGGCATCGATACTCCGGAGTAGGCTAGCGTATGCGCTTCTCATCCCAGCGGGGGAGACGATCTGTCCCACAGCCGTCAGTACGTCGTACTTGAGATAGTATGCGGGTGCACGTTAGGTTACGAGTACACTGGACAGGACTCGTCGGGAACTGTTGGTTGGTATTATACCTATCGTCGGTTATCAGTTCCCAAGTGACATGAGTACAGCTTAGTCCGCTGACTTGACACTGTCACTTCGCCTCGAGTGTGTTCCCACTGTACTTAGATTACTACCCTACCACGGCTCAAAGGAGTCGTGCAAACAGGTAGTAGTTGGGTGCAGTCCCGAAGCACTTGGAGGCAGTGACGGTTAGACAGGATTCGTCTCTCCCGGTATTGGGGGTTGACATCGCGCTGTGTCTAGGAGAGCCATTACACAAGTAGTCTCTGGCCAGGGCAAGCGAGATATACTGGTAGGTTTCCAGTGTTATCTCAGGGTGTTCTGGGCTACACTCCGACACGACTTATACCGCTATTAGGGGACTGACGTTCACCACCCCCCGAGGCCCGCCATGCGATGTATCAGACGAACAGACCGGACTGTACGCAGATTGTCACATACAGGCTCAGTAGGAGTTCGGATGGGTTTACCTCATCGGCCTTCTTATCGACATCTACCTGGGGACCGTTACGTACAGCTAGTGCCGCTTGCGGTCTGTGGTTAAACCCACTGCCAGCGTAGTGTCGAGTTTTTAGAGTCCCGCACAGAGAGTTTCCCTGCACTGAGCGAAACGTGTAGAGGCCGTATGGTTTTACGGCAGGGCTGCGATCACTTACGTGCACTTGTGTGCGTATGCTGTTCGAGCAGGCAATACTAGTGGGCTTTGGTTTAAGCCAGATCCTAGTATTGCACGGATGGATTTGTTTTGTCTTCTGTGCATTCGCATTCTACGGAATGCGGATGCGGGTGTGTATGCACAGTTTTGAGGAGCGATAAAGGAGGAGGTGCCCCATTAGGGTTTTGGCAGTTGGTTCGGCCAAAACCGTAATGTAGCAGGCTCATTAGGGTTTTGACAATTCGTTTGGTCAAAACCATTATGAGCCGGAGATATTGTTTACTAATCCTTTTAGTGATAGTTTAGTGATGACTAAATTGCATTGACCATTTGACCACCTTGACCTCTCTTGACTTTGTTGACCCGTTGACCGTGTTGACCATTGACCTTCAAGAGAGGTCTACACTCTTCCTTGATTTTCTTTTTAATTCTTGAGTTATGAAAATGGTCAATTCAATGTAGCATCAACTTTATCATGATAGGATTAGTAATGATGGTTTTGGGTGTATTATTGCAACCATGGTTCATTTTCTTGAGTTAATCTTTTCATTATTCTCTTCTCATTCTCTCTCTTGAAGTGAGAAGAAAAGAAAAGCTCCATGGTTGCTAAAGTTTCTCCTTCATCTTCCTCCTCTTGATAATTCTTTTGATCTCATGTGTTGAGAGAAAAAGAATCCACATAGACAAACACTTCCATCTTTCTCTTCTACACAACCTAGAGCATCTAGATTAGCGATCTCGTTGCCCTAGTTGCCTCTGCTTGAGGTGGAGCTTAGTGTACAACTCTCGGGTGGATCGTCTTCGACTCAAGAAGGCCGCGGAGGTGACCAAGATCCGGATCGACCCTCGGAGCGTGGATGGACGAGCCGGACTGCGGAAAGAAGACCCGAAGGACCGGTTCCGTGAGGTATATTTTCTACAGCATAGTAGTTAAAGCCTCTACTTGTTTGCTAGTTTCTAGTTTAGCCAAGATCCTTGCTTTTGAGACCATGTTGCCTTGCGCCAAATTATTGTTTTTCGCCGTTTCCGCCTCCCCGTAAGAACCGGGGTGAGCAACGTGGACTTACATGTTCACTCGTTTCGGAGTTTCTAGTTTATGTACTCATTTCGGAGTTTGTAGTTTATTCACTCGTTTCGGAGTTTCTAGTTTATGTATTCATTTCGGAGTTTATTCAGTTTACCTCCCTTGGGTTTACAGGCAAACTTATCCTAACGTTATATATAGATAACCCATGTTCTTTGCAACAGAGGTCCGTTAGGTTTTGTGGTACTAGGGTTTGTCCGTAGTACCGTCGTGTTGGTTGATGTATTCCTCGATATACGGTCTTTAAGCTGTTGTTCGAGTAACCCCGCGCATGGCGTGTCTCTGATCCTTTCGGGGGCTGGACAAGACGTCTTCAAGTTATCTCCTTATGCTATATTACCGTCGGAAGAGCAAGCGTTAGGAATTTGCCATGTCGCTTTTTACTTGAGGTTAGGCTCAATTTAGAGCCCCGATGAGTCATAACCACTCCGCGCTAGTGTGAGATGATCTCCGATGGTCTTTTAGGCTTTATATGAGTTGTTGTCAAGACCAGAAGCTAGGAATATGCCGTTACTTCATTTTTGTTTTACGATGTCGTGCGTTTCTTTGCCGAAGTAGGGTAGATATCTGCAGGACCTCTATGTTGTATTGCAGTTGAAGTCCGGAGCTAGGAATATGCCTTTGCTCTAATTTGATTTGGCTAGTTGGAGCTTGGTTGACGTCATGTCTGTACCCTGATGGAATGAGAAGGTATGCCGGAGTAGTGTTTAGGTTGTATATGTACCGTCAAGACTTGGAGCTAGGATTGTGGCCATTGCTCTATTTTTGACTTGACCTTTGGGTCTTTGTTAACATTGCGTCTGCATCGAGAAGGAACGCCGGGCTGGAGCTAGGATTTTGCCGTCACTCCGTTTTTTATTTGACCTTTGGGTCTTTGTTAACGTTGCATCTGCATCGAGAAGGAATGTCGAGCTAGAGCTGGGATTTTGCCGTCACTCTTTTTTTGTTCGACCCTTGGGTCTTTAATGACGTTGCGTCTACATCCTGCTGGCATGAGAAGCATGTCAAGCTGGAGTTAGGACTCTGTCGTCACTCCTTTTAATTTGGATCCTTGGAGCCTTGTTGACGTTATGTCTGCACCCTGTTGGAATGAGAAAAATGTCAAGCTGACCTCTAGGTTGTATATGAACCGTCGAGATCTGGCTCTCCCTTTGACGGAGCCTGGTGGGAAAATATAGTACCCTTTCTTTCATTTATGCCCATGGATTGTATACAGAGATCGGTGTGGACCTACCTACAGGGCAGAAAAGTTTTGTTTTCATTTTTTTGTTTCTTTCCGCGATGCTCTATCTTTTCATCTTTTCATATCGCGAAAGTCGTGATTGACCAATCATTTCGGCTTTTTATCCGCTGTGCCCAATCATTTCGGCATTTTTTTTAAATATTTTTACTCGCTGCTTTTTATTGCGAGCTGTCCAATCATTTCGGCTGTTTTTATATGCATATTTTTTGCTCGCTGAATTTTATTGCGAGTTGCCCCATCATTTCGGCTATTTCATATGCATTTTTTTTGCTACTCGCTGCTTTTTTTTATTGCGAGTTTGGAATCTGATACCAACCTTGGCATCAGTATCGCTACGACTAGAATACTTCCAGGAGAGAATCATCATTTGCCGTGAAAAGACTTAGGGTTTGACACTTGTTTGGACATCAGCATCGCTGCAACTGGGATATTGCCAGAAGCGAATCATCATTTGCCTTTGTCGATTTGAACAAAGACGGCGAAGCAAACAGGGTTAGGATCCTGTATACTAAGGTTTTTTGACTTTATGAGCCGTAAGGATATCATAAAGGTATTTCTCTCTATGAGTCGTGAGGATCTCGTAGGTGTATTTTCTCCTTAGGAATCGTAGAGATTCCCAAGTGATATTTTCTCTCGTAAGTCGTAAAGATCTTCCAAGAGTGTTTTCTCCTTATAAGTCGATAGGACTTACAAGTGTCGTTCACCATATGGGGACATTTCTCGCCATTGGTGGAACTTGATGGGAAAATGTTTATTTGTGCCCGTGGATTGTATACAAGGGTCAATATTGGACCGCCTGTAGGGCAACTTTGGGGAATGCGATGGATAAAGAACAGGTTCAGATCCCTATAGCTTAAGGCTTTTGAATCTTATGAGTCGTGAGGGTCTCATAAGGGGAATTCTCCTTACGAGTCATGAGGATCTCGCAAGTGTAATTTTTCCTTAGGAATCATGAGGATTCATAAGTATGTTGATCCTCTGTGAGTCGTAAGCATCTCACGTAGGTATTTTCTCCTCAAAAGGTCGAGAGGACTTTGCAAGTGCATATGAATTTTTATTTTACGAGTTCGCGCCCTTTCGGGTTTTCACAAACTCGCCGGCAGTCCTGCTTTTTTTACTCACGACGCCCTTTCGGGTTTTCATCCGTGCCCATTTTGCTTATGGACATACCGTTTTTTTAACGAGATTGCGCCCTTCCGGTTTTCACAAACTCGCCGGTAGCCCTTCTGTTTTTACTCATGGCGCCCTTTCGGGTTTTCATACGTGCCCATTTTGCTTGTGGATATACCTTTTTTTAACAAACGATGGAACTCTCGAAAGTAGTTTCACCGCGGGTGACCCATGTTAATTGTATGTATGCCCTAGAGGCCATTATTGTACTTGATTGTATATTATAATGGATGTTTGGACATATATAGAGAGGACTTTCTTGCTCGACATAATAGTATGCTATCTGGTTTCTCTTTATCTTAACATGTAGACTAGTATTATAATACTGTCTTGCTCTCACATGTTGATAAAGCCCTTAGGATGTATACTTGACTACCATTACTATGATGCAGATCATACTAGTGGGGCCAGGGTAGTCCACAAGTTCATCATTTAATTGTTCCTAGTCGAGGAGTATCGAGACAAGGCATCGATATTCCAGAGTAGACTAATGTGTACGTTTCTTGACCGTGTATGGGGCGATGGTTTATCCCACAGCCATTGGTGTTTGACATCAAAGATTGCACACAGGTGCTCGTTGGAGAATGGGTACACTGAACATGACTCGTCGAGAACTCCTAGATGGTATTATACCTAACGTCAGATAGCAGTTCTCTGGTGACACTGGTACAGGTTAGTCTGTAGACCTGAGATCGTCATAGAGTCTTGTGTGATTCCCACTGTGCTTTGATTTCCTCCCTACCACGTTCAAGAGAGCATGCAAACAGGTGGATTTTAGGTACAGTCCCGAGTCACATAGAGGCAATAAGCGATAGGAGGGTTTTCGTCTCTCCCGGTACTGAGGGTTGATGTTGCGCTATTCTCAATTGGCCATAACAGGAAGTCCCTGGTCAGGGCTGATGATGAGATTTACTGATAAGTGTTATCGGTAGTTTCTCGACCCGTTATGAGCCTCGCATCGGCCTGACTTATCAAGTTATTGGGGTCTAACGTTTACCACCCTCAGACTCAATATGCGACATATAGACGAATAGATCGGACTATACGGTAGTGTTACTTACTGGATTCACGGGAGTATGAACAAGCTTGATTGTTGATCTTCTGATCGCTCTATACCTGGGTAGCCGTTACGTCCAGCTAGTACCGCTGACGATTTGTGGGTGACTGATATGATCATCACCTACTGCTGGCGTATTGACGAGTCTTTAGAGTCCTACACAGAGGTTTCCTGGCTCAAGCGAAACGAAGTAGGGCACATATATGATATGTACGGGACTGAGATTGATACTTGTATGTGATACAGTATTCTAATCTTGCGATATAGGTTATATGTGATATAACCGGATTATTGAATCAAGTGTTGATTCAATAATTTTTTATATGTATATTTGATATACATGTAAATGATATTAGTCGGTTGTATGTGATATAGCCGGGTTATTAAATCAAGTGTTGATTTAATAATTTAATATATAATTATATATTTGATATATTAATATATATTAACTAATATTAGCTCACTTAAGAATCTATTTTCTCTAAATACATATAAATATATATGTGATATATATTAATGTATTTATTTTTGTGTCATGTTAGATGATACATTGGACTTGGATGTATGAGACTCATACCTAACTAAAGATAATTTGGGTGATTAATTATTAAAGGAAAAATCAAAATTAGGTGGAAATTAGCATGGCTAAAGATGCTTGTGGAAGCATGTAGAAGTCTTGACTTAAGTCCACTAATTTTGTTTTACTCTAAAAATTTATTAACCCAACCATAATTTTTATCCATGGTTAAGTCTCTACAAATATCACTTGTGATATTTTCTCACCATGGTTCAACACTTGAGCTTCTTCTTCATCTCCTTCTTTGCTTTTTAGCTTTCTAGTGAGGTGAAAAAGAAAAAGGAAAAAATAATTCTAAAGTGAGCAAAATTCCTACTTCATCAATCTATATCAAACTAGCCATTTAGTATAGATTTTTTACTTCACTAATCCATCAATTAGTGAAGAGGTAGCTTGAGTTAGAGATTCTTCAACGTAGATCATCTTTGGCCTCGAAGATCCTTGAGCAAGCTCGTTCCTTTCGCCTAGTGGAGCCTAAGGAGAGTCTGGGACACCACTACTTGGAGCTAAGGGACTACAACACGGAGCTTTAGAAGTGAAGGACCGGTCTACAAAGGTTGTATTCCTATTTCACTTAGTGTAAAGTTTGTTTACATGCTTTAAAAACCCTAATTCTCTAGTTAGATCCTTGGTCGGGCTCGCTCGGCACCCTAGATTTTTTGAAATAGCATACTTGATGCGTGCCGAAACATAGCGGGGGTGCTAAGCGAACCCAGCAGTGGTATCAGAGACATGCTAGAGCATTAGGAGTCTTCTAGGTGAAGTTAAAGTGTTCGATCGACTTTTCGAAACCCAAAAATCCCACTCTCTGGAAAAAAATTCAAAAGTTGGAATTTTCTAATTAAAAATATTCAAAAAATTATGCAAGGTTTTCTATGGATCCCCAAGAAAAACGACGGCCCAACTCGACCAAATGACCGTGGAAGCGCGGCCAAAACATGCTTTTGGCGGCGGTTCCATGGCGCCATTAGTGAGGCTGGGAGCGTGCCTTCTTGTGTTGGTCCATAGGTACTTGGGGCAATCTCTGGGTATTTTTAACTGTGACTCAAGTGTTGAGGTCTCTGGGAATTTTGGGTGTTTGATAAATCGATCGAAATGTTTGACATCGTCTAGATATCTATGATTTATGATATAATATTTAGAATCCACAATAATTAGTTTTGTGAAAACTAATTAGTATTTTATGAATCTAGCAATTTAGTCTCTTTTGATCGGTTGCCACGGGATTTTGATTTGGATCAAAACTCCGTCGCAATCTCGTATAGTACGCGAACGCTTGCCGGGTAATACTACTAGATAGCCACGCCCCATAGCCCCGACCAAGTGACTGTAAGAGGAACCTGTAGCCAAAAGCATCCGTACAGGTGCTCGCGGCCGCGGTATTCCGCTTAAGTTTTCTTCGTCGACGGCATCGGAGGTGCGGCCGTCTATTAAGTTTTGCGACGAGCATCCGATCATTTGTTGGGAATCTTGTTGAATTACCCGACTGGATATTGAAAAGTGTTTTCAATTTGAGACTAAAATGCCGGATTTATAGTGTTAGGCACGAAATTCGGAGTATGTGATATTTCGGGTTTATGATATCTAAGGAGGTTGCGGATTCCAATTATTGTAGTTTTCATTTTCTTTTCTGCGACCGTACGTGTAATATGTTGTGTATCGCCGGTTTCGTTGCTATACGTCAACGAAAATTGGGATACGCATATTTACTTACGTTGGTAGTATGTGATGCTATGTGTTGCTGTGATATGTTATATTGGATCGTCGTGTTTGAATAGCCGGGGGGTTTTGCGTGAGATGAGAGTTTTTCTTTTTCATTCATGTAAAAACTTGTATGTAATATTCTTTTATTGGGACACTTCCGGATTGAGAATGATGTCACCATTGATGTATATTATTTCCTTTTCCGCATTAGGATAGACCCAAGACGGGGAGCACAAGTAACCGCGTTCTTGAGTCCGGTGGGAGACCATCTCGAGGACTCGAGACCGGGTCTCCTAACTCTAGAATTGGTAGGGTTGCTTGCCTCTCTCGTAGGGGTCTAGGGATGTGGGTTTAGCTATTCATCACAACCGTGGAATCCGTGTTTTTTACTGGTTTAATTTAAAACACGGACCTCCTAGTATATCCAATATTTCATATGTTGACTTCTGCTGCAATGTTCTGTGATGAGATCATATAACTGCGTGAGACGAATGCTTTATATTATATATATGATATATAATAAACGTTGCTTATGTTTTGCATCCACGCTAGTCCTGCCCACGCTCTGCCGTTAATTAACTAACCTAGCGGTGCATGACGGGACCCCGTGGCGAATGCGGATGGCATAAGCGTACGTTGTATTTTCGTTTATTTATCTGTAATGCTTAGGAAGCATAAATGATGGGACTTCATTAATGAGATTAATGAAAAGGAAAGAAACCCAATGATGTTGTAGAATCAAATTTTCAAAAAGGTAGCTCTAGTTCTTGCTTGGCATACTGGTATTCCTTGATGAATATCCAGCACCGCATTCGATGAGGAAAGAGCCTAGATCCCTTCACCGGGAGTGACCTCTTTAGTAAAAGCTAGCAGATGCTACACTCACTCGGTTTATTTTGAAAAACTCGATTTTAAAAGCGAAGTTTAAACCGCTCCTTTTCAAATCACTCGATTCTACAACAATATCAAGTTCATTACGCACAAGGTTTTCTTAAAAACTTGTCGTAGCCCTCCGTCATTTCAGATAAGGACTATTTAGTATTCGTGTTGCGTTTGTTGACCTCCGTCAAGGCGTAGTGTGCGGTAGCCGATTAGTGCTTATCTGCCGCATATGATGCGATTGAATTAGGGTAGTCGTATGGCCTTGTTGACCTCCGTCAAGAGCCGTGCGGGTGGGTTTAATTCAATCATAAAATGTACGGGTTGAACTTGACTAGCGGCCTATAGTTTATTGACCTCCATCAAGGTCATAAATCGCTAGGGGGAAAACATTATCAGGAATTTCAAGTGTTGAAATTTTCAATGAGATTGCATACCTTCTATGAGATAGTTGGATCCTGATACCCACTGCGAGTAAGAGTTACTCCTGAGAGAGTTTTGCACTTAACAATTAGTCGATCTAGTAAGAGACTAGAAAGGTGTCAACTGGGTTATGCCTCTGGGAAAACGAGGTTTATTTTAATTAGGTCCGTGAGAAAGCACGGGGAACCTCCCTCAAAGTACTAACACTGGCATGGCTGAAAGATTGGCGAACTTGTAGGGTGTAATTAATCCTGGCTAGTCTTACCTTTTAGGGTTTGAAGGAAGATTTGATAAAAACAGTAGGAGCCATCCTGATTAGATAAGATAATAACCAATCTAATCTTGCAAGAGCATACGCTAAGTGTTTTTTTCTCTCTCTCTCTCCAGATAGCGACCATGACACGCCTTAATCAAGATAATAATATTTATGTATTGACCGAACATGCTTGTTATACTGAGCTGGGGAACGTTGGTTCCGCTCTACCTTATAATCGTTATAAGTCTGAGCAGGAAATAGGGGAATATCCGGATTCCCACGCGTCCCGAACGAGGAATGAGCATGTTGATGCATCTTTTTCGGGTGTGTTCGTTACCGAGAACTGTTTCTCAGTACACTCTACGTACTGAGTATTAGATACCGGATCAGAATCCCACATATGTAATATGTTACATGGGCTAAAGAAAGGTAGAGAACTGGGAAAAGGTGATCATTCTCTAAAAGTAGGGAATGGTGCAAGTGTTGCAGCCAAAACAGTTAGTGAATATCACCTTGTATTACCAAATGGGAATACATTGATCTTGAACGACTGTTATTATGTATCCTCTATGATAAGCAATTTAATATCAATTTCTTTATTAGATAAAGAAGGATATAACTTTGTAGTAGAGAATAATGTTATGAACATTTTCCTAAATCAAGTGTTGATTGGGTTTGGTACATTATGTAACGATTTATACGTTCTGAATCAAAACACAGTTCTTAACGTACAGAACACACACAAGAGGAAAAGTTCAGAAATGAACGAATCCTTCTTGTGGCATTGTAGACTAGGTCATATCAATGCGACACGACTAGCTAAGTTGCATAAGGATGGATATTTGAATCCGTTTGAATTTACATCATATAAAACTTACCAGTCATGTCTCAAAGGTAAAATGACCAAAACTCCGTTTACTGGACACGGAGAAAGAGCTACTGAACTCTTGGGATTGATACATTGTGATATATGCGGTCTCATGTCTACACATGCCAGGAATGATTCCTCGTACTTCATTACATTCACCGATGATCTCTCAAGATTCGGGCATGTGTTCCTGTTGAAACACAAGTCTGAAGTTTTTGAGAAATTCAAGGAATATAAGTGCGAAGTAGAGAACCAAACGGGTAAAAGTATTAAAATCCTTCGATCAGATCGGGGAGGAGAATACTTAAGCATGGAATTCCTGGACTATTTAAAAGAGAATGGGATTCTCTCTCAACTTACTCCTCCGTATACACCACAGCACAACGGTGTGTCGGAGCGGAGAAACCGCACCCTATTAGATATGGTACGCTCTATGATGAGTACCGTTGAGTTACCTATTTCCTTTTGGGGTTATGCGCTTGAGACAACAGCATACCTATTGAATCAAGTTCCATCAAAATCGGTGCCTAAAACACCATATGAGATATGGAGTGGAAAGAGACCATATTTTAAACGAGTTAAGATATGGGGTTGTCCGACCTATGTCAAAAAGAAAAATCCGGACAAACTTGAGGCAAGATCAGTTCTTTGCAAGTTTGTGGGATATCCAAAGAATTTATATGGATATCTATTCTACCACTGTGAGGAACAAAAGGTGTTTGTTGCTCAACATGCCACCTTTTTAGAAAAGGAATTTCTTGTAAAAGAAATTAGTGGTCATGAGGTAGAACTGGAAGAAGTTCCAGCCACACAAACAACAACTGATGATTTGGTGGAATCGGAGAATTCGATAGTCTCCAACGAACCTCAGCCACTCCGCAGATCTAGTAGGGTTCCTCATCCACCTGAGAGATACTACGGTTTTCTCATAGACGGTGGGAGCGAGGATTGCATCATGGAAGATGATGACCCAACTAGTTTCGAGCAGGCCATCACAAGTGGAGACTCTGTAAAATGGCTGGATGCAATGCGATCTGAGATGGAATCCATGTACACCAACAAAGTATAGACTTTGGAAGTTGCTCCTGAAAGGGTAAAACCCATTAAGAGAAAATGGATCTTTAAGAAGAAACTTGTTGTAGATGGAAAAGTTGAGACTTTCAAAGCTAAACTTGTTGCAAAAGGTTTTCGTCAACGACCAGGTGTCGATTATGAAGAAACATTTTCTCCAGTGGCTATGCTTAAGTCCATCCGGATCCTACTTACCATCGCTGCATACCATGAGATGGACGTCAAGACCGCTTTTCTAAATGGTGATTTAGAAGAGAGCATGTACATGACTTAGCCATAGGGCTTCGTAGATAGTGGGAGCAGCGGAAAGGTGTGCAAGCTGCTTAAATCAATTTACGGGTTAAAGCAGGCATCGCGGAGTTGGAACATCTGTTTTGATGTGGCAGTCAAAGAGTTTGACTTAATCAAAAACGTAGATGAACCTTGTGTATACAAGAAGGTTGCAGAGAGTAAGGTCGTCTTCCTCGTATTGTACGTGGATGACATACTCTTGATAGGAAATGATGTTCATATGATGCACTCGGTCAAGCTCTTCTTATCACAAAGATTCTCCATGAAGGATCTGGGTGATGCCTCTTACATCCTGGGGATTAAGATCTATACAGATAGATCTAAACGGATGTTGGGATTATTTGAATCCAGGTACATTGACACCATACTAAAGAGATCTAGTATGGAAGATTCCAATCGTCGGAATTTACCCACGATCTCAGGAATCACTCTCTCCAAAGAGATTTCCCCCAAGACTGATTTGGAGAGGGCTCGTTGTTTCCCCCCAATAAGAGAGCAAGGCTCGGTTCAAAAATTGAACTGAGGCAACGCCTCACGTGCAAAGCACGAGAGCGCCAACGCCCAGAGTTAAAAACTCTAAGGCAGTGCCTCACGTGCAAAGCACGAGAGCGCCAACGCCCAGAGTTAAAAACTCTAAGGCAGTGCCTCACGTGCAAAGCACGAGAGCGCCGGCGCCAGAACTAAAAGTTATCCACTATTGGATCAAAGATCCAACGAAGATGATAAATCATCAAATTACAGAATTAAATTCTGTTGAGGAAATATTCCTCGAATCTTTCTAAACAAGAAAGATTACGCTCTATAAAATAGAGAACCGTTGGATTAAAGATCCAATGGTAATTAAAAAATCACCAAATTACAGAATAAGCTCTGTACGGAAAATATTTTCCAATCTTGTTAAAAAACAAGAAAAATATCTTCTGTAAAATAGAAGTCCTTGGATTAAAGATCCAACGGTGGATAAAATCCCCAAATCAATTAAGGATCTCTCAATGAGAGATTTCTTTAACTAAATCAGCAAACATGCCTCCACTATATAAAGGCTTCAAGACTTCAAGTCTTGTACAGAGGTACTCCCCCCAAAAACTTCAAGATCAAAAAGAAGAGCAGGAAAAAAGAGCTTTAAAGAGAGAATGAAGAAGAAGAACTTTCTTCAAGGTAAACAGAGATCATAGTATCTCATCTGCATACCCAAGGGTTTAACCCTTATAAAAGAACATAGTTCTTTCCCTGGATCTGAGATCCATGAGACAAGTCTCCTACAAATGAGAATTTAATTCTCGTAGGGATGAATTTGTTCTTGTGGATTGAAGAACAGGGGAGAACAAGGAACTAAACTCTTTAGAAAATGCACAAAGAAGGAACCAGCGCCGAGCGCCTCACGTGTCCCTCACGCGGGCGCTGCTTAATAGAGAGTGCTTAGCACTCAGTGGTTGGCGCCCAGCAACGAGCGCCTCACGTGTCCCTCGCGTGGGCGCTGCTTAATAAAGAGTGCCTAGCACTCAGTGGTTGGCGCCCAGCGCCAAGCGCCCCACGTGCCCCTCACGTGGGCGCTGCTTAATAAAGAGTGCCTAGCACTCAGTGGTTGGCGCCCAGCACCAAGCGCCCCACGTTCCCCTCACGTGGGCGCTACTAAAATAAAGAGTGCCTAGCACTCAGTGGTTGGCGCCCGACGCCAAGCGCCCCACGTTCCCCTCACGTGGGCGCTAGTAAAATAGAGAGCGCTCTGCATTCAGTGGTTGATGCCTAGCGCCAAGCGCCCCACGTGCCCCTCGCGTGGGTGTTGTTTAACGTAAAGCGCTCTGTCCATAGAGCCCAACCCCACAAAGAGTGTTTAACACTCCATAAAAAAACAAAGAAATAGAGTGAGAGTCAGAGCCCATATCAATGCTTAGCATTGTTGCACATAAAAGGGACCGAGCCCAAACAAGTGTTTAATACTTTATTCAAAAATGAGTGGACCGAGTCCAAGTTGACCAAAAGTCCCTAATTCAGATCAACCGAGCCCATGTGCTCACAATTTCTCTAAATTGGTCTTAGTCCCAAACCTGACTACAGATCTCACAACCGACATTGGTTCAGGGGCACATCTTCCCACACCTCTGATACATGTTGTTGTAATTCTTCAACGTCTTCAGAGAGGTGGCGGGTCCCGACAACCAACAATTCTATAGACCGTAACGTCCTTGAACTAGACCTTGGACCATAATGTCCTTAAACTAGCTTATGGACCGTAATGTCCTTAAACTAGCTATGGACCGTAATGTCCTTAAACTAAAACAATAGAGCCCAAATGCTCTTTCGTTGGATCAAAAATGATCCCGAACCCCCGTTAAGTAGATATTAGTCCAATATCGGATTAACGTATCCCTAACAAATATTTAAGTTGATCTTAATCTCAAAAAAGGTTAACGATCCTTAAATGAAACAAAACCCAAATCTAGGAAAATACGGATTTGGACTAATCCACGCCCTACGGGCGACAACACGAATTAGTCTCCATATACAATCCACGGGAAACCAAAACAAACACAAACACATATGACATGAAGTGACCTTCTGGAGCAGGAGAAAGTGGTTACCGCGATGCGGTAATGTAATTAACTGCAGGGGCTTGCGCCTGCAGAGAAGAGCGTCCCCACAATCAAAAACCCCTCACAACGAGGGGGAATCTGACGAAGTCTGCTACAACGGACGCATCTGTCTAAACCTCCGATACACGGTGCCATAAATCAACTTGGCATCTTCGGAGAGGTGGGCGGATAAATCCAAATAGCATCTGCCCTCAAATTCAGGCAAGACGTTTGTCTTCCCGGTTTTCGGCGGTAAACAGATTCTGGCACGCCCGGTGGGACCTTTTCCTCTTTCCACTCCACACTTCGTGTGTCGTGTTCGCGAACGAATCGCGGTTTAATATGGTTGCCCCTGGATTCGAGGTATTAAGATTTTGTGTCTTTCTCCGTGCAGAAGAGAAGATGACATCGATGGCTTCCAACTGCACCAATTGCAACAAACACTCCCACTTCGTCCCTGCTGGAGGAGTGACTTATGGGCCCCAAGCGGCCTCCATCTTCGCAATGCTAGTGGAACAGGTGACCCAGGACACCACTGGACTGTTCTTCGGAACCATGCTCCCGCCAATAAGCTTTAATGCTTCAATGTCATCACAAGAAGCCCCAAAGAAGTTGGTCTTTGATCGGCTCGCAACCACCACGGCCCCTCTCAACGGGTCATCTAATTCCGTCGCCTCGTTCTTCAACAGGCTGAGACAGAGCTCAAATAGGCCCGCGAAGAGGCCTGCAATACCTGAAGGGGTTATCCAGAAGCAGATAGCCGTTCCAGCTCCGGTAGACGAAGTCGTCAAAAGGGCTTCTATTGCTAAGGGATCGGTCTTCGCAAGACTGGCCATTCCAACTCCTGCTACGGGTGAGATCGTTACAAGTGCTTCCCCTATTCAAAAGTCAGTCTTCAACAGGCTAGACGTTCCCTCTCAACGGACGCCAGTATTCGATAGGTTGACACCAAGAGCAGCCTCTCATCAAAGCAAGGGGCATGACGAAGCCACTCCCGTAACTGAACCATTCCCATCCGAAAGACATGCTCGACGTCGCCACTGGCGCCGAGTGAGGAAGGTTGGGGAAAGTTCCCCCTCTGTACTTACCCTACCACCTCCAATGGTGGAAATTAACGCTGTTGTTCCAACTGGGAATAGTTTCGAGCTGCTCAAGAGGGTGCGCAAGAACTCTCCAACCGCCATACTGAAGAAGTCTCCTCCGCCTGTCGAAAACACAACACAGGTGAAGCCGGAACAGCCTCCTCGGCGGTTGTCCTCCAAGATCCACAGAGTTTGGCTGAAAGTCCAAGACTCTGCAATTGACAAAGATTACTCTCGCCGGCTGAAGAAGACGAAGGCTCGGCAAGAGGAGGACCATCCAATCGCCATACCACAAAAGGTATCATCTGTATGGGTGCCTGCCGCAACGGCCCCCTCAACCTCGACCTCCCATAAAAAGAGAAGGCCTCAGAATCTCCCACCACTGGCGGAAAATATCAAAGGCAGTGGACCTAAACGCCCCAAGTCTGGGGGCATGGTTGTGCATACCGTCTACATGGCATCCGGAAAAGAGGATAGTCGTTCTTCCGTGAGTCATCGACCACTCACACGGTCTGTAACGAAAGCTCAGGAGCAAAAACAAAAGCTCCAGAAGATGTTGACAAAGATGGCCGCACTTACTAGACAGAAAGAAAGCCCGGAAGCGTCGTCGGAGCAACCCCAGGAACAAGAAACCGACGCCGAGTTCCTACGAAGGATGCTCGAGAAAAAAGATAAAAAGGCCACGGAAAAAGCGGCTAATATAAAACAAATAGCGCTCTTGTTCCAAGATATGGTGGGCATGATGATCCAGCCAGACCCTCCAGCCGAAGATCCCCCAATAATCATTGAAGACGATAGAGGGGAGACATCAAACCCTTTCCCGGCTTTATCAGTAGACAGGGAGGAGTCGATCTCGAAAGTTGCGCTTGATGGATACATAGCTCAACAAATACGAGCTCATCAGGAAAGCGAAGCCGCCAAGTCGTCAGAATTGGGCGACCCTATCCAAGCCGGTACAATCAAATTATGTACCCGCCGGGATATACGATCCCTAAATTTCACGTGTATAAGGGGACAGGCAACCCCCATCAGCACGCGCTCAGTTCAGGGCTCTCTGCGGCAATACTGGAGGTGATGACAAATTGTTACTTCGCCAATTCATCGACAGCTTAGCGGAGATGGCATTTGAATAGTACTCGGGGCTTCCGAATGACTCCATCAAAAAATTCACAGAAATGGAGTTGCTATTCACCCAGCATTTCGCAAGCGCCAGCGAACGCACTCTGATCATGGCATTGATCAATGCCAGGGTGAAGCCAGGAGAAACATGGGTTCAGTATGCAATTCAGTGGCGGAACCTATGGTCGAAATGCGAAAAACGCATAGAAGAAGCTCCTGTTGTAGGCATGTTCGTAGGGACCCTTGACCCGCAAGCGACTATATCCCAGTTTATAATGTTTTTCAAGTCGACCACTTTCCAAGCCTTGATCGACAAGCTGGCCCAAATGGACCAGATGGGCCATAGACCTCCCTCCTCGAAAACGGAGCTTCGAAATGAAAAGGGCAAAAGGAAAGCGACCTTCATCGCCAACGCTCAGCAACAGCCGAGTGATCCGAAACCAGCTGCTCGCCAAAAAGATAAATAGCAATCACTCGGAGAAAAGCTGAGATGTCCTTACTCATTCCCTCAAGATAAAATGAGAAGACTGTTCGAACTAGTGGTGCGCAACAGGCTTATCACTCTACCAGATCCGAGATGCCCACTGCAACCGGGCGACGTCAAAAATCCCAATTACTGCCCCTACCACCGAATAGTGGGCCACCCAATCGAAGATTGCTTCGTCTTCAAAAACTGTATTGAGGACCAGTACCAACAAGGCAAATCGCGCTGTCTGAAAACTGGAGGGTAAACCCGCCACAACTGCACGCTCCTAAAAAGGTGGACACGCCGGGGGCATCATGCTCATTTATAGAGGAAGCTCCATGGGAAGTTGTTCTTTCGGACAAGACTAAGAGAATGTTGAAGGATCTTCAAGCATGTCCGGCAATTAGATTGAAAAGCCCACTGGAGCCAGAGATCATTGAGGGGATGCTGAAACCATGCCCAACACCGAGAGTTGGTAGCGATGGGCAAAATACCCAGGCCCAGCCGTCAAAGTCTTCAAAGAAAAAGAAGAAGACAAAGAAGCACGCACAGCCTGATGATAAGCGCACGGACCTGCAAAGGCATATTGACGCACTGGAGGAATATAACCAGAAGGCGCGAACCCCAGTCACACTCCAAGAGTTTCTCAACCATATCCTTGAGGGCGGAGATAATGACAATGATGAGGGAGAAGACTCGTCAGAAGAACCCGAGGATTATGTGGCGATTTGTCACATGATCTCTCATTCACCAATAAATGACAAAGAAGCTCACTCGACATCAGAAGATAATACAGAGGAGCTGGGGGCAGGATCGGTGCTAAAATCCTTGGAATCTTCAGACGAGATGATTGACATGCTGCTGAACGAAGCCCGTCAGAAGAGCAAAGCTGATAAAGAGCGTGAAATGGCCATATTCGAAAGGGTCAGGCGTCGGCATCAAGTTAAAGAAGTCATGGTAGGGATAAGTCATAAATCACTCCAACCATATCAAAGCACGCCCGCGGCAGACAAAAGAAGGCTTAAGACGAGAAAACGGTTCGCTAAAGCCATGTCGATGGGAATGAAACTGCCACCTTTCGAAGAAAATACTCCCGAGGATACGTACCTTGACGAAGCGGACGTTCATCCGAGCTACTGCTTGTACCATCGGAAGGTTACACATCCCACTGAAGAATGCAATGCCTTCAAGAAATGGTGGCAAGGATACATTGCTCACCGACAACATTTCAAGCGGTTGAAACACAAAACTCGTCGGGAGCAGAGAAATACGACAGATGAGCACAAAAGAACTGCCAGCAACTGTCACATGGTTGATACCAGGGGATCGCAAGTTTTCACCTTCGGAAGCGATTCTGACGAAGAAGTAGCCCTCGGCCCTCTCTTCAAAGAATCCACCTCAGGAAAAGAGGAAGAGATAAAGAACTGTGAGAATATTTAACTGCGTAACCGTACGTTGCCCGAAAAGAATCTTAGGCCTACAAACAATGGATCGAACAAAAAAGATAAGGAGAAGGAAAAAGTCCCTGAGGATATCGCCCTCGATGATAGAGTTGTCGAAGAACTCGCAGTTAAGGACCCGCTCAAGAAGAACAAGGTGGATTATAATGTCCCGGCGCATCTGAGAAAGATACCCTCACAATTGAGTATTTTGAATGCCCTTCTCCTGTCTAAAGAAGCACGAGATTCCCTGATCAAGGCGTTATAAGAGCCTGACCAGTTTCAAGCCTTCCTGGCAGAAGGAAAGATGAAGGACGAACTGGAAGAAGTCCACACGGCTGATATCACCTTCAGCGATGAAGACCTCCTTCTGGGAACGTGCGAGCACAACCGTCCGCTATATGTAACCGGGTATTGTCACGATATTAAAATAGGGAAGATCCTGGTCCACAACGGGTCCTCCGTCAACCTTCTCAATGTAAGGGTGTTGAAGAAGATTTGCATGAACGTGCAGCACCTAGCTCGGGATAAAATTACCATCTCAGGTTTTGATTCCTAATCATCACAAACACTCGGGTCTGTAATACTGACATTAGGCTTCGGGTTGCTCGTCACTGACATCAAGTTCCATGTTATTGACGCCAATACTTTCTACAACGCTTTGCTCGGCAGGCCTTGGTTACATGAGTACAACATCATCCCTTCTACACAACATCAGTGTATGAAGTACTTCAAGGATGGCCTCGAGTACACAATTACAGGGGAGATGAACTCATTCTCTGTAAATGAAGTCCGCAAATACGAAGACGCCAAGTACTTCTTACCAGACTTCGAAGACATGGAAAGATGTCGCAAACCGGAGAATAAACAAAAAGCCATCGCCACTATCCCGATCTTTGGGAGGGATACCGAAGAGGATGAAGAGATGGTTTACTTGGGACAACCCCAAGGCAACAGGTTAGGACCATCCACTCCTATTCTGGTCTTTGGCAGTGACTCTGAAGACGAAGTCAACGCAGTGTTCTCGGTCGTTCCATCAATACAGGCCCTCACTGGAGATGATCAGAGCTTGCAAATCACCATGGTTAGCGGCAGCACTACAGAGAGCTTGATGCGCTTGAGACATATAGTGTGCAAGAGCTGCAGACATTCTACGTCCCTCCCAGGCGAATAGGTGAAAAGGCGATCCTACTCTATCGATCCGCGGAGACTAAAGTCGAAAGAGAAGTCTGGCATGGTGCCGAACCTGCGCTCGACAGGCTCCAACCCATCCGTCTGCCCAGATACTACATGGAAGGATTGAGAAGGTTATTAAGATGCTAAGGTGTACCTTTCAAACAGACTGCTCAACAAGCTCAGTTCTACAACAGGATTTGGAACGTCCCCAGGACTCAGAGAAAATTGTCCAACGGAAAAATGGAAACGATTGGGCTTGGATATGTCCAGTCCAAGAAACGGGAGCAATTCCATGGCTGCCATGTCATAAATGACCTCGATGAAGAAAGGGATGCTATTTTAAAAGACGCTGACGTTGAACCAGAATGAGGTCCTTCCATAAAAATGCCGAGTCCGTCGTTTGAAGAACAGATGGACAAGCTAGTACAAGCGAGTCAAAAGGTTCGGAACAACCACGGCCACGAAATGGCCATTTACAAGAAAGCCGAGACGCAACGCCTCCTTCAGCAGGCTACGAAGGATGACAATGCCCTTCACCGAAAGCCTGCCATGCATTCCCAAGACAAGAAAAGGCCTGACGCGGAAGCAAAAACAACTTAAAGAACGGAAAAACGTTTGACAGCGGCAAAACTGATCCAAAAGGCCACGCAATCGAGAAAAGGTCGACGGAATCCGTCTTTTATGAAAAAGATGGGTCGAGCATATTCTTTCCCTCGAGACAAGATAAGGAGAATCTTTGACCTTGTCATGAAACATCAAATGATGACACTCCCGTAGTCTCGGCACCCCGATCAAGAAAACGAGGTTCATCACCCGGAGTATTGCTCCTATCACTGAGCGATAGGACATCCTCTTGAAGACTGCTTCACCTTCAAAAACTGGGTCGAAGACCAATATCAACTCGGCAGATTCGCTCTATCCAACAGTTGGAGGGTAGCCCCACCACAAAAGCATGTGCCAAAAGCAACGTATATAGCAAGAGTAGAACCAGATCAACATCGGTCTTGGAAACGATCTTGTATCTGTCACGTGATAATGTAAGTCCACGTTGCCCACCCCGGTGCTTGCGGGGAGGCGAAAAACGGAATAAAAATCGGATTTTTATCGAACTAGGCAACATGGACTAGCTAAAGGAGGATCTTTGCTAAACAAAAACTAACTAAAAGCTAACTAGATTTAGCTACATGGATGAAAGGTTATACCTTGGGCTTTATGTCCTTCTCTCCTTACTCCTTGGAGTGGAAGAAAGAGATCACCTTGTCGCCTTCTTTAGTCGAAGAAGGATCCACCCGAGAGCCTCAACCTTTGGCTTCAACTTCAAGCTAGAAGTAACTAAGGTGCTAGAAGTGCTAATCCTAGAACCTTAGATGAGAGTAGAGATTACTTTGGAGAGGTTTATCTCAAGCTCAAGTGTTTCTCAACACATGAGAGGGGAGAGCTTGAGAGAGAGGAAGAGGAGGAGAGAGAATCTATATGATAGAATGAGAGAATAATAGAACCATTCTCACATATATGTGTGAATTATGTAAAAAGATAATTAGCAAGATAATTATCATGGTTTAATCAAGACTTGACCATTATCATTTCATATTAAATGAAAATTGCAAGGATCAAAGAGCATCTTTCATATGGAATGATGATGGTCAACATGTCAACCAAGGTCAACAAGTCAAGTATGGTCAAAATGTCAACAACCCTAACCATGCACAATTATATATAACTAATATCAATTAATCATAATACACACATAAGCATTAGGGTTAACAAAATGACAATGGTCATTAACCCTAATCAAAGTCATCTGCCTCTGTCTCAGTCAACAGTGCATACGCACCCGTATTCGTGATCCGAGGAACACGAATACAATGAGATAAAACCAATCCCAAATCATATACTAGGATCTGGCTTAAACCAAAGCCCGCTAGTATAAGCTGTCCGGACAGCAAACGTGCTCAAGTGCGCGGATGTGAACGAACCCTGTCGCAAAACCATGCGACCTCTACTCATTTTGCCTAAAGGCGAATAACTCTCTGTGTGGGACTCTAAAGACTCGACACTACGCTGGAAATGGGTTTAACCACAGACCGCAAGCGGCACTAGCTGTACGTAACGGTCCCCAGGTAGATGCCGATAAGAAGACTGACGAGGCGAACCCCATCTGAACTACTACTGAGCCTGAATGTGACAGTCTCCGTACAGTCCGGTCTGTTCGTCTGATACATCGCATGGCGGGCCTAGAGGGGCGGTGAACATCAGTCCCCTAATAGCGGTACAAGTCGTGTCGGAGTGTAGCCCAGAACACCCTGAGATAACACTGGATACCTACCAGTATATCTCGCTTGCCCTGGCCACGGACTACTTGTGTAATGGCTCTTCTGGACACAGCGCGATGTCAACCCCCAATACCGGGAGAGACGAATCCTGTCTAACCATCACTGCCTCCAAGTGCTTCGGGACTGCACCCAAAAACTACCTGTTTGCACGACTCCTTTGAGCCGTGGTAGGGTAGTAATCAAAGTGCAGTGGGAACACACTCGAGGCGAAGTGACAGTGTCAAGTCAGCGGACTAAGCTGTACTCATGTCACCTGGGGACTGATAACTGACGATAGGTATAATACCAACCAACAGTTCCCGACGAGTCCTGTCCAGTGTACTCGTAACCTAACGAGCACCCGCATACTATCTCAAGTACGACGTACTGACGGCTTTGTTATTTATATGTATGCCCTAGAGTCCATTACTGTACATACGATGTATATTGTAGTGGATGCTAGGACATATATAGGGAGGACTTTCTTGCTCGACATGATAGTATGCTATCTGGTTGTACTTTATCTTAACATGTACTCTGATTGTCTCTTTGTTACATGTTGATAAAGCCCTTAGGATATGTACTCGACTACTGGGACTATGATGAGATCATACTAGTGGGGCCACGGTAGTCGACGAGTACATCCTATAACTGTTCCTAGTCGTGGGTGTATCGAGACAGGGCATCGATGCACCAGAGTAGACTAACGTATACGCATCTTGACCCATATGATGGACGATGGATGATCCCATATCCATCGGTGTTTGACATCAAGGATGGTGTACGGGTGCTCAGTGGAGACTGGGTACACTGGACGGACTCGCCGAGAACTCTCAGATGGTATTATACCATACGTCAGATGGCAGTTCTCCGGTGACACTGGTACAGAGTAGTCTGTTGATCCGAGATCGTCATAGAGTCTTGTGTGGTTCCCACTGTGCTTTGATTTCCATCATACCACGTCCAAGAGGGTGTGCAAAAAGGTGGCTTTTGGGTACAGTTCCGAATCACATGGAGGCAATGAGCGATAGGAGGGGATTCGTCTCTCCCGGTATAGGGAGTTGATGTTGTGTTGTGTTCGATTGGCTATAACCGGAAATCCCTGGCCAGGGTTGCAGAGATTTACTGGTAAGTGTTATCAGTAGTTTCTCGAACTGTTATAGACCTCATATCGACACGACTTATCGAGCTACTGGGGTCTGACGTTTACCACCCCTAGGCGAGATATGCGACATATCAGACGACGAGACCGGACTGTACGGGAGTGTTACTGTTTGGATTCACAGGAGAAGTTACAGGCTTGCTTGTTGATCTTCTGAGCACTCAATACCTGGGTAGCTGTTACGTTTAGCTGACCGCTTGCAGCTTGTGGGTGTTTGATATGATCATCACCTACTGTCGGCGTATTGACGATTCTTTAGAGTCCTACACAGAGGTTTCTTGACTCAGGCAAAACGGAGTAGGAGCACATATGTGATATGTGCGGAACCGAGGATAATGCGATATGAGATACCGTATTTTATTCTCGCGATATTTGATATCAGCCGGGTCATCGGATCAAGTGTTGATTCGATGAATCGGTACGGATAAATATTAGTCGGTTATATGCGATATAGCCGGATTGTCGGATCAAGTGTTGATTCGATAATTTAATGTATAATAATATATTTGATATATTAAATTACATTAACTAATATTTGCTCACTAAAAGATTCTTTTTCTCACTCGGGTAATACATTGATATATATGCGATATATGTTAATTGTATTATTTTATTTTGTTACAATAAATATTGTATATGTGATATATAATATTGTAACATATTATAATTATTAATGCAACATGATTAGAGGAGTTTAAACATGATTAGGGTTTGGATTAGGGTTAAACCTTCTAGTTGATTCTAGAAGCTTTACTTTGTCATGATAAAGATATTTGTGTTGATCTTTATCCATGACTCACACTTAACCCAACCCAAACCCTAACCCTAGTAAACTCTCTACAATGGTTAAGTGAACCATGGTTGCATAAATGATTATGATAACATTCTTTCTATTCATCACAAATGATTATTCATCTTCTTCCTCCTTCATTCTTCCATGGAAAAGCTTGCTTGTTTTTCAAAAGGTGATGAATAAATATGAGAAAAGGATAAATAAAGAGAGCAAAAATCCTACTTCATCATCCTCATCTTCCCTTGCCATTTAGATGAGGGTGTTCACATCATTTCATGAGTGTTAGCTTGTGTTAAAGAAACTTCGAGGTAGATCATCTTAGTCGAAGATCGGGAGCAAAGGTTGCGTCTTTCTCTTCGTGGAACCTCTCGAGAGTCCAGATCCCGATGATCGCAGCGAAGGGACCACAACACGGAGCATATGAAGTGAAGGACCGGATCTACAAAGGTTGTAATCCCTCTCACTTAGTGTTAAATTGTTTAGCATGTTAGTTTTCGCCTAATCTCTAGTTTAAAGTTCCGTATTCGGGTTGTTCGGCACGGCTAAATTTTAATCGGGCATGGTTGATGCCTCGTAGACCCTTGTGCGCGTACCTAGCAACCCTACAGGCTGTGGGACAGACTGTCTCCCACACTGGGATGAGAAGCGCATACGCTAGTCTACTCCGGAGTATCGATGCCCTGTCTCGATAGTCCAACGACTAGGGACCTGTATAAGGATGTGCTTATGGATTACCCAGCCCCCACGAGTGTGAGCGCCATCACAATGCTGGTAATCAAGAAAAGATCCTAAGGGCTCTACTAATATGTTATATAAGCGATATGCTAAAAGAAACACATGCACATATTGAAGTAGAGACAAACCAAGTAGCATACTACCATTTCGAGCAAGATTGTATATACAACTGTGAATATCCCAAGCTTCCATCAAGTAATATACATACTAGTATGATACAGTAATGGCCTCTAGGGCATATACACTAACAATCTCCCACTTGCACTAAGGCCATGTACTGGCGTATCGAAGACCTATCATCTCGATCAGCCGCTCGAACTGAGTCTGGGGTAAGGCCTTCGTGAATGGATCTGCAGTGTTATCTTCTGAAGCAACCCTCCGAACCACGATCTCCTGGCGATCCACGATCTCCCTGATCAGGTGATACCGCCTCAAGATGTGTCTGGATTTCTGATGGGACCTGGGTTCCTTCGCTAAAGCTATAGTCCCGTTGTTGTCGCAATACAGAGGTATTGGATCAATAATGGATGGAACCACCTGAATTCTTTCAAGAACTTCCTCATCCAGACAGCTTCTTTTGCGGCATCAGATGCAGCGATGTATTCCGCTTCCATAGTCGATTCAGCAACGGTTTCCTGTTTGGAGCTCTTCCAACACACCGCCCCTCCATTGAGGGTAAAGACAAAACCCGACATGGACTTGGAATCATCCTTGTCACTCTGGAAGCTGGAATCAGCAAAGGCCTCAATCTGGAGGTCTTTTCCGCCATACACCAAGAAAATCTCCTTAGTCCTTCTCAGGTACTTGAGAATGTTCTTTACCGCTATCCAATGTTTCTCCCCAGGGTTTGACTGATACCTGCTTACCACACTCAGTGCATAAGCCACATCTGGTCTGGTACACAACATCGCATATATTATAGAGTCTACCGCAGAAGCGTAGGGTATAATAGACATGCGATCCCTCTCCAAATCAGTCTTGGGAGACATCTCTTTGGAGAGGGTGATCCCGTGACAAGCCGGTAGATTACCGCGCTTGGAATCCTCCATACTGAATCTTTTCAGTATGGTGTCGATGTACCTGGACTGTGAGAGTCCTAAAATCCTCTTGGATCTGTCACGGTAGATCCGGATCCTCAGAATGTATGAGGTATCACCTAGGTCTTTCATGGAGAACCTGTGTGACAAGAACCCCTTGACAGATTGTAGCATAGGAATGTCATTTCCTATTAAGAGAATGTCATCCACGTATAAAATGAGGAATACCACAGTTCTCGCTACAAATCTACAATAGATGCATGGTTCATCTGGATTTTTCATAAAGCCAAATTCCTTGACTGTCTCATCAAAACAGATGTTCCAACTCCGTGATGCCTGCTTTAGTCCATAAATGGACTTAAGCAACTTGCACACCTTTCCGCTGCTCCCACTCTGAATGAAACCCTCTGGCTGGTCCATATAGACACACTCCTCTAAATTTCCATTTAGAAAAGTGGTCTTTACGTCCATCTGCCAAATCTCATAATCGTGGAAGGCAGCAACGGCAAGAAGGATCCGAATGGATTTCAGCATAGCTACTGGAGAAAAGGTTTCGTCATAGTCCAAACCAGGTCGCAGACGAAAACCCTTTGCAACCAGTCTAGCTTTATAGGTCTCAACCTGTCCATCTACACCAATCTTCCTTTTGAAGATCCACTTGCATCCTACGGGTTTTACCCCATCTGGAGCAATGTCCAACGTCCATACTTTGTTGGTGTACATGGACTCCATTTCGGTCCGCATTGCATCCAGCCATTTTACCGAGTCAACGCTCTTAATGGCTTGCTGGAAGCTAGTAGGCTCATCACAATCTATGATGCAATCCTCTCTATCTCCGTCTATGAGAAAACCGTAGTATCTCTCGGGCGGATGAGACTGCCTACTACTCCTGCGGAGTGGCGTGGGAATGTCCTGATCTTTCGAACCCTCTGCTTCTACTAAGCTTTCAGTAATAGCTCGTGGTTCTGGAATTTCTTCCAGTTCTATTGCGCTTCCACTTATTTCTTTTTCTATGAACTGGTGTTCTAGAAAGTGGGCATGGCGAGAAACAAAAACCTTTTGTTCCTCTTCGCAATAGAAGAAATATCCCTTGGAGTTCTTTGGATATCCCACAAACTTGCACTGTACTGAGCGTGCCTCGAGCTTGTCCGCATGCTGCTTTTTGATAAAAGCTGGACATCCCCATGTCTTAATGTGATTAAGATAGGGTCTCTTCCCACACCACATCTGATATGGTGTAGTAGGCACAGTCTTAGTTGGAACTCGGTTCAAAAGGTATGCAGCTGATTCTAGCGCATATCCCCAGAACGATCGCGGCAACTCAGCGTTACTCATCATGGACCGTACCATATCCAATAGGGTTCGGTTCCGTCTCTCCGATACACCGTTATGTTGCGGAGTGTATAGAGGAGTAAGCTGAGAGAGAATTCCATTCTCTTTTAAGTAACCCAGGAACTCGGCACTCAAGTATTCACCACCTCGATCAGATCTCAGTGTCTTGATACTTTTGCCTGTTTGTTTTTCTACTTCATTCTTATATTCTTGGAATTTTTCAAAAGCCTCGGATTTATGTTTCATTAAGAAGACATATCCGTACCTTGAAAAGTCATCCGTAAAAGTAATGAAGTAAGAATAACTGCTTCATGCATGTGTAGACATTGGACCGCACACGTCGCTGTGTACGAGTCCCAAGAGCTCTCTCGCTCTTACTCCGTGTCCAGTGAACGGAGTCTTTGTCATCTTTCCTTTGAGACAGGATTGACAAGTTGCATACGATTGATATTTGAACGGATCCAAATATCTTTCTGTATGTAACTTCGTCAACCTTCTCTCATTGATGTGACCCAGTCTACAATGCCATAAGAAAGTTTTATTGATTTCTGGAGACTTTCTTTTGTGTGTATTCTGGATATTGAAAATCTGTGTTGGTTTAATACGTATATACCGTTGTTTAATGTACCTGACACAATCAGAGCTTGATTAAGGTGAATGTTCACTACATTACTTACAAATGCAAATTCATAACCTTCTTTAGATAATAAAGATACAGAAATGATATTACAGGTTGCATTTGGTACAAAATAACAACTACGCAAAACTAAAAAGTGTCCATCTGACAATCCCAGGTGATAATCCCCCACGGCCTCAGCATCCATGCTAGCTCCGTTTGCAACTCTGAGGGTCATATCACCTGCCTTCAAAACTCTACGCTTTCTCAACGCCTGCAAAGAATTACAGATATGAGATCCTGATCCGGTATCCAATACCCAGGATGTAGAGTTTATTGATAGACAGTTTTCAATAACATACACACCTGAAGCTGAAGCCGCAACTCGCTTCAGATCCTGGGTTCTGGCCTTCCAAGCCTTGCAATCCTGTTTCCAGTGTCCACTTTTGTGACAGTAGAAGCATTCTTCCTTCCCTACCAGCTTTCCCGCTACCTTTGTTGCATTTCCTTTTCCCTTCGTATCCACTTTACTGACACCGCCTCTTGGTTTGGCGGGGGCTTTCTTCTTCTTACCCTTGGCTTTCGTCCTGGAACTAGAAGAAGAAGATCCTCCTACAAACAAAGTGGATGTCTCCCTACCTTTCTGTAGGGTGCCCTCAGCACTCCTCAACATGTTCAGAAGTTCGGAAAGTTCAACCTCCTTTCCTTGCATGTTGAAGTTAAGGATAAACTGGGCGTAAGTGGAAGGAAGGGACTGGAGAATCAAGTCAGTGTAGAGTTCATTCTCCAACGTGGTCCCAAGGTCCGCGAACTCCTCTATGTAGCCAGTCATCTTAAGCACGTGTTCCGCTACCGATGATCCAACGGCCAATCTTGCTGAAAATAGCTTCTTCGACACTTCGTATCTTGCGATACGAGACTGCTCTCCATACAGTTCTTTTGTATGGAGAAATATGGACTCTAGGTCCATATTCTCGTGCCTCCTTTGATGTCCGTTCTCCATCGAGGCAAGTACGAGGCATTTGGCCTTCACGCAATCTATCTCCCATGTCTTACGGATTTCTACATCCGCGGCGCTGGAGGTGGGACCTGGGACAGGGGAGCTTTGGTGGTAAGGATATACCCCAACTTGTCGTAAGTGATTGCCATCTTGACATTCCTGAGCCAATCTTTGTAGTTTGGCCCTGTCAGTATGTTTTTATCTAGTAATAACTTAAGTCCGGTCATGTTGAATGGTCGCTGCAATTAGGAGAGAGAAAAGAAACACTTTAGCATGATGCTCTTGCAAGTTTAGAGTGGTTTTTAGTTTGTCTAAACAGGATGGCTCCCACTGTCTCTCGAATCCCTTCTCAAACCATAAAGAAAGAATTAGTCGGGATCAATCTCACCGTACAATACTTGCTAAACCGTTCAGCCAGGCCAGTGTCGGTACTTCGAGGGAGGTTTTCCAACGCTTTCGCGAAGTTCCTTAATTAAGTAACCTTTTTTCCCTGTGGGCGTAGCCCCGCTAACACCTTTCTAGACACCTACTAGGTTTATAGCATTGATCGTTAAGTGAGAACTTTCCCGAGGAGTAGCATATACTCACAGTAGGATCGGGATCCAAATATCATCGCGTGACAAAACCGAAGGAATCCTACCAGAATCATCACTCCAAATGGTATGCAGCGCTAGCAAGTTTCAGTACTTATGAAACTCCCGATGTGGATTTTTGCCCCATGCTCTTATGACCTTGACTTTGGCCAAAATATCATAAGTCACATGTCAAGTTCTACCCGTCATTCTCCTGGTTAATTTGGGCCCACCCGTACCTACCCTTGACTTTGGCCAAAATGGCAGCACGACTGTCCCAAACCAACACATCTGCCTATACTGCACATGAATACCCAATAGCTACCAATCACTATGCCTTGAATTTGGCCAAAATACATAGCTTGAATACTTTTTGACCATTCATATAGAATGACGGAGGGCTACGAATGGTTTTGGCGAAACCGTGAACGTAGTGAACTTGATATAATCGATGGAACGAGATAGCTTTTAAAAGGAGTGGTTCAAGCTTCGCATTTAAAATTTTAGTTTTGAAAAGAACCGAGTGGTTTTCAAAGTGTTCCAATCGACTTTTACTTGGTTTATTTTCTTGCATTAGTTCTTTTAATGCGTCCCATCATTTAATCCTACCATTGCAGAAAACAACCAAAATATGGTAAACGCTTATGCCATCCGCATTCGCCATGGGGCCCCGTCATCACCCGTTAGGTTACTTAACTAACGACAGAGCGGGGGCTGGACTAGCGCGGATGCAAAACATAAGCAACACCTAAATAGTTATCATATATAAATATATAGCAATGATAGTCATTACAGATCACAGATGAACACTTTGGATATACTAGGAATCTGCGATTCGTTCGAGCCTGCAACGAAAAGCGGATTACACGGTCGCGATGAATAGCCAATACCCCACCCAAGACCCCTACGGGTGCGGCAAACTACCGCCAAGTACCCGAAGCGAAGCAACCTCCCTCAACGACGTGAGTAGGCCACTCGGCACTTCGAGATACCCGGTAGTTTGTGCACCCCACCATGGGTCTATCCTAGGAGCAAAAACGGTAAAAAGAAATTATACAATGACGGCTACAACCCCGACCCGGTTGTGCGGCCAAATAAATAATATTACATCAATTTACATATTACATGAATGAAAGAAAAAGAAACACTCATCTCACATCCACCCCGGCTATTCATCCGCGACAATCCACCGAGTTCATATACACAAACCAATAAGCATTACAGACCACAGATATGTATAACCCCCACTAATCGACGTATAGCGATTAGCAGACGTTAAATACATATAAACATCACAGATATAACCCAATAGTCAAAGTATAGTGAAGTTTGATCAAAAAAATACGGAATTATAGCCACCCAAATACAAATTTCTATTCTGGAAATTCTGGGCAGAAATAAAATATCTTAAAAATCCCAAAACCATCACAGAAGAACACTGCACCAAACTCGGTCCAGAACCGAGTCAACTCGGCCGCAGTTCCGCGGCAAGAAGCATGTTCTTGCCGCGGAAATGCGGCGCTTTGAGCGGTTCACTGGATCGTCTTTAGTGAGTTTCTTAACAAAACCCTGAGCTGATTTTTGAAGTATGATTTATTAATTTTTTAGAGCAGAAAAAAACAACAGAAACTTAGGGTTTTGATATTTTGGTTTTGCGATTTTTCCGATCGAACTTCCATACACTTTACTAACTAGCTAGTTTATGTTTAGTTAGGCATTGATACCACTGTAAGTCCACGTTGCCCACCCCGGTGCTTGCGGGGAGGCGGAAAACGGAATAAAAATCGGATTTTTATCGAACTAGGCAACATGGACTAGCTAAAGGAGGATCTTTGCTAAACAAAAACTAACTAAAAGCTAACTAGATTTAGCTACATGGATGAAAGGTTATACCTTGGGCTTTATGTCCTTCTCTTCTTGCTCCTTGGAGTGGAAGAAACAGATCATCTTGTCGCCTTCTCTAGTCGAAGAAGGATCCACCCGAGAGCCTCAACCTTTGGCTTCAACTTCAAGCTAGAAGTAACTAAGGTGCTAGAAGTGCTAATCCTAGAACCTTAGATGAGAGTAGAGATTACTTTGGAGAGGTTTATCTCAAGCTCAAGTGTTTCTCAACACATGAGAGGGGAGAGCTTGAGAGAGAGGAAGAGGAGGAGAGAGAATCTATATGATAGAATGAGAGAATAATAGAACCATTCTCACATATATGTGTGAATTATGTAAAAAGATAATTAGCAAGATAATTATCATGGTTTAATCAAGACTTGACCATTATCATTTCATATTAAATGAAAATTGCAAGGATCAAAGAGCATCTTTCATATGGAATGATGATGGTCAACATGTCAACCAAGGTCAACAAGTCAAGTATGGTCAAAATGTCAACAACCCTAACCATGCACAATTATATATAACTAATATCAATTAATCATAATACACACATAAGCATTAGGGTTAACAAAATGACAATGGTCATTAACCCTAATCAAAGTCCTCTGCCTCTGTCTCAGTCAACAGTGCATACGCACCCGTATTCGTGATCCGAGGAACACGAATACAATGAGATAAAACCAATCCCAAATCATATACTAGGATCTGGCTTAAACCAAAGCCCGCTAGTATAAGCTGTCCGGACAGCAAACGTGCTCAAGTGCGCGGATGTGAACGAACCCTGTCGCAAAACCATGCGACCTCTACTCATTTTGCCTAAAGGCGAATAACTCTCTGTGTGGGACTCTAAAGACTCGACACTACGCTGGAAATGGGTTTAACCACAGACCGCAAGCGTCACTAGCTGTACGTAACGGTCCCCAGGTAGATGCCGATAAGAAGACTGACGAGGTGAACCCCATCTGAACTCCTACTGAGCCTGAATGTGACAGTCTCCGTACAGTCCGGTCTGTTCGTCTGATACATCGCATGGCGGGCCTAGAGGGGCGGTGAACATCAGTCCCCTAATAGCGGTACAAGTCGTGTCGGAGTGTAGCCCAGAACACCCTGAGATAACACTGGAAACCTACCAGTATATCTCGCTTGCCCTGGCCACGGACTACTTGTGTAATGGCTCTTCTGGACACAGCGCGATGTCAACCCCCAATACCGGGAGAGACGAATCCTGTCTAACCATCACTGCCTCCAAGTGCTTCGGGACTGCACCCAAAAACTACCTGTTTGCACGACTCCTTTGAGCCGTGGTAGGGTAGTAATCAAAGTGCAGTGGGAACACACTCGAGGCGAAGTGACAGTGTCAAGTCAGCGGACTAAGCTGTACTCATGTCACCTGGGAACTGATAACTGACGATAGGTATAATACCAACCAACAGTTCCCGACGAGTCCTGTCCAGTGTACTCGTAACCTAACGAGCACCCGCATACTATCTCAAGTACGACGTACTGACGGCTGTGGGATAGACCGTCTCCCACACTGGGATGAGAAGCGCATACGCTAGTCTACTCCGGAGTATTGATGCCCTGTCTCGATAGTCCAATGACTAGGGACCTGTATAAGGATGTGCTTATGGATTACCCAGCCCCCACGAGTGTGAGCGCCATCACAACGCTGGTAATCAAGCAAAGATCCTAAGGGCTCTACTAATATGTTATATAAGCGATATGCTAAAAGAAACACATGCACATATTGAAGTAGAGACAAACCAAGTAGCATACTACCATTTCGAGCAAGATTGTATATACAACTGTGAATATCCCAAGCTTCCATCAAGTAATATACATACTAGTATGATACAGTAATGGCCTCTAGGGCATATACACTAACAGATAACGCTGTCGGAAGAAGGAGAGCGTAAGAATATGGATGACCTCTCCTGGTGCTTCGAAAATGAGGATGAAGATGAGTTGATCTCAGAATTTCCACCGGCGCCAAAAGAGTTGGAAGATGGAATACACACTACTGCGGACAACCTAAGAAGAATCAACTTGGGAACGGCAGACGACCCCCGACCTACGTTCGTCAGTGAGCTGCTGTCTAAAAAACAGGTGGCTACGCTAAAAGACATTCTTATGCAGTATAAAGACTGCTTCGCCTGGAACTATTCCGAGCTGCCGAGGCTAGATCCAGAAATAGCTGTGCATAAATTGGCGATATCTCCAGACGTCAAGCCAGTCAAACAAGCACCAAGAAGAATGCGGCTCAAACTTCAAATGAGTATCAACGTCGAGGTCAAGAAGCTAATCGACTCCGGCTTCATCCAAGAAGTTCAATACCCCGACTGGATCGCCAACATTGTCCCGGTGATGAAGAAAAATGGGACGGTGCGCATCTGCGTGGATTTCCGAGACCTCAATAAAGCTTGCCCGAAGGATGACTTTCCTGTACCAGTTACCGAGTTGATGATAGATAACACGTCCACTCATGAAGTCTTCTCCTTCATGGACGGATCATCGGGGTACAATCAAATAAAGATGCATCCCGAAGACCAGAAGCACACCGCTTTCCAGACTCCTCTGGGCATATTCTGCTACAAAGTGATGCCTTTCGATCTGAAGAACGCCGGCGCTACCTATCAGAGGGCCATGACAAAGATTTTTGATGACCTTATACATGAAATCGTTGAATGCTATATCGATGACCTTGTAGTGAAAAGCAAATCGTATAAGGAACACTGGGAGCATTTGAAAATAGTGTTCCAACGTCTTCGTAAGTATAACCTGAAGATGAACCCTCTGAAATACGCATTTGGAGTTTCCTCAGGCAAGTTCCTAGGGTTCGTCATACGACACAGAGGCATTGAAATAGACCCATCAAAGATCAAGGCAATTATGGAAATGCCCTCTCGAAGAACTCTGAAACAATTGCGGTCTCTACAGGGAAAGCTCGCGTATATCCGACGGTTCATAGCCAACCTCTCCGGAAAATGCCGCCCCTACAGTCACCTGATGAAGAAGGGAACCCCGTTCATTTGGGATCGTAAATGCCAGAGTGCACTGGACGAAATCAAGCAGTACCTGTAGAATCCGCCGATCCTGACCGCTCCGGTCAAGGGAAAACCCCATATTTTATACACAGCGGTCCTTAAAGGTCCTTAGGCGCACTATGGACACAGGAAAACGACCAAGGGAAGGAGAGAGCCCTCTATTATTTGAGTCGAGTTCTACTGGGGGCAGAAAACAACTACTCCCCTATCGAAAAACACTGCCTGGCGTTAATCTTTGCGATAACGAAGCTTCGGCATTATGCTTTGGCGCATGAGGTCCATCTCATATCGAATGTGGATCCTCTTAAATATTTGATGTCAAGAGCCATACTAACGGGACGGCTCGCTAAATAGGCCCTACTCTTAATGGAATTCTTGATAACATACCGACCTCTCAAGGCAGTGAAAGGCCAGGCTATCGCCGACTTCCTCGCTGAGCATCTGATACCTGCCGATTCACCCCTAAATTGCGAATTGCCAGACGAACACACGTTTGACATGATCGACGGGGAGAGAGGAGGGAGTGATACCCGATGGGAACTCTACTTCGATGGGGTATCTTCCATGAAGAAGCGAAAGCACAACTCCCCTATAATCAAATCTGTTAGTTATATATATGCCCTAGAGGCCATTACTGTACATACGATGTATATTGTAGTGGATGCTTAGACATATATAGGGAGGACTTTCTTGCTCGACATGATAGTATGTTATCCGGTTGCTCTTTATCTTAATATGTACACTGATTGTCTCTATGTTACATGTTGATAAAGCACTTAGGACGAGTACTTGACTACCAGGATTATGATACAGATCATACTAGTGGGGACAGAGTAGTCGGTAAGTACATCCTTCAAATGTTCCTAGTCGTGGGTGTATCGAAACGGGGCATCGATATACCAGAGTAGACTAGCGTATAGCTTCTCGACTGTAACATATCAGAAAATATAAAATATTATTTTTGGAATTTAATATTAAAATAATATATTTCCCGAAAATTGTCGATTTGCGAAATTGGGGTTTTCGAAAAAGGGTATAAATATATACCAATAATTGTGAAATAATTGGAAATTAAAATGAATTATGCATTTAAAAATATATTTAAAGGATTTGGCATTTTTAAAATCAATTATATGCAGTTTAAATAAAAATCCGATTAGTGCACTGCTAATCGCGATTAAGCCAAATCCGTGTTTCTACAGTTTTCATGGTTAGTGCACCATGACATGTTTCATTTGGTTACTTGTTCATTTGTGTTGTTTTATTATGGTCGGTTTTATGGTGAGAAAAGAAAGAAATGAGAGGAATGATTGAGAAGAGGGGGGACATAATGAGGGGTAAGCATGCTTGGAGAGAGAGAGAGAGAGTGAGAATAAGTGAGAGGGGGGGCTGCCTCATTTCTCCTTCCCCCACCATTTTACATCTCCTCCTTCATCTTCCTCAAGCTCATTTCCCTCCACCTTCAACCCCAAGTATCATCTCCAAATCTCCACCAAAACTCTATACCCCTTTCACAAAAAATGATCACCTCCTCATCCTCATCATATTGGACCAAGAAAAGTTAGGTTTTGAAGACTTGAGACTTCTAGAGTTTGCTTGGTTGCATCCATGAGGTATAATCCCTTCACTTAGCTTAGTTTCAAGTTTTCCTAGCATTCTAGTTTAGATTGGAAATTGTTTACGAATGGGTTTGTGAACTTTAAAATTCTAGAGAAGGGTTTGGGAAATTGATGATGTTTAGTGGTTGTCAATAAGACTTTAGAGGTGATTCTTGACCAGGACCATAGCATAGAAACCAAAATACGGATTTAAGAATTTACCTGTGTCGGTTTTGTGTTGAATTGTGAGCCTACAGGGAATCTGGGTTGACCCGGGGAGTTTCTGAGAGAAGCAAACAACTCTAGAGACCAAATTTGACCAATAGGAGACCACCCTGACCAGACAAGACCCAACAGAGACACCAGGGCCGAGGAGGCCAGATTTTAAGGCCAAGTGGCAGGCCAAATTGTAAGGGTTGGGTTCTAGGTTGTTCCAGTAGCTCATACACTCCATGTACAACACCCTATATTTGTTTGTTTAGCTTTATTTGACCTGAGTCAAAATCTGGGAGCACTTTGGTGTGATTTTTGGATATGTTTTACGTATTTTGATTGCTTGGTTTTGGTAATTGGTGTTGTATTTTGTTGTTGGGCGTTTGTACGTCAACAACAAGGGTTGTTTGATTGTTTTTGCACACGTAGGCTATAGGTTCTAACCTATGAGCGCACCGTGTGCCGTATCGGTTTTCCGGATTCAATTTTAATAGCGATTGCGATTGTGTATTATTGTAGGTACCATCGCATGGATTCCGAGATGACGGAGCATGGAATCATCGACTTCGGCAAGCAGGGACCAAGGTGAGTAGATCTATATCTACGGGGGAAGTCGAGTGGATGGCGTATAGCACCCCCGCAAACTTTGATGGAAACTGATTTATATATAGAACATGGTTAGGGGAACCTTTAATAGAAAACTATAGATAGAGTTAAATGATAGTTAGAGAAACCATATTAGAAGTGATATGATACGACTAATATGTGATGACAGGATTTGAGGATGATGTTTGATGATATTGCCGTTTAGGGTACTATAAGACTAGATAGTCGACGTAAATGTGTCATCCGAACCATACCTATTTCCAAACTGAACAATCGTATGCATCTTTTAAACAGATACCTTGAGGGACGTTACGGATTTTCAAATGATATCTTTTTCCTTAAAAACACCGTAGCCCCTACTTTCAAAACTACGATTAGCATCTTTTAAAAACTGATTGCATGGTTCGGGTGTGTATGTTAGATTAGATACGTATGCTTATAGTAAAGGTAGAATGTAATTGTAAATTGACCTTATGTGAGATATAGATGCGATAAAAAGAGAATACGATTTGACGTGTGATATGATGATATGTTGGTATACGGATGCGAGTCGATTGAGATGATTGATACCTTGCCGGTCCCCCGATATGAGATTGTTATGGATGTGATCTGGGATATAGGCACATAGGTATATATAGTGTTGTGAATCATGTGTGATATGTCGTACGAGACGTTAGGTCTGTACCCCTCATTGTCAAATAGGATGATAGGATCCCTGTTGGTTTAATGCCGCCGTACGATGATTTTCCGTACGTGATAAGTTTGACTTGATGATTGATTAATACCCTTGACTAGAGGATGCCGTACGATGGATTATACCATACGTGATGTTGTGAGGCTGGATGCCGATTGATAGATTCACCGACTCGATCATATTAGATACATATACATTATAGCTTTTAGCTGATGATTTACCTGATGATGCATTCATGTTATTCTCATTGCATTTCATATACCTGTGCTAGTACACTTACACCATTATCGATGATGTGTATGTTACACGTACATAGATTGCCATCTCACACACTTCATCATCGATAATTGCCATGTCACTACACAGTAGGATTGTTGCATCATGATATGACTCCTTGCATGAGTTACTTACTATGTTCACATCACTGTTTCATGCTGCATGATATACGGATATGCTTACATTTCTGTTATATGTCGCATACATCATGCTTTACGATTATATGCACTGAGATGCTGTTTTCATGAGATTTCCGGATTTGAGAACCATGGTTATTTCAAAAGAAAGATGCATTGTTTTAAAAACCCGGTTTCTCTTGATATGATATTTCGAGATGTCCACCATGAGTTTTCTCGGTTCTGAGATTTGATTTCGAGACCCGATTCGAGAAGTGGAAGAACCGTTTGCGGGTACATGGTGGACCCGGTATGGTACCCCGGGGCGAGAGAGAGATTTTGTGGGGATGACGATGAGCCTGGCAGGGGAGCACTACCTACCGGTGATTGTATTTGGACTCGACGGTTATCCGGAGGATACCGACCGGAGTAGAGAGATGGATATGAGGGCCGACCGGGGTGTGCGGCGCCTGAGATATATGAGGATTTACGTGTCGATGCTGGACACGGGTTTCATGATGTTTCGAGTGACGATGTTGGACACTCAGGTTCCATGATTTTGATGTGTCGCGAGGGACACACGTTGATTTATATCCTCATACCTTCATGCATATGCTTTTATGATATTTACATGCATGATGTTGCTGTGTCATTGGTTGACACGTGGACGAGATCCACATACATACAGACATTGATTATATTGTTGGATGATATCCACATGCGGATAGGCATTTATTTATAGTGTTGGCACATATTCAAATACGGATACCCTAGATATCATAGTATTACCTTTATGATACAGTTAACCTAGGAGTCGTTGTTTATTCAATTTCTACTTGTAGATGTTTTTCTACTCACGAGTTGGCAACTCACCCCCGTTGTGCCACAGTTCTTACAGGTTGACCGCATGGATCAGTAGCGGCTTCGCTGGCACACAGTTGCATTCGGGTGTTTTGCATTGGTAGGTGGGACATTTGTATCGTACCAACTCTTTTATTTATATTTCATATTGTATCTAGTCAACTCTATCAATCAAAATTAGTAATTGTATAAGTAATGAGACTTAGTGAGACTTGTAGTTGCGAGACTTGAGCGATGAGTTTTATGTTCGCCTTTTGGGTTGATATCTCGCTTTATTGTTTATCTTTGGTGTTGATCTTCGTCGTTGGGCGTCGTATACTTATATTTATACTTATATTATTATGTATTTGTGATTTTGGATCAAAATATACAAGGGAGGTGCTGCCCAAATTTTTAAAAGACGAAAAATATTTTTCAACTAATAAACTCGCTTGCATTTTCATGTTCTATTATCCATGCACTTAATAAACCGGTTGTTTTCATTATACTTTTTTTCAAAACTGCACCTCTTTTATTTTCTTAAAAGGGTTTAGATTTCTGGGCTTCGGCTTACTTAAATTCCGTTACGCCTTTAGACGTTGCGTGATTTAAGTGCCGGTCAAGGGCTAAATTTCAGGTCGTGGAAAAGTTGGTATCAGAACGCTAGGTTTAACCTTGGTTCGAGTCTATGTTTGACTATGCGGAGTCTAAGGCGGGTATGTATTTTAGAACCTGGGCTTGACCTTACGGAACTTAGACTTGAATGGGGGGGTATTAGACCCGAACTTTCGTTTCATAGGCTGACCCTGATTGATGGAGTAGGTAGCTTGAGTAGAGTGGCGTATCGTACGTATGTTCCGCGGCATATTTACGGTACGATACTCCACTTAAGAAACCTTTGGATGTACAAATTTTGAGATCTGTGATTCTCTTCATACCCATGATTATACATCCATTTGAGATCCTTGATTCTGTTCGTTTCCATGATCAAACTTTCATTGATGTTGTTTCTTCTTATGATCATGTATCCATTCTGGATTTATCGTTTCCTTTCATGCCTTTGATCTGTTTTCATCAATACTCGATTGAGGTTCCTGTCACCATGGTTTGAGCGCAGATTGAGCTGCTGCTAATGTTGCGGTCAGGGCGAGCTCGTCATGGATGAGGACTGACCATTGCGTTTTCTGGTGACATAGGAACGTCTCGATGTAGTGTTGAGTTATGACCTCTTGTTGAGGCGAGTGTTTGGTTTTGCACCGGATGATCGGGCCATTGATAGAGGCTGCCTGTTGTGAGAGGATTGTTGATGTACAGTATACCTCAGAGATTGTGATGTCGCCTACCGTGCAGACAGATGACCCAGCTGTTGCTGAGATTGATAGGATGTCGCCTCCAAACTTTACGGGCGGAGATCGCTGGAGCTTTCAGGCAGAGATACAACAGATGATAGCTAGTCTACCCCGAATTAAGAGACGAAAGATATTCGCATGTCGTCTAGGCGAAGTTAAAAAGTTCGAACGAATGTCAGAAAACCCATTTTTCCAAGTTTAAAGTATTCGGAGGAACATGCAAGTAATTCTGTGGACCCTCTAGAAGAATGAAACCCTAACTCGACATGATGACCATGGAACCGCTTTTGAACCTTAGGGTTTGTGGCAGTTTAGCGGTGCCATCAGTGAGGATTGGGTTTGCCCTTCTACGGCTGGTCCGTAGGTATTGTGGTATGTACCAGATATTATTAGACTGTGCTCAGGTGTTGAGCTTTCGGGGAATTATGGGACTTTGATGACTCGATCGAAAAGTTAACGTCGTCTGGATATCATGTGATGGGAGACCAGCAAGCTGACCAGCTTCGGATAGAGGACCTCACTCAGATGCGTTGTGAGTTGATCGAGAGTGAACGAGTATCGAGTATTCCTCCGATGGTTGGGACAAGTTCCCGAGGACGTGTTCGGCTAGATATCTTCTACAGAGTGATGAAGATACCGAGTTCGTGATTTCGAGTCCGTGTGAGAGACTCTGGATTGATTGTAGCCGAGAACTATTGCAGTACGCAGATAGCATGACGTGACGTCGAAGTGGACGATAATAAAGACGAGTGGAACAAGAGGTTCGTGCTAGATGCTAACGAGCTGTTGTTACTCCCCGTCGAGATCAGAGATCTGATATGCATACAGAGGCGTTGGGATGCGGCCAATTCCTGAGGAAATGTTATGCTGAGAACGCAGATGTCCAGAAAGCGAGAAAAGATTATGCAAAAGTACCAGCCTCCGTATAGTTCGGCATAGGCGAGATTGGAAGAGACCCTGAGCAAGTTCCTTCTAGGACACTGCTGCAATAAGATTTGCACCGAGGATTAGACGTGTGACGTGTATTCAGAGAGCCATAGGTCGACGCCAGTGACGTGCTGCTTTACGAGTGGTCGTGATAATTGGCCGAGAGATGATCAGAGAAGTGCCAGAACGGAATCGTTCCCGTTAGCACACCGGACCGGGCCGATGAGCCGATGGATTGCGAGATTGGTGAATCCACAGAGAAATGAAGACCCAGAGATAGAGGGTGCCAGACCGTGAGCAGAAGGCAAGCGGATGTTCTTGCTCTGCCAGTTTTGGGCGCACTGACCTTTTTCGACATTGTAGGAGGAGTACCTCAATGTCATTTATTGCGATTTGCGTTTGTGATCCGAGTATCATGCTTATATCACTTGGATTTGAGTTTTGATGATTGAGCTTTATGATATTATTTTCGTGCACCATGGCTACACCTACTGGGTATTTACATTTTTATGCATAGTTATTGCACTTGATATATATTTTATATACCGTTGTGTTGATTGCGATTTGTGCATATCTATTGCACCCGATGTCGATTTTGTGCCTTGGTAGCACGTGTTTATGATTTCATGGACTTCATACAGTTGAATTGATTTTTGCACTCAGTATAGCTCATATATGCTTGCAGCGCATTGATACATGTTTTGTGCACGCAGTTGCACACGTTTTTGATTTTCATAAGCCCCGGTACACTCGGTGTTGCTTTTATACGCATTTGAGTTATTGATGAGTTTTTGTGCATTTATTGCACCAGATTTGTATTTTGTGCTTTGGTTACACCCGATTTATGCCTTTGGGCATTCGTTTCACCAGATTGGGATTTTCGTTCGTGCATGTTAGTTGCACCGGATTAAGATTTTCGTGCACTCTAGATGCACTTGACATTGTTATCGTGCACCCGTTGCACTGGACAGATGCTTTCGTGCACACCCGTTGCACTTAGTTTTGGTTTTGTGCACATTCGTAGCACTTGTATTTGGATTTAATTTCCGTGCGCACCAGACGCACATGATGTGGATACGCCTTTTGAGGCTGATTTTGCTTTTGAACACCTTGTTTTCATGATGGGCACTATGTTATGTAGTAGCCGAACATGACTGATCTAAGGACGGTACCTAAGTATTTTGCATGCATTAAAAGTTTAACAAAAGATTTTCAAAAAGGAGCTATAGTCTCACTATTTCTTACGTGTCTGTGAGTGACACGAACGTTTATAAAGGAAAACCTTTTAGGGATATTTCAAAAAGGGCAGATCGTATATTTGAGCAAAACATATATAATAGTATATTTATTACTTTACAAATGAGAATCCGTCACTTAAGCCGTGAGTTACGCATCACACGGCGATTCAGAAAAGATTTTGCATGTATTTTATTCAGATTTTGGAGTTTTTCAAGGATGCGTACTATACACGTATTATAGTATTTGACTAGTGTACATTGGATTTATGTAGTGGACTTCGAGATCTGTATCTCCGTTGTAATTCCGAGGATATGCGTGCAAATCCGATGATTTGCGTGACGCTTGATGGAGTTCGATTTGAGTTTTGTATTCGTTTTCAGGCGCACGCGATGCGTGGTGGTATTTCTGTATCTTCCGTGATTTCGGAACCCCGTTGATTTGAGCTGAGTATTGAAATGTTTTAATATTTGGGGGTTTAAATTTAAATTTGGGGACCGAATTTATTTAAGGGGGGAAGATTGTAACATTTCAGAAAATATAAAATATTATTTTTGGAATTTAATATTAAAATAATATATTTCCCGAAAATTGTCGATTTGCGAAATTGGGGTTTTCGAAAAAGGGTATAAATATATACCAATAATTGTGAAATAATTGGAAATTAAAATGAATTATGCATTTAAAAATATATTTAAAGGATCTGGCATTTTTAAAATCAATTATATGCAGTTTAAATAAAAATCCGATTAGTGCACTGCTAATCGCGATTAAGCCAAATCCGTGTTTCTACAGTTTTCATGGTTAGTACACCATGACATGTTTCATTTGGTTACTAGTTCATTTGTGTTGTTTTATTATGGTTGGTTTTATGGTGAGAAAAGAAAGAAATGAGAGGAATGATTGAGGAGAGAGAGGGGGGACATAATGATGAGGGGTAAGCATGCTTGAAGAGAGAGAGAGTGTGTGTGAGAGAGAATAAGTGAGAGAGAGGGGGGCTGCCTCATTTCTCCTTCCCCCACCATTTTACATCTCCTCCTTCATCTTCCTCAAGCTCATTTCCCAAATCTCCACCAAAACTCTATACCCCTTCACAAAAAAATGATCACCTCCTCACCCTCATCACATTGGACCAAGAAAAGTTAGGTTTTGAAGACTTGGGACTTCTAGGGTTTTCTTGGTTGCATCCATGAGGTATAATCCCTTCACTTAGTTTAGTTTCAACTTTTCCTAGCATTCTGGTTTAGATTGGAAATTGTTTACGAATGGGTTTGTGAACTTTGAAATTCTAGAGAAGGGTTTGGGAAATTGATGATGTTTAGTGGCTGTCAATAAGACTTTAGAGGTGATTCTTGACCTGGACCATAGCATAGAAACCAAAATACGGATTTAAGAATTTGCCCGTGTCGGTTTTGTGTTGAATTGTGAGCCTACAAGGAATCCGGGTTGACTCGGGGAGTTTCTGAGAGAAGCAAACAACTCTAGAGACCAAATTTGACCAATAGGAGACCACCCTAACCAGACGACCCCAACAGAGACACCAGGGACGAGGAGGCCAGATTTTAAGGCCAAGTGGCCGGCCAAATTGTAAGGGTTGGATTCTAGGTTGTTCCAGTAGCTCATACACTCCATGTACAACACCCTATACTTGTTTGTTTAGCTTTATTTGACCCGAGTCAAAATCTGGGAGCACTTTGGTGTGATTTTGGATATGTTTTACGTATTTTGATTGCTTGGTTTTGGTAATTGGTGTTGTATTTTGTTGTTGGTCATTTGTACGTCAACAACCATGGTTGTTTGATTGTTTTTGCACGCGTAGGCTATAGGTTCTAACCTATGAGCGCACCGTGTGCCGTATCGATTTTCCGGATTCGATTTTAATAGCGATTGCGATTGTATATTATTGTAGGTACCTGATTGATCATCTTCGTGTGTATGGAAAAGTTTTATCATAACCAAAGAAATTTTTAACCGCAATCAATTAACGGTGTCTATTGTAACTTCGTTAGCGAATGTGGATCGTCCACTGAGATTGTGTGAATTTGTTCGAAATTGTTTTAGTTGAGTTGAAATAAAAAATTGTAAAGAAAACGATTCAAGATTTATGAGATTGATTTTTAAGAAACAACTAGAAAAACATTCAAGAATCAAGAATTTAAGAATTTATCCAATATCAATTTGATTTATCAAGATTATGAAAAATAGCTTGTAGGATTCGATTGAGTTAATAGCTAATGATGAATCTACTAATTCCTAATCTCATTTATTGATAATTTGTAGCTAGATTGATGATGATGATTGAAGATTATGGATCAATTGAAGAAACTAGGGTTTCTCCATCTCTATCCCTTGTCTTTTCAATCATAATCATTCGGATCTAGCCTCTAGCAAAGAAAATCATCAATTGTTTGATCCCTAATTTGCAACGAAATAATCAAGAAGTGATCTCGCTCCAAATTAGATCATCAACGATTCTTTTTGCTAAGGTTCACAAATCTCATAAGATTTAAAATTAGTATTAAGATTTGTTCATCATTAGATCTATCGATTCTCTTGAATCCTCCACAAGCGGAGATTTCACTCACACATCATGAAAATTAAAGAATCACAAATGAGATATTTCATAATGCAAGAATGTAATGAAAACGAGATTTAACAATTTATCACCTTCATTAAATCTTCTTCAAATTTACACAATTCTTCAATTCGAGGTACAAGATTAAGCTCTCGATCGCTCCTTTGAAGTGGTGAATTTATCGTCGATCTTTGCGAAGCTCGATCGCCGTGAGTCGCGGATCGTCTTGGATCTCTTGCTCGGATGATGATCGGCGTTGCAATGAAGGATCGTTGATTTCTCGCTTGAATTGTTTCTCAAAGGATCTTGATTTCTCTTTGGATTTGATCTCAAGTTGTGTCACTCAACTTGAGTTTGAATTGTGGCTCAATATGTAATTATTGTGTAACTAATTGAACAACCAATGAACAACCCCCAAATTTTAGATCTAGATCCCCTTTTATAATTTCAAATGAATCTTCCCTCTAAAGCTTGGTTGTTATGCAGAGCCATCCAGAAGATGCCATGTGGAATTGGAGCGTCCTGAGGAAGCTAGGCCGTTACAAGGAAGATTCTGGAGAAGTCTCGAGTGCCGATGAGTCAACACGGCCGCGGAACCACGGCGGATCGGCCTGGATCGGCCGCGGATCCGCGGCCATTTAAGGAGATCTCTGCATTATTTTTCCAGGGTAATTCTGGTGTAGTCTTTAGGGTTTTCTTTTGATGTCTGGAATCTTATAATTCTTTATTGGTTGCTGCCATATCTCAAGTGTTTGACTTGCTGCATTTTATTGGCACTTTTGTGATTCCGGCTCTTTGACCTGAAGGATTTTCTGCACACAATCTCGATAAACAGTGTTGAGATATACAAAATCATGCATGTAATAATAAACACTTAATTTCTCTCTAGAATGTCGATTATAACTATAACACAAGGTATTTGGTATTTTCCAGATGAAATTGTAATCTGTGTTATATTTACAATAAACACCCTTATATGATTGATAAGAGTAGGGAAATTGACGTGTTGAGAATGCAATATTTTCGACTGATCAAATTCCCCCAAACTTAATTTTGGTCGTCTCGAGCAAACATCTTTTATTTTTTATTTAAGAGAAGTAGAAAATATAAGAAAAAGAAAAACTAACTAGCACACTTTCGTAAGCAACACGATTGCACTGAGCACGTGCAACAAGCCTTTAAACCTCTAGGTGTCCCTAGTAGGAGGAGTGCTGTCTCCTGAGGGTTTTCAGCGGATTGCACCCACAAAATCCAATAATAAAAGGAATACTGTGAAAGTTACATATAAAGATAAGAACTGTAAAAGAAAGACTTTGAAAATTAGAGTTTCCAACTAATACTAGCTTTTCAGTTGTCATGAGCCCTATCTTAATAGTCATGAAAAGATGTTAGAAATCACGTCATCCCTCAATAAAACATCGTCTTTATTCTTCATTCCTACCTTTCTTCCAAACATTAATCATATACCCCTACGTGTGTGTGTAAAGAACATCCATACACTCAGATAATTCAATTCAAGTTATCATACTCTTGTCCATCTACCTCAGTAATTTTTAATGATGAATATTTAGATGGAATTGCTCACACATTTTTCATGCAACCGTTAATACTTCTTGAGGTACTAACCGACCGATTACTCATGTGTTTGCTGACTAAGTGTATTTAATATTTTCCTCGTCTTGCAACACCTAAGGCTTAGCAGTGACTCCCAAACCAGTTGGTCTAAGACACTAGGTGATGAAGCACCCTTGCTATATTTTTTTATTGCTGCCTTGGTGATAACAAAACCAGTGTTCATTTTTATTTTCACCGTTTATCTTTTATTTTCCATTATAATTTCCTTCATATTTTGGCTTCTAGACAAGAGCATTTCAAGGTATTCTCTACTATCCCGAGTTTCAAGACATGTGTAAGTGCATATAGTAGGGTATCAACAATCGAAGGTTTGGATTCCAGAATAGAAACTACTTTTCAGACTTATTTTTATCCTCAGATTAGTGACTTCTTTCATCTTACTAACCCTTGGGACAACGGCTCATAACTACTTATTACTAGTTTCGTTTAAGAAAACTTCTAACTTTCATGGTTTTCTTAAACTTTTCCAATCTTTTGGATGTAATTTTTCACTATCTAATCTTTTATTATCATATTAAATATTAAATATTTTTTTATAAGTGTTTTGTGCTTATACAAAGTATGATGCAACATGATGCGTAAATAAGCACAAACCTCCCCCAAACTTGTTTTCAACAGTGTCCTCACTGTTGTCATCTGTTAAAGCTCAAAAACTTGTAAACTTGGGAGGAAAAATTTATTACTGGGGACATGAAATATAATCGTGAAAATCTCCCCCAAATTTATTCTTTTATTTATGTACAAAATTTTTATTATATATATATTTTTTTTAATTTTTTTTATAAAATGTATGTACAAGTTGACTCACCTCCATTCTAAAGATGCGACAAAATTACCAAGACATGAACGTGAGGTGGAGGAAAATCAGTCATTATAAAGCGGCTCCTGTAAAAACAGGAGCTTCTCCGAGAGATCAGTGGAAAAATACGGTTTTAGTCTATGTTCATTCACTTTAAAAATTATACCGTTTTCAATATTTTCAACCTCAACTGCCCCGTGCGGGTATACATTCCGCACAACAAAAGGTCCTTTCCACCGAGATTTTAGCTTACCCGTATGAAGATGGAGACGTGAATCATAAAGAAGGACTTGTTGACCAGATGTAAAAGTTTTTCTCAAAATATTTTTATCGTGAAATACCTTAGTCTGATTCTTTACAATTACAGCATTATCGTAAGCTTCATCTCGGAGTTCGCTTAGCTCGTTTAATTGCAGCTTCCGAAAGTTGCAGGCTTGATTTAGTTAAAGTTAAGTTCTCTAATGGCCCATATTGCTTTGTGCTCAATCTCGACCGGAAGGTGACAAGCATTTCCAAACACTAGTCGGTAAGGAGACATACCTAGATCGGTTTTATATGTGGTACGAAATGCCCAAAGAGCATCCGTCAATTTGGTTGACCAATCTTTTCGATTTTTAGAAACTGTTTTCTCCAAAATTTGTTTGATTTGTCTGTTAGAAACCTCAGCTTGCCCGCTCGTTTGGGGATGATATGGTGTAGAAAGCTTGTGGTTGATTGCATATTTCCGCATTAAAGTCCCGAAAGACCGATTACAGAAATGTGTCCCGTTATCGCTAATGATAGCGCGAGGGTGTCCAAATCGCGAAAAGATATTTTCATTAAGGAACCTAATGTCAACCTTGTTATCATTAGTGCGACAAGGAATAGCTTCCACCCATTTCGAGATGTAATCAACCGCAAGCAATATGTACAAATTCCCAAAGGAGTTGTGAAAAGGACCCGTAAAATCTATACCCCAAACGTCAAAAATTTCAACCACTAAGATGGGTTGAAGTGGCATCTCATTTTTTCGAGAGATCTGACCCGTGTGTTGACACTGTGTATAGGTTTTGCAATGAGCAAATGAATCTTGGAACAAAGTCGGCCAGTAAAAACCGCACTGCAAAACCTTCTCCGTCGTCTTTCGAGGACCGAAATGACCTCCACATGCCTGATCATGACAAAAAGATAGAACACTCTTGAATTCATCATTAGAGACACATCTGCGAATGATCTGGTCAGGACAATATTTAAACGGATAGGGTTCATCCCAGTAAAAATATTTTACTTGGGATAGGAATCGATGTTTGTCCTGTTTCGACCATTCACAGGGAATAAGTCTCGTAGCAAGATAATTCACAATATCCCCGAACCAAGGTTCGTTGGATACATTCAAGAGTTGTTCGTCTGGAAAAGAATCATTGATCAGCAGGGTCACAGGTGAAGAAGAGATGCGCGACAGATGGTCGGCTACCACGTTTTCACATCCTTTCTTATCTTTAATAACAAGATCAAATTCTTGTAATAGAAGGATCCAACGTATTAGCCTACCTTTTGCATCCTTTTTCGCCAAAAGATGTTTCAAGGCGGAGTGGTCAGTGTACACAACAATTGGTGAGCCAATCAAGTAAGGCCTGAATTTTTCTAATGCAAATACAACTGCCAAAAGTTCTTTTTCGGTAGTTGTATAATTAATTTGAGCATCATTCAGGGTCTTACTTGCATAATAGATCACGTGTAGTATCTTTTCAATGTGCACCAACTGCAAAATCTGATGCATCACACATAAGCTCAAACGGGTGGTTCCAATCTGGAGATGATAGAATGGGGGCTGTAGTGAGGGAGTGTTTAAGTGAGTCAAATGCTGCCTCACAATCCAAGTCAAAGTGAAAGGTTGTGTCCTTGGCCAAGAGAAGAGTTAAAGGTATAGCAATTTTGCTAAAGTCCTTAATGAATCTCCTATAAAAGCCTGCATGGCCAAGAAAGGATCATATATCTTTGACGCATTTGGGATGAGGAAGGTTATGAATGACATCTATTTTGGCTCTGTCAACATCAATGTCTTTTCGTGAAATAACATGTCCAAGCACAATTCCCTATTGGACCATGAAATGGCATTTTTCCCAATTCAAAGTTAGGTTCTTCTCTTTACAACGAGTAAGAACTGTGTCAAGATGAGATAAACAGTCGGCAAAAGAATCTCCAAATATCGAGAAATCGTCCATAAAAATCTCCAGAAAATTCTCGACCATGTCCGAGAATATCCCCATCATACACCGCTGAAATGTAGCGGGAGCATTGCATAACCCAAAGGGCATGCGTCTGTAAGCAAAAGTACCAAAAGGACAAGTAAATGTGGTTTTGTCTTGATCCTTTTTGGCAATAGGGACCTGGTTATAGCCAGAGTATCCGTCCATGAAGCAATAGTATTCACGTCCAGCTAAGCGTTCTAACATCTGGTCAATAAAAGGTAGAGGAAAGTGGTCTTTCCTCGTTGCGGCATTGAGTTTTCTATAATCAATACATACACGCCACCCAGTTTGAGTGCGTGTCTGGATTAACTCATTTTCCTCATTTGTTATGACCGTGATGCCAGATTTCTTAGGGACTACATGAATTGGACTTACCCATTGGCTATCGGAGATTGGGTAAATGATACCATTGTCAAGGCATTTGACGATTTCTTTCTTTACCGCATCCTTCATTACGGGGTTCAACCGTCTCTGTGGTTCTCGGGTTGGCTTGGCTTCATCCATCAGATGTATATGATGTTCTACAATCAAGGGACTAATCCCTTTGATGTCAGCCATAGTCCAACCAAACGCCTGCCTATTAGATCTCAATACCGTCAAAAGCGCATTCTCTTGCTCTGAGGCTAGAGAAGCGGATATGATCACAGGTAAAGACTCATTCTCACCTAAATATGCATATTTAAGATGAGAAGGTAATAATTTGAGATCTAATGTCGGCGGAGAAACAATAGAATGTAGGGTAAAAGAATGACATTCAGATTCACAAAAAAGCTCGTAGCCCGCAAAGGATACAGACTCGGAAAGTGAAGAGTCAAAAGGTTCAGACTCAAGAGTGGAAAAAGTGTCCTCACTAAGATGTGAAAGATCAAATATTGATGTGCTAATGTCGTCGAGATTATCAAAGCAAAGTTCATCAACTTCGCAGCTTTCGTGAGCTATCTCGTGGGCAGAACAGACATCAAGTATGTGAGCAGAGGGTTCAGACAGCTGACTTCCAATTTTGTAGATGTTCAGTTCAATTGTCATTTTTCCAAAAGATAGGTTCATTGAACCGTTTCGACAATTAATGATGGCATTGGAAGTGGCAAGGAATGGTCGACCGAGAATCACCGGAATTTGGTTCCGTGGGTTTGCTACAGGTTGTGTATCGAGAACAATAAAATCCACAGGGAATATAAATTCCCCGACTTTTATCAACACATCCTCCAGTTCACCCCTAGGTTTGGTGATTTAATGGTCTGCCATTTGGAGAGTGCAATGAGCTGGTTTCAACTCTCCAATCCCTAACTGCTCATACACAGAATATGGAAGCAGGTTAACACTTGCGCCCAGGTCAAGTAAAGCACGGTTGATGTTTTTACCCCCAATAGAAATCGATATCGTAGGACATCCTGGGTCCTTATGTTTCTTTGGTAACTGTGGGGTAAAAGCAGTGCTAACATTATTAGTCATGAAAACCTTTTTGGGCACTTGAGTCTTCCTCTTCCTAGTGCACAATTCTTTAAGAATTTTCGCATAAGCGGAGTCTTGTTGAATAGCATCTAGGAGAGGGATGTTGATGTTAACCTGTTTGAACATTTCCATAATTTTCTCCATATGTGGACTTGATTTGTTACCCCTTAACCGATTCGGATAAGGAGCTTTAGCAATAATAGCTGAGTCCAACATTGGAGAAGGTGGTATGTAACAACCCTAATTTTCCTATACAAATTTTTTCAAATATTTTTTCAATATCCATAAAGGGGTATTTTAGCCTGAGCATAAGATATAAGTAATTATTTTGCTTTTTAATTTCAAGTTACAAGAATGTAACAACTCCATTTTTAGTGTACAAAAAATTTGCTTTAAAATTAATGTATACTTGGAGTATTTACATTTTTTGTTACTATTTTAAGTAATTAAATAGCTCCATAATTACAAGAAGGAGCTTGTAGCTCATTGGTAATACCTTGCACTGCTGAACCAAGCCACCAGAGTTCAAATCCCATACCCCACATTATTTTTAATATTGTTTTATTTTGAACCTTTAGAATACCAAGAGTTTACACGTGCATATCTCACAAAAACCCCACTACACCCTGAAATGTAACTGTACCAGAGGGATCACCAGTCGTCGGGGGAGGATTCTAGCCGCCTGCCTCGGCCGGCAAACCAGGACAACTTGGCCGGCGACCGAGTCACGGCCGAGTCGCGACCGAGTCGGCCGATTCCGGCGACGACCCCAGCACAAAAAATGTTTCTTTTGGTCTCCCCTGTACACCTGCAAAATTTTATCCTCAGACCATTTCCAGAGCTCTTTTAAAACCCCAATTACTCCACTTTTCATACATCTTATTACATTTTTCATTTTAACATTTCACCTACCCTAAACCCTAGCCTAACCCTATAAATACTATCCCTACACACTACCCCCTCACTCCAAAACTCTAAGCCAATTCTCAAGAAATCACTAGAAACCCTTATGTGCAATCGAAGTGAGCGAAAGGCGAAGCTCCGGCGAATTCTCTGGCGGAAATTCCGACGACGACTCTAGGAGCTCCCGACGATGAAACGACGCACCGGCGACTCCTCCCGATCCTTCTCCCTCTCCTGGTTGTCCTAAACCTGTAAGTCCCCATTCTGTCTTCTCTATTCTTTTCTAAAAATACGGAATTACAAAACCCGACGGAATCGGAATAAATCCGCTTTCCGATTCGGTTTCTTTATAAAACCTCTCTTTTCTTTAATACAATTATGCTTAAACCATTACATGTTGACTATTAATCACTACTAAACATGTTGAACAAGTTTCATGATAATCTAATTCAATTTGTAACCTTTACCGTATTTCTTTCATTAAAACCACATAGTTTCAATTCTACATATAACATCACAAAACTTGTTATACCTTTAAGTAGATCACGGGGTAATGACCTACCTCCTCACACACTCATATACAACACAGCACAATACCCTTGGAAACATAGAATACGGGAAAACGACACAATTTCAATACCATTTACTTAACAAAACCATTTTCTAAAGGATTTAGTATTTATACAAATCTTTGCAAAGCGCCGCTACAACCCATTTGGGGAACCCGTTCAGGATGGTGCGGATTATCGCACATCCTCGGGCTTAGTAGTGCGAGATTCAGACCTCCGCAAGGAGCATTCGGTCTCGAAAGATTTAAAATACGACATCTTAAGAAAATGAGATATTTAGAATATAAAATATATATTAAAATTATTTTTGTATAAATATATGTATATTTATCATTAAAATACATATTTTGTTATGATATAAATATTCCATCTTTTTCTAAAAATCATAAGAATCAATTTACCTTAAAATACCATGAATTCCATACAAAACCAATATTACAAATAAATATCATTTATCATGAAAATAGGATATTCTTATTAGAAATATCACAAATATAAAATCTATATTTATTACAACTCGAAAGACGATAATAAATACTTGGGGTGTATTTTGAAAACTTTACAAAGTACTTTTACATAAAACCCCCTCAGGTTCTATAAATTACCCTAAGGACCCTAGTAATCATAGGTTTAAGCAGGACCAGTCTCTTGAGCCTCAGGGAGCCGGAGATATGGGTGCTTTCCTATCTAAGGTAGACAACTTAACAATAGTGTTATCAATACGGTAATCGTCTTTGAAAAAGACACAAATCCTGCCGCCCATGTGCAGCGGTTACCGATAATATCAAAACAATCAGGACTTCAATTTACTTTTCTAATTGTCTGACTCAGTTTGAGTCTCATTATAATCTGACTTGAATATGATTCAAGTACAATCTACAATTTACAATATTACAATTCAACATGAATCCATGTATCCATTATTCAATCTATCAACTTGACTGAACCGAACCATGGATATACATTCCATTTACATGATTATACAGTTACATCCATGATTCTACAGTTACATACATGATTCTCCAGTTACATCCGTTTACTGATATCATGGTTTCGGTCAGTCATCCAAACATACAATCTATACAGTTTACAATACAATACAACAATACAATCAAGATAACACGGAGTTTAAGGGGCAGACTGGTACGGAATATGTTAAAGGTGGCGCGAGGTGGTCACTTAAGACGTAATTACATCAATGTCGTTGTTCCGTGGTATTATCAACGGAGCCTTGTACTACGGGTTACCAAAGTCTCCGGTGTAAGTGGGACTCCTCTCGTATACACTGGCATCTTCTGTACCAAGCTACAAACAACAGCGTTAACACAATACTATAACAATATAATACAACATTAAAAGTTACCTTCTTATTCTGTCTATCCTACTTCTCCCTTATCTTTGGGACTTACCGAGCGATTTGTTCGCTGACGACATTCTCTTTCTTTCTTCTTTGAATATCGTCAGGTGATCTGGACATTCCTGAGATCGAGCCCTCTACTGAAGACTTGGACCAGTTCAGTGAAAACCCTGAGCTCTAGTTCATTGTACACTTTCCATTCAGTACTTTTTCATTTCTGTTATGCCATTGTTTAGGCATTGTTTTTATCAGTTGTATTTACTTTCCATGCATTGTACAGAAAGAATGTGAATAAATAAAGTTGTTGTTTTTAATTATATCTTGTCTTTTGTGCTTTACTTTTATATTGCTTAGATATGCTTAACATATTTACTTCACAGTAAATACGTAGCGGCCTCATCCCGTCCCCTTCGCCGTATACCGGGAAGCGGGGCGTGACATGGTGTGTGTAGAACTGATCCCAGAATAGGAGAGGGGATCATCTTTGGTGGACTATAAAAGGTATGCTGAGGGTTCGAGCCTTGAGGAAAATGAAGAATAGGCTCGCAAGAAAATGGTGGGGTAGACAAAGTAGGATCAGAAGTAGAAGTGGGTGTGGTAGGAAAAGTGGAAGTGGAAGCCGGGGTGTTATTGATTAATTCTTCATGATTATCAATCTCTTCACCGACTTGATTATTCAGCACTCTTCCTGATCTCAACGTTGTAATGGCATTCGGATTGTAGTGTTGTGAATGCCCAGGATTCGGTAGGGGTTGAGACGGAAGTTTCCCTTTCTCTCTAGAACTCATCTCGGCATTTAATCGAGCAATTTATACATCCATCGATTTAATACTCTCGCTTTGGGAAGCGGATTTTTTCTTCATATCATCAAGGGAAGACTTAAATTCAGCCGACCTTTGAATGGACTGTTTCATAAACATTTCCAAAGTCCGTTCGAGTAAAGAGGAATTATCGGTACCGGTCAACTGCAAAGGATTATAAGGTGCAGAAGTGTTGACCGGATTTTGGAAGTTTTGTGATTGGTAGGGGTGCTGACTCAGTTGAAGTGGTTGCTGTTGTGGTGGAGGACCCCTTTGAAAATTATTTTGGTTTGGAACCGTGTTTTGAGTTTGTAATTAGTTCCAAGCAAAGTTAGGGTGATTCCTCCAACCCTGATTATAAGTGGAAGAATACGGATCGTTTCTAGGTCTTTGCTGGAAAGCAGCATTGGTATGCTCTTGACCTTGAAACGGAGAATTTAAAGGAGATTCTTCCATAAGATGAGATGGATCAGAACAGCATCCACAGACAGTTTTGGAGAGTGACATCTGATTTAGGGAGGCTGCTAAAAATTTATGTTCCATAACTTCGAGTTTCTTTTGCATTGCTGCCATTTCAGCTCTAACTCCTATGGAAACATCAAGTTGATAAATACCACCCCTAAACGATGATTGGTTTACACTCTCCCACTGTAAAGTTCTTTCAGCGAAATCTTCTAAAAATCTCCAGGCTTCACCATCATCTTTAGTCATGAAGGTGCCTTGACACATGGATTCAAGACTCTGTTTTGTTGTAGGATTAATGCCCTCATATATGATTCTGCACATATCCCATCTAGGAATTCCGTGATGAGGAGATTGAACTAACATATCCTTGAAGTGTTCAAAACACTTCGAGAACGGTTCATTTGGAAGCTGGGTAAATTGATTTATTTCGCTACGGACTTGAGTTGTTTTATGATTAGGGTAGAATTTCTTAAGGAAAGCTATGACGAATTCTCCCCAGTTTGAAATAGAGTGTGTGGCTGTGTTATAAAGCTACATCTCGGCTATATCGCACAAAGTAAATGGGAGAAGACGTAATCTCATAGCATCAACAGAAAGCTGTGAAGTACCCATCATAGCGCATACATTTTTAAATTTGGTAATAAAGATGTATGCGTCTTCAGACTCGAGACCGTGATATTTGGGTAGAAAATTGATGTATTGAGGTTTTATTTCGAAATTGTCCCCATTGGCTAGTAGAATGGTGAGACAGGTCGAAAGAGGACCACGAATAGGTAGCATCTCTCTTGGAGAGAGATGCGGGGCGGATTCTGCGCACCTGCAGACGATGGCAGAGTGGTGGTGTTAAAGAAGTTCGATGGAGAATCGTCCATCGAAGTGGGTGTGGTAGTGGGTGAAGAAAAAGTAGATGTAGAATTACCGACTTCGAAGTCGATAGGAGGAACGCGGACAAGACGGGCACTAGAATCCCGTGTCCAGCCGCGTTTAGCACAAGTGGCAGCGTTAATTAATTAGAGACAAAATGGATTTGGTGTTTGTTTTTGAAAAAGACGGATTTTTTTTATTTTTTATTTTTGAAAAATCACACAAACAATGCACAAGCAACCCTAAATCTAGTGGTCACCTAGGTCAAGTCTCTAGACTGCCCCTAGACTTCCAGAAGACAAGTCGCAAGATAGATCCTCTACTGCCTCTTTGTTCCTTCTGTGGCCAGGTAAGTGGGAGGTTCTCCGCTACGTAAGTAGCGGGCCTAATTAAGTAACCACTTGCCTTAGACACACTTGCCTAGACACCACAAAAGAAACGCGGATAAGCAATAGATTACCCACGGCCTCCTTCTGTCCTAAATGAGCGCAACGGTCCTTAGAGTCTTGCCTATATATTTTTTTTAGTTAATGAGGGTGATGCGGATGCAAGTTTTGTGATTTTTGGGGCTTAGGAAGGGTAGTGAACTCCCCACCTAATCTGAATTTGGTCTTTGCCCCTTCATTTCCATGTTAAAATATGCAAACAACCAAGATTAAACACGCAACAATTTTCTTTTTAGCGGCGCTGCGAATTTTGCAAAGAATCCTGTAGAAATTGGTTAATGGAGAAGAGCAGGGAAGAGATAAGAAAGACAGAAGTATACCTGAGAAATTTAGTGCACTGAAGCTACTTTCCCGCCGCGGTTCCGCTGTGAGATGCCTCTAACAGCCGCGGTTCCGCGGTATGATAGTGAGATCCCTGCACAAAATTTTCTACAGATACTCCTGCTGCCTCACTGAACTCCCTGATATGATCTGAAAATTTTTCCTTTCGCTTCAGAGATTCCAAATTCCATTGCAACAATTCACAACAAATCGTTAAGCGCTTGATGCGATTTTGATCTAAAAATTCTAATGGAATAATAAATGTTTTGAACTCAAATTGCAAAAACGAACAAATTAGCACACGATCCCCGGCAACGGCGTCATTTGATTGATCATCTTCGTGTGAATGGAAAAGTTTTATCACAGCCAAAGAAATTTTTAACCGCAATCAATTAACGGTGTCTATTGTAGCTTCGTTAGCGAATGCGGATCGTCCACTGAGATTGTGTGAATTTGTTCGAAATTGTTTTAGTTGAGTTGAAATAAAAATAGTAAAGAAAACGATTCAAGATTTATGAGATTGATTTTTAAGAAACAACTAGAAAAACATTCAAGAATCAAGAATTTATCCAATATCAATTTGATTTATCAAGATTATGAAGAATACACTACTACAGTAAGGGGTTGCCCCTACGGATAAAGACATCCGTAGGGGCAATTTTAGTTTGGCCCTACGGACTAATCCGTAAGTCCAAAAGGTTGCCCCTACGGTCCTTACATATTAATTTAAAAATATTAAATCTTAAATTGTTGTTTGCCCCTACGGAGCCGCAAACCAAGAACATACGGACTTATCCGTAGGGGCATCTAAATAGGGATTTAAGTAAAAAGGCACAGATCGATCCCTACGTTGATTATCCCTAATATTATTTTCTCCTGCGCGCGAACCCAAATTCCGAAACCCCTCGTTCCTGCCGATCGATCATCGTTCTCGTCGTCGCCAGCGCCGGCCGATTCGTTGTAGCCACCGCCTGCTTTCGTCGTCGCCAGCGCCGGCTCATCTCCGTTTTTGTCGTCGCCTCCGATCGATCGTCGCCTCTGCACAGGTAAGGAAATCTTCAATGACTCAAATTTTTGATTGTTTTAGGGCTATGGTTCATGGTTTAGGTACCAATGAGGCATCGGTTGGGGTTAGGGTTGGGGCTCGGGCTGGGGCTGGGGCTGCGGTTGGGGTTGGGGTTCGGCAGGGGTTGCGATTGGGGTTAGGGTTGGGGTTGGGGTTGGGGTTGGGGTTGGGGTTCGGCTGGGGCTGGGGCTGGGGCTGGGGCTGGGGTTAGGGTTAGGTTGGGGCTGGGCTGGGGCTGGGGCTAGGGTTAGGTTAGGGTTGGGGTGGGTCGGGGCTGGGGCTGGGACTGGGGCTGGGGCTGGGGCCGGGGCCGGGGCTGGGGAAGAATTCGTGGAGTCATGAGGAATTAATGTAGTCTCTGATGATGTTGCCCCAATTTCCATGGAGACATGAGGAGACATGGGAAGAATTCGTGTCTTTCATGTTGTAGATATAGAATCAAGTAGCTAGCTATAGATTGATTGCCCAAAAATTATAATTGTATGCATTCATGTGGTGGTGGTGGTTTGTGGCCAAATAAATCTTTGCATGCTGCCATTGGCAAGTCTTTGTTCAACCAAAACATGATTCAACATACTGAGCTTGTGGTACCAGACCATTCATAATGCAAAAAAAAGACACATTTCTGATTTGAAGAAAAGGAAAGGCAAGATAGGGATTTAGTTATGGATTTTACTTGGACGCCTCCTCTTTTAATACATGTCTATCTTTACAAGAATATCGTGTCACATATTCGGTTTTAGCATCTGTACGCAACTGCTTTGATTATCATCGTGTTATTAACATCTTGAACTTCTATCCTTTTTCTAATATGTTTCATAGTTAATATAATAATCCTTTGTCTATATTTGTTGACAGTGGCCTTTCTTTTGGATGAACATGTTTTTTGATGCATGTTTCAGTCATGTGAATTCATATGTTGCGTATAACGCTTTATGATATCAGTATCCTACATTTGTAGTTTTAATTGTTGATTGTTATAGATGAATTCCATTGCAATAATAGTTTTTGGTAGATGAATGCCATTGCAATATAGGATGATCAGTTCTATCAATCTTGATCTCAATAGTTTAAAATCATGTTACACATACAACACAAATGCACAACAAACGCATCATTAGAGAGTGATTCGAGATGTTCAAGTTAAAACCAATATATGATACTCGATGATAATATGAAAGCTTCATATTCTCATCGATACTCATATATGAAACTAAAAGCGCCACTTAGTCCCCGTCTATCGGTTAACATACGTGCGATGTTCGTCGTGACATAGAACTATACGAAGGTTTTTAAATATCGGACGGTATAGCTCGATACTAACAACCGTCGTATAGTCTATATATGCGACGAGAAGATTCAATCGTATGGTAACCGATAGATTTGTCCCGTGTGGACAAGTTAGGAATGTATAAAGCAAACACCTTCATTCACTTGTGTTTTCATCCGTTTCGAGATATTTCGTCGGTACCTTTCCACTGGTTCTCCGTGTACAAAGATAGATTAGATGTTCATTTCAACGTTGTTTCACAGCTTTGAAATTATTATCTATTCTATTACAGTATACTCGGAGAACAGTGGGGAGGTGCTGCCGAAATTTACTCGAAACGGTTGAAAGCACAAGTGATGGGTGTTCGCTCTATACATTCTTAATGGGATAGAAGCCTTACCCCCGACAGCCGGAACACACACATACAACAAGAATACACAACAAACACATAATTAGAGAGTGATTCGAGATGTTCAAGTTAAAACCAATATATGATACTCGATGATAATATGAAACCTTCATATTCTCATCGATACTCATATATGAAACTAAAAGCACCACTTAGTCCCCGTCTATCGATTAACATACGTGCGATGTTCGTCGTGACATAGAACTATACGAAGGTTGTTAAATATCGGACGGTATAGCTCCGTAGGGAGCTTCAGAGGGCCGGTTCTGCCGCCCGGAGAGCTCCGTAGGGAGCTTCAGAGGGCCGGTCTTGCACCCAGATCGGAGACCCCTTCGATGCCTCCTTCCAAGTGGATTTTTCCACACCTCCAGGTATATTGCACGCATATCCATTTTAAATGTAATATTATAGATATCCATGCCTGTTTATGTCAAAATTACTTATATTGTCAATGTTTGATTGTCTAGTTGTTGGTGATGCGTCCACATCTGGGACAGAGGCCACTCCCGCTCCTCCAGGTATGTTTATATATCATATAGTGCATGTATATTGATTTAGAATGCTATATCATAAATATACACACATTCTTTTTGCTCTTACTTAGATAGTAATTTTTATTACTGTCTAGCTGTAGATGGTGACACCACCGCACCTGCGGGTATGTTTATATATCCTATAGTGCATGCATATTGATTTAGAATATTATATTATTGATCTACACATTCTTTTTGCAATTACTTATATAATCTATTTTTAATTGTCTAATTATAGGTGGTGCGTCCATATCTGACACAGGGGCCACTTCTGCCACTTCCATACCCTCCGCATCGTCTGCAGGTTAGTATAAATAAATATAAAATATTTATTCATTTTACATATGGTCTATAGAATAAATATGAACTTCATGAAAATTTAGCGTCAATGTTTATTTTCTAGTTGGAGGGGATGCGTCCGCATCCGGGACACCGGCTGTTCCTCACCGGAGGAACTATCGTCCCGCTCGTGCTGCTACCCGCGGGCCCAAGCTCGTGCTTTAGTCACCGGAGGTATATATCACACTTCAATTTTTGTTTAACCTTGATTTCTTAATAAAACTTTGTCTTAATATTGATTGTCTTGATATTTCTTGCAGATGCAGGGCCTCCCCATCCCCAGAGGGGGACTCGAGGCCCGAATCAGTCCCATAGGCTGAGGCCTGACAGAGCTAGGGGGGAGGCAGCATTCCCCCTCTTTTTTACTCTTGACTATCGCTATACCGGTCCTCATGCCGAGAGGTTCGGCCGGTATATGGGGGATGAGAGCCGGCTCGTGAAGAACTATCCACTTCACGTTGAGTGGGGCGAGCAGCACCAGCGCTCATTCGCCCGCTTCTTTGATCAGGCTCGGGTATTAATATATATTTTCATTTGATTTATCCAATATATTTATTATTAACACTTGCAATCTAATAAAAATGTTTTTTTTTGTATTTTCAGTTGGATTACGATTTTCAGCCTGTAGCCGACCCTGATCACCCTGGGAGGGTGCTCGACCTTCATGCTCTGTACAATGGCCTGATGAAGAACATGCAGACCAAGGTCCGATACAACAAGAATGAGCTGAAGGCCGACTGCTACTCCCTGTGGTTGGCGACCCCCGAGCGGCCCTCCTATCTACTCCGGCGTTTGCGAGAGTCGACGTAGAGACATGGCCTCTATTGTACGAATATTTTAACTCTCAACGCAAACAGGTATGTATTTTAAAAGTAATTCATTGTTTAGGATATAATTTATATTTTTGTGTTCCTTAATTAGAAAACTAAATGTGAATGCGTTGTGCATAAACAGGCCGCTCAAAATACAGAGAATAGGAAGTCGGCGAAGAGGGGTCGCCCCACTTACACACGTGGCTCGAGAAATATTACTCGAGCCATGGAGTTATCAGTAAATTACAATAGACCGGCCTTTGTGATATAATGCAATATTAAGAGTTATTTTCTAATATATCTAATATTAAGAGTTATTTTCTAATATTGCAGACAGCTCAGACCCTGGCGCAAGGTGGTACACCGAGCGTGTTGTCCGCATATCTTGCCGTCCACGGCACCTTGACAGATCCCGCCACGGGCAAGCTTCGATATCCTGACGTCGCTACCCAGGAGTATTGCGTAAGTGTTAATATTTATTCTACCCATATTTGAAATTTTAGTTTTGGAAGGTTCAAATTTAAATTTTATACTTATACTTTACTGCTTAATGTGGGTGTAGGAGCGGGTGGTTGAGCAAGCCGAAGCCTTGGAGATCGATTTTACCGGACAGAGCGATCCGAGGCCGCTGACCCCTGTCCTGGACGCCGCACACGGAGGGCACCACGGAGGTTGGGAGAGAGGCCGGGGACTGGGCCCTAGCAGGGCCCATATGAGATTAGACTCCACCCCGGCGGTTACTTCCTCCGTCTCCAGTGAGCGACGTGTCCAGCAGGAACTGGAGAGCTTGAAGGCCACCATTCAGGAGTTGAAGGAGATGCTGGTATGTATACTACTTTATAGTAAAATATCATGTCATATTATAGATATCAACATATCCAATATTAGTACGTAGCCTGAGCTTATTTGGTTGTAGACTTAGGTTTGATTAATCATACATACATATCTAATTAAAATAAACTACGGTTTTCCAAACTAGATATCCAAATGGGGTTTCGAAATAACTTGATAATGATATAAATTCGAATAATACATAGTTCTTACACGCTTATTGCACACGTTAGGTCCAGACGCGACAGGGTACATCGGTCGAGCCTCCACATGCATCTCCTTCGGTTGCGGCTCCGCAAGCTACTACATCGGCTGTGGTTCCGCAGACAGCTCCTATAGCTCCACCGCCCGCTCAGACTCCCGCAGCCGCGGCTCCGCAACCCACTACCTCGACGGCGGCTGCGCAGACCACATCTCCAGCTCCACAGCCCGCTTAGACTCCCGCACGCGCCGAATTGCATGGTTTATTGACCGAGGAACAGGCGCGCCAGATTCTAGCGTTTATCAGAGGTGGAGCTGGACCGAGCTAGGGTAGCTTTTTGATTCTTATTTTTTGAAACATGTATTTATTTATATGATACATATTGTACTACATTTTGGACGATATTGATATTGGTGGTCCTACGGTGTTTATATTTATATCATATTCTTTTTTTGGTTTCTTTTGTAGATTATATGCGTGAGATGTGATTATGAATACTGCGATATATGTTGTGTGATGATTAATTTTATATTCGATTGATGTATATATTATTGTGCACTGGGCGAGAAAAAATAAACAGCCCTTTTTTTTAAAAAAAAATGATAGTATGTACCTACGGATTAATCCGTAGGTACACACTTTGCCCCTACGGATTAAACCGTAGGGGCAAAATATCAGGATATCTGATATTTTCCCTGTGATCTCAGTATCAGGGGGGTTGGGTTTGCCCCTACGGATATATCCGTAGGGGCAAACAAATATATCCGTAGGGGCAAACAAATGGCCCTACGGAGTTATCCATAAGGGCAAAATATCAGGAATCCTGATATTTTGCCCCTACGGATAAGTACCTACGTATGTATCCGTAGGGGCTATTACTTGGCCCTACGGATTCATCCGTAGGTACAAGTAATATATTTTTAAAAACCGTAAATAAAATAAATTTGTTTCCCCTACGGGCTAATCCGTAGGGCAAACGGGACCTACACAGAACTCCGTAGGGACAAATATTTATCCGTAGGGGCAAGTTCAGGGCTTCAACTTGCACCTACGGTGTTTGTACCTACAGGGTATTTTAGTGTCCCTACGGATATATCCGTAGGGGCAGTGGTTTGCCCCTACGGGTGAATCCGTAGGGGCAACCCTTATTTATAGTAGTGATAGCTTGTAGGATTCGATTGAGTTAATAGCTAAAGATGAATCTAATAATTCCTAATCTCATCTATTGATAATTTGTAGCTAGATTGATAATGATGATTGAAGATTAGGGATCAATTGAAGAAACTAGGGTTTCTCCTTCTCTATCCCTTGTTTTTTCAATCATAATCATTCGGATCTAGCCTCTAGCAAAGAAAATCATCAATTGTTTGATCCCTAATTTATAACGAAATAATCAAGAAGTGATCTCGCTCCAAATTAGGTCATCAACGATTCTTTTTGCTAAGGTTCACAAATCTCATAAGATTTAAAATTAGTATTAAGATTTGTTCATCATTAGATCTATCGATTCTCTTGAATCCTCCACAAGCGGAGATTTCACTCACACATCATGAAAATTAAAGAATCACAAATAAGATATTTCATAATGCAAGAATGTAATGAAAACGAGATTTAACAATTTATCACCTTCATTAAATCTTCTTCAAATTTACACAACTCTTCAATTTGAGGTACAAGATTAAGCTCTCGATCGCTTCTTTGAAGAGGTGAATTTGTCGTCGATCTTTGCGAAGCTCGATCGCCGTGAGTCGCGAATCGTCGTGGATCTCTTGCTCGGATGATGATCGGCGTTGCGATGAAGGATCGTTGATTTCTCGCTTGAATTGCTTCTCAAAGGATCTTGATTTCTCTTTGGATTTGATCTCAAGTTGTGTCACTCAACTTGAGTTTGAATTGTGGCTCAGTGTGTAATTATTGTGTAACTAATTGAATAACCAATGAACAGCCCCCAAATTTTAGATCTAGATCCCCTTTTATAATTTCAAATGAATCTTCCCTCCAAACCTTGGTTGTTATGCAGAGCCTTCCAGAAGATGCCACGTGGAATTGGAGCGTCCTGAGGAAGCTAGGTCGTTATAAGAAAGATTCTAGAGAAGTCTCGAGCGCCGATGAGTCAACACGGCCGCGGAACCGTGGCGGATCGGCGTGGATCGGCCGTGGATCCGCGGCCATTTAAGGACATATCTGCATTATTTTTCCAGGGTAATTCTGGTGTAGTCTGTAGGGTTTTCTTTTGATGTCTGGAATCTTATAATTCTTTCTTGGTTGCTGCCAGATCTCAAGTGTTTGACTTGTTGCATTTTATCGGCACTTTTGTGATTCCGGCTCTTTGACCTGAAGGATTTTCTGCATACAATCTCGATAAACAGTGTTGAGATATACAAAATCATGCATGTAATAATAAACACTTAATTTTCCTCTAGAATGTCGATTATAACTATAACACAGGGTATTTGGTATTTTCCAGATGAAATTGTAATCCGTGTTATATTTACAATAAACACCCTTATATGATTCATAAGAGTAGGGAAATTGATGTGTTGAGAATACAATATTTTCGACTGATCAGTACCTTCGCGTGGATTCCGAGACGACGGAGCATGGCGTCATCGACTTCGGCAAGCAGGGACCAAGGTGAGTAGATCTATGTCTACGGGGGAAGTTGGGTGGATGGCGTATAGCACTCCCGCAAACTTTGATGGAAACCGATTTATATATAGAACATGGTTAGGGGAACTTTTAATAGAAAACTATAGATAGAGTTAAAGGATAGTTAGAGAAACCATATTAGAAGGAATATGATACGACTAATATGTGATGACGGGATTTAAGGATGATGTTTGATAATATTGCCGTTTAGGGTACTATAAGACTAGATAGCCGACGTAAATATGTCATCCGAACCATACCTATTTCCAAACTGAAGAATTGTATGCATCTCTTAAACAGATACCTTGAGGGACGTTACGGATTTTCAAATGATATCTTTTCCTTAAAAACACCGTAACCCCTACTTTCAAAACTACGATTAGCATCTTTTAAAAACTGATTGCATGGTTCGGGTGTGTATGTTAGATTAGATACGTATGCTTATAGTAAAGGTATAATGTAATTGTAAATTGACCTTATGTGAGATATAGATGCGATGAAAAGAGAATACGATTTGACGTGTGATATGATGATATGTTGGTATACGGATGCAAGTCGATTGAGATGATTGATACCTTTCCGGTCCCCCGATATGAGATTGTTATGGATGTGATCTGGGATATAGGCACATAGGTATATATAGTGTTGTGAATCATGTGTGATATGTCGTACGAGACGTTAGGTCCGTACCCCTCATTGTCATATAGGATAATAGGATCCCTGTTGGTTTAATGCCGCCGTACGATGATTTTCTGTACGTGATAAGTTTGACTTGATGATTGATCCATACCCATGACTAGAGGATGCCGTACGATGGATTATACCGTACGTAATGTTGTGAGGCTGGATGCCGATTGATAGATTCACCGACTCGATCATGTTAGATACATATACCTTATAGCTTTTAGCTGATGATTTACTTTATGCTGCATTCATGTTATTCTCATTGCATTTCATATACCTGTGCTAGTACACTTACACCATTATCGATGATGCGTATGTTACACGTACATAGATTGCCGGCTCACACACTTCATCATCGATAATTGCCATGTCACTACACAGTAGGATTGCTGCATCATGATATGACTCCTTGCATGAGTTAGTTACTATGTTCACATCACCGTTTCTTGCTACATGATATACGGATATGCTTACATTTCTGTTATATGTCGCATACATCATGCTTTACGATTATATGCACTGAGATGTTGTTTTCATGAGATTTCCGGATTTGAGAACCGTGGTTATTTCAAAAGAAAGATGCATTGTTTTAAAAATCCGGTTTCTCTTGATATGATATTTCGAGATGTCCACCATGAGTTTTCTCGGTTCTGAGATTTGCTTTCGAGACCCGATTCGAGGAGTGGAGGAACCGTTTGCGGGTACATGGTGGGCCCGGTATGGTACCCGGGGCGAGAGAGAGATTTTGTGGGGATGACGATAAACCTGGCAGGGAAGCACTACCTACCGGTGATTGTATTTGGACTCGAAGGTTATCCGGAGGATATCGACCGGGGTGTGCGGCGCCTGAGATATATGAGGATTTACGTGTCGATACTGGACACGGGTTTCATGATGTTTTGAGTGTCGATGTCGGACACTCGGGTTCCATGATTTTGATGTGTCGCGAGAGACACACGTTGATTTATATCCTCATACCTTCATGCATATGCTTTTATGATATTTACATGCATGATGTTGCTGTGTCATTGGTTGACACGTGGACGAGATCGACATACATACATACATTGATTATATTGTTGGATGATATCCACATGCTGATAGGCATTTATTTATAGTGTTGGCACATATTCAGATATGGTCACCCTAGATATCACAGTATTACCTTTATGATATAGTTAATCTAGGAGTCGTTGTTTATTCGATTTCTACTTGTAGATGTTTTTCTACTCACGAGTTGGCAACTCACCTCCCTTGTGCCACAGTTCTTGCAGGTTGACCGCATGGATCAGCAACGGCTTCGCTGGCACACAGTTGCATTTGGGTGTTTTGCATTGGTAGGTGAGACATTTGTATCGTACCCACTCTTTTATTTATATTTCATATTGTATCTAGTCAACTCCATCAATCAAAATTAGTAATTGTATAAGTAATGAGACTTAGTGAGACTTGTAGTTGCGAGACTTGAGCGATAGGTTTTATGTTCGCCTTTTGGGTTGATATCTCGCTTTATTCTTTATCTTTGGTGTTGATCTTCTCCGTTGGGCGTCGTATACTTATATTTATGCTTTGCGTGGTTGTGGATCCGCCGTTTGGCGAAGAGCTAGCTCCCGCTTGGGGATGCCTTTTATATTATTATGTATTTGTGGTTTTGGATCAAAATATACAAGGGAGGTGCTGCCCAAATTTTTTAAAAGACGAAAAATGTTTTTCAACTAATAAACTCGCTTGCATTTTCATGTTCTAGTATCTATGCACTTAATAAACCGGTTGTTTTCATTATACTTTTTTTCAAAACTGCACCTCTTTTATTTTCTTAAAAGGGTTTAAATTTCTGGGCTTTGTCTTACTTAAATTCCGTTACGCCTTTAGACGTTGCGTGATTTAAGTGCCGGTCACGAGCTAAATTTCGGGTCGTGAAATCAACCCATGTAGATGGGAGATGGATGATCCCATATCCATTGGTGTTTGACATCAGAGATAGTATACGGGTGCTCAGTGGAGACTGGGTACACTGAACGGACTCGCCGAGAACTCCTAGATGGTATTATACCTATCGTTAGATAGCAGTTCTCTGGTGACACTGGTACAGGTTAGTCTGTAGACCCGAGATCGTCATAGAGTCTTGTATGATTCCCACTGTGCTTTGATTTCCACCTTACCATGTTTAAGAGAACGTGCAAAACGGTGGCTTTTGGGTACAATCCCGAATCACATGGAGGCAATGAGCGATAGAAGAGGTTTCGTCTCTCCCGGTATTGGGTGTTGATGTTGCGCTGTGCTCGATTAGCTATAACAGGAAGTCCCTGGCCAGGGCTGCTTCAAAGATATACTGGTAAGTGTTATCAGTAGTTTCTCGACCCGTTATGAGCCTCACATCGGCACGACTTATCGAGTTACTGCGGTCTGACGTTTACCACCCATAGACGAGATATGCGATATATCAGACGAAGAGACCGGACTGTACAGTAATGTTACTGATTGGATTCGCAGGAGTGTGAGCAGACTTGCTTGTTGATCTTCTAATCGCTCAATACCCGGGTGGCCGTTATGTTTAGCAGACCGCTTGCGGCTTGTGGGTGTGTGATATGATCATCACCTACTGCCGGCGTATTGACGAGTCTTTAGAGTCCTACACAGAGATTTCCTGGCTCAAGCGAAACGGAGTAGGAGCACATATGTGATATGTGCGGGACAGAGATTAATACGATATGAGATACTGTATTCTATTCTCGTGATTTGTGACATAGCTCGGTTATATGCGATATAGTCGGGTTATCGGATCAAGTGTTGATTCGATAAGTTGTTACATATGATATTAGTCGGTTATATGTGATATAGCCGGATTATTAAATCAAGAGTTGATTTGATAATCTAATTTATAATTATATATTTGATATATTAATTTACATTAACTAGTATTAGCTCACTTAAGATTTCTTTTCTCACTTGATATGCGCATTGTATATATGTGATATATATTTGTGTACATGTTTGTGTCATGTTTGATGATATATGTAACTTGGGTGTGTGTATGACTTACACCATGTTAGAGATAATCCTAGGGTTTTTATTTATTATGGTAATTACAAAATGGTGGCATTTTGTCATGAATAGTAGCTTGTGGAAGCTTGTATTGTTCATTGACCAAGTCCACTCTTTTGTTTTGCCTAAGATAGTTATTAACCCAACCTTTTATCCTAGCCATGGTTAACTCTCTACAAGGGTTAAGGTATATCATATACTCACCATGGTTTATTGTCTAACCTCATGATTTTATTCTTTCATTCACTTGATAATTATCATGAGAGTTATCTTCTTCTTCTTCCTCAAAGCTTTCTAGCTTCAATGGAGATGCGAGAAAATGAGTGAGAAAATCAAATCTAAAGTGAGCAAAATTCCCACTTCATCATCCTCTACTACTTGTCATTTAGTATAGGGTGTTTTCTTCACTAATTCTACAATTAGTGAAGAGGTAGTTTGGGTTAGTGTCGCCTCGACGTAGATCATCTTCGACCTCGAAGACTTCGATGCAAACATGTTCATTTCTTCATGGGAGCGTCTCTAGAGTTCGGGACTTCATGATCGTAGCGAAGGGACTACTAAACGGAGCTAATGAAGTGCATGACCGGTCTATAAAGGTTGTATTCCTTGTTCACTTTACTTGCAAAGTAGTTTGCATTTCATTCCGTCGCATTTTCTAGTATACGATTCTATGTTAGTGTCACGCCCCGCTTCCCAGAGTACGCAGGATTGGGCACGTAACATAGCCAACCATGCTACCTGTGGGTAGGAAGTATCCATCCACAGTCACATTACGGTTGTAAGGATATCAAGAACAAGATAAAGTACTAATCTAACACATGTCCAAATCCATAATAACAAGAAATCAATGAACAATAAGTGCGGAAGCAAATGATCCAATATAACAATAGAAAGGTACGTCCCATAATGCGGGATCGCACCTGGAAATAAAATGCAATAAACAAACTAACCACTATAGAACTCAAATCAGCCTGCTGGCTGAAGTACTCCTGCACGGTCGGCGACAGTGGTAAAGAATCTGGGCCATGCAAAACCCAGACGTCAGCGCGTCATGACATCAAGTATATAATGTAAACATGGTGATAAGCAATGCAAATATGAACATGAATAAAGCAGTACTAAGAAATAACAGAGCAGGGTAATGTGCAATGGTGACTAAACTGTCCTATCAGGTTTTCTACTCTGATGTCTTTGAAACCAATTGATGAATCGTCGATGTAACCCAATAGTATCCCGTACATACCCGGGACCACGGCCACAATATTCTCGGCGGCAGCCGAGACATGCCGTTAGGCACAGAATAGGAAAGTGTTAGTATCCCGTACATACCCGGGACCACGGCCACAATATTCTCGGCTGAAACCGAGACATGCCGTTAGGCACAGAATAGGAAAGTGTACACTCGGTATTACCCCGTACATACCCGGGATCACGGCCACAATATTCTCGGCTGAAACCGAGACATGCCGTTAGGCACAGAATAGGAATGTGTACACTCGAACGGTAGTGAACTTTCGAGTTACAAGTCAGGTTCATCTTTGATTTCCCCATACCCCCAAGCTATGTATGTCAGGTCAGGTATTCAGTAGTCAAGGACTAATGCCAACACAAAATCCGGTAAGAGTAGGTCTGTCTGGATAGACAGCAGGGATGGTCGGGTTTGTCGGCATTAGGCATGAAATCATGAAACAAGTAATGTCATGGTACAACAGGATGAGTTGGTATGTATGTATATGTCATGTGTAGCAGGGTCAGGCCAATGTGTAGTGCAATCGGGTATGTGCTCATAACAGGTATGCAATCAAATAATGAACAGCAGCAGGAAACAGTAAATAACCATATTATTCCATGTAACGACAGTGATGTTTTGTATTCTCTTATTAACAGGTTCAAGCACCCTTGGGGTGCAATAATCACTGGGTAGTGCAAAATCAATAACAGAACGTAATAAAGCTGTATATGTGTACAATTACTGTCCTTTAAGTAGCAAAATGATTAACTGGTAGTTTGGTTATTAGGGTTACAGTGGCAAATACGGTTCAGGTTACGTATCACGATATATATAATATTCCGTCCAATTGAGCAAGGTAACAACACTAGTTAATATTAACAGGTTTTAGGAGTCAAGTATACTTAATTAGTCTAACATAGCATGTAGCAAGTAATACTTGCCTCAGAACAAGGGTCGAGATGCAGGCGGCCTGATGCACAAGTCACGACACGGCGTGTGAAACGGCGCGACACGGTACTGGGTCTTGGCGCGATCTGCTGCGCGGTACGGACGCGATCTGCGGCGCGGTCTGGTGCGCGATACGGACGCGATCTGCGGCGCGGTCTGGTGCACGGTACGGGCGCGATATGGTCACGATCTGCAGCGCGATCTGGTGCACGGTACGGGCGCGATACGGTGTACACCCAAACGGCGAACAGCGGGACCACACGGACTGGAGTACTTCGCTGGAGAGTCGGGTCCAGTCGTCGGCACGGCCGGCTTCCGGCAAAAGTCACGGCAACGAGGTTAGCAACGATGATAAACGTAATACGATCAGCGGAGGGGTTATTGCACAAAAGGAAAGATGAGGAAGCTTACAGAGAGATATACCAGGGTGACCCCGGCGAGCTCGACGGCGCTGGAACGCCGGCGAGGCAACGACGGCGGCTGCAAAGGCTTGAATGGCCTCGGGGTTCGTGGGAGAGGGTGCTGCGACGAGTGGAGGAGAGGGTGGTCGGCTCTGGTAGTCGAGGGGGAGACGGAGGTGGCTCTGGTGACGACGGCGAGGATCGCCGGCGCGTTCTCCGGCGAACAGCGGAGGGTAGGTGATGGGGTTATGGGCTCGGGTTGGTGGTCCGGCGAGGGGAGGAGGGAAGCGACGACGAGGTCGGGACGAGGATGGTGAGAGGGAGTCGCGGGAGTCGTCGGCGACGAGAGGCGGCGTCGACGTCGGGCTCTGCAGTGGTTGGAGGCGTCGTCGGGGTTGGGTGCAGGTGCGGAAATCGGCGGAGGAAGGAGGTAAGTGGGTGCGGTGAGGTCGACGAGGTGGTGACGGCGACGGCGATGTCGTGAGGAGGTCGGCGGTGAGGTCGCGAGGCTAGGGTTAGGGCTTGGAGGGGTTCTCTCGTGATCGAGAGGGGCGAAGGCGGCTGCATGGATAAATACAGGAGGAGAGAGAGAGAGGGAGATTTGAGGGAAGAGAGAGATAGAGAGAGGCGGTTTGAAGGGGGCCCCACGAGGGTACAGTCCTCGCTGTGATTGGCTGAGGCAAGATATAAAAAGGAGTTTGGAAGGATTTTGGGAAAGATTTGCCGTGAAAGAATATATTTTCGTATATATATTAGTTTAAGATATTAAATTAAAATGGGCCTTTTTGGCGCGAAATGAAACATTTCCAAATCGCGCCCGGGTTGCGCCCAAATGCTCCAAATTCAAATTATAGGATTTTAAGCGGGTTCCAAATTTTGAAAAGAGGTGTTTAATGATTAAAATGCATGCCCCCAAGTCGGACACTTGCACGCGCGCGTAGTCGTCCAAACTTGCCCGTTTAGCCAAACGGGACAGAATCTCGACACGCGGACGCTACCACGCGACTAGTGGCGACGAGTAGGCCAACATGGACACTTTTAATTTCATTTTAGGAGTTAAAATTTGTTATGTGCCAAAATGACTTAACCGGTTAAAATTTAGCAATAAACCCCAGAAAAACAGAATAATTGGAAAAGAGCAATATATAACCCTCAACTAGTAATATAAATAGTATTATTGGGCTCGGGTGTTACATCATACCCAACTACAAAAGAATTTCGTCCTCGAAATTCCGAGAATACAAGATAGCTAATTACTGGAAAAGGTGAGGGAATTTTTGCCGGATCTCGTCTTCTCGCCCCCAAGTGGATTCTCCATGCGATCGATTACCCCAAGAAACTAGCACAAGAGGGATAACCTTGTTCTTAAGAACCTTTTCTCTTCGATCCTTGATTTCAACTGGTCGCTCTTCAAAAGTCAGGTCCTCCCGTACGGTCAACTCCGAATGATCCAAGACATGAGTCTCATCACGAACATACCTCCGTAGTTGAGACACATGAAACACATCGCGAACTCCTACTAATGACTATGGTAACGCCAACCGGTACGATACCTCTCCAACACGCTCCAATATCTCGAAGGGTCCAACGAGTCGGGGACTAAGCTTTCCCCGACTTCCAAAGCGAATCACCCCTCTAGTCGGTGATATCTTCAGGAATACCAAATCACCCACGGCGAACTCTAGAGGTCTTCTTGACGTGTCGGCCCAACTTTTCTGTCTGTCTTGAGCTGCCTTCATATGCTTCCTGATTGTATTCACCTTCTCGACTGTCTGTACCACCAAATCTGGTCCTAGTAACCTTCGTTCACCAACATCAGCCCAACAAACCGGTGAACGGCACTTACGACCATACAACGCTTCAAACGGAGCCATCTGAATAGTTGCTTGGAAGCTATTGTTGTACGAAAACTCCACCAGGTGTAGATGATCTTCCCAAGAACCTTTGAAGTCCAACATGCAAGCCCTCAACATATCTTCAAGGGTCTGGATCGTTCTCTCCGATTGTCCATCAGTCTGAGGATGATAAGCTGTGCTAAACTTCAATCGAGTCCCCAAACTTTCTTGTAAACTCCTCCAAAAGTGCGACAAGAACCGAGTGTCCCGGTCGGACACGATGCTTACCGGTACTCCATGCAACCTGACAATCTCCTGCATGTATCGTTCTGCCAAAGTCTCTGTCGATTGACCAACCCGAAAAGGAATAAAGTGAGCTGCTTTGGTTGACCGATCGACAATCACCCATACTGCATTGTTGGCCTTTGGACTCCGCGGTAAAGCCGTCACGAAATCCATGGTTATATGTTCCCACTTCCACTGAGGAATCGGAAGTAGTTGCAACAAACCAGCGACCCTTTGGTGTTCAGCCTTGACTTGCTGACACACCAAGCACTTAGCCACGAAGCGAGTAATCTCCCATTTCATACCTTTCCACCAGAAATGCTGTCGAATGTCTCGGTACATCTTTGTCCCTCCTGGATGTACAGAGTAAGTTGAACTGTGTGCCTCCTTCATAAGCTCTTCACGCACATCCCCTTTTGGCACACACACACGGCTACCATATCTCAACAAACCATCTTCGTGGATCAGTAAATCGGTTCGTAGTCCGGCTTCAACCTGCTCTCGAAACTTTTGTAGTCTAGGATCCTGCGATTGTGCCGCTTTAACCTTCTCAACTAAGGACGATTGTACTTGCAACTGCATCAACTGTCCCGTAGTATGTGGTAGCACAACCTCCAAGTCAAATCTCTGAAAATCCGCAATGATCTCCCTTTGTGCGGTCAATACCTGAATTGCTGGTAACCGACTTAGCGCATCTGGCACGACGTTAACTTTTCCCGGATGGTACTTAAGGTCAAGGTCGTAGTCGGCCGTCAGCTCCAAGTCATGAGTTGGATAATTCTTCTCATGGGTCTTCAGTTGTCTTGATGCGTATGCGACGACTTTCCCATTCTGCATCAAAACACATCCCAATCCCTTTCCGGATGCGTCGCTATGAATCACCAGTCCTCCTGAATAATCTGGTACGGTCAGGATAGGGGCGGTTATCAACTTCTGCTTCAACGTCTCGAAGGCCAATGCACATCCATCCGTCCAAACAAACGGTACCTCCTTACGCGTAAGCTTGGTTAACGGCTCAGCTAAACGAGCGAAGTTCTCCACAAATCTTCTGTAGTAATCGGCGAGTCCAAGAAAACTTCTTATCTCCGCAACATTCTTTGGAATAGGCCAATCTCGAACTGCTGTAATCTTCTCGGGATCAACGGCGATTCCATTGCCCGACACAACATGCCCCAGAAACTTCACTTCTTCCAGCCAGAATTCGCACTTACTCAACTTCGCGAATAATTTCTCTTGTCTTAGCGTCTGCAATGCAATCCTTAAATGCTCAGCATGTTCCTCCGGACTCTTCGAGTACACCAGAATATCGTCAATGAATACCACAATAAACTGGTCCAAGAACGGTGAAAAGATCCTGTTCGTCAAATCCATAAATATTGCTGGCGCATTAGTCACTCCGAAGGGCATCACCAGATACTCGAAATGTCCATATCGAGTTCGAAACGCCGTCTTGCAAATGTCTTCGGCTTTCACTCGGACCTGATGATATCCTGATCGCAAGTCCAGTTTCGAGAATACCCTCGCGCTACCAAGCTGCTCAAAAGTTCTCCAATGCGAGGGATCGGGAACTTGTTCTTAATAGTCACCCGGTTCAATTCTCGATAATCAATGCACATCCTTCTCGTGCCATCCTTCTTCTTTACTAAAAGAACTGGAGCTCCCCACGGTGAGTTGCTGCTTCGAATCCATCCCTTCTCGAGTAATTCACCAACTTGTTTCTTAACTTCCTCCAATTCCACCGGTGCCATCAGATAATAAGATTTTGATACTGGCGCTGCACCAGGAATAAGGTCAATCGCAAACTCCACCTCTCGCTTCGGCGGTAAGCCTGATATATCTTCAAACACATCCATAAAGTCACGAACAACTGCCGGCCCTTCATTACTATCCACTACCATTGCTGCCAGAACACTGTTTGTCGGCCTAGCCCTAAACTCGACTGGCCCGACAGAACTTCTTCCTTACCGTAACTGTTGTCTGCATCGTTGGCCGCGAAAGGTCCAGCGAGACTACTGAGTCTCCTCCATTCTGCTGCATGCACGTCCACGGTTGCCCCATTCTGCCTTATTCCGATGAACTTCTCTTCCATTTCCTCCGCGCCGTTCGCGGAAGGACTTCTCCAGGAAACTCTTAGAGAAATCCGCCCACTGCTTGGCTGGCAACGGCTCCTCCAGACCAGTGAAAGTAGACGGACCCAAAAGTCTAAAATCTGCTACAGTCTCTACTCGTTCGACTGGTCTAGTTCCATCGTTGTTTACAGACTGCTGAACGATTTGCAAACCTTCCTGAAACGAATCTGCTATTGCTGGATCAGCTCAGTCTGTCTCTTTGATTTCCAGCATTCCTCTTATCACTCCAAGCATGGCGGCTTCGTCCACACGCCTCTGGTAAGTCTTCAACTTCTTACCTGTCATAATCCTGAACTCAAAACACCCAACATTAGCATGATGATAGATTCTGAATGTGGATCAAGGCTAGAACTCCAAGATACTTAAATAGAGTGCTGCATTGTAGCTATGCCGCGGTATCATAGCCGCAATTACTTAACTCCACCCAAGTCGCCCAAGTCCTAGGGATAACAAGAAATCAGGTTTCCGAGTCGACATGCAAAGTAAGTTTGCACGTCGTAAAAGATATAATCAGGAAGAATGTGATTCAAGAATGGTAAAACGGTCAATGTGGCTGGACATGTTTCCTAAACACGGGTATTCTGATTCGTGTATTGGGTACAATACCCAACTACAAAAGAATCAACCCGACTAACCTATGTCTCTGATACCAAAAGAACCATGTCACGCCCCGCTTCCCAGAGTACGCAGGATTGGGCACGTAACATAGCCAACCATGCTACCTGTGGGTAGGAAGTATCCATCCACAGTCACATTACGGTTGTAAGGATATCAAGAACAAGATAAAGTACTAATCTAACACATGTCCAAATCCATAATAACAAGAAATCAATGAACAATAAGTGCGGAAGCAAATGATCCAATATAACAATAGAAAGGTACGTCCCATAATGCGGGATCGCACCTGGAAATAAAATGCAATAAACAAACTAACCACTATAGAACTCAAATCAGCCTGCTGGCTGAAGTACTCCTGCACGGTCGGCGACAGTGGTAAAGAATCTGGGCCATGCAAAACCCAGACGTCAGCGCGTCATGACATCAAGTATATAATGTAAACATGGTGATAAGCAATGCAAATATGAACATGAATAAAGCAGTACTAAGAAATAACAGAGCAGGGTAATGTGCAATGGTGACTAAACTGTCCTATCAGGTTTTCTACTCTGATGTCTTTGAAACCAATTGATGAATCGTCGATGTAACCCAATAGTATCCCGTACATACCCGGGACCACGGCCACAATATTCTCGGCGGCAGCCGAGACATGCCGTTAGGCACAGAATAGGAAAGTGTTAGTATCCCGTACATACCCGGGACCACGGCCACAATATTCTCGGCTGAAACCGAGACATGCCGTTAGGCACAGAATAGGAAAGTGTACACTCGGTATTACCCCGTACATACCCGGGATCACGGCCACAATATTCTCGGCTGAAACCGAGACATGCCGTTAGGCACAGAATAGGAATGTGTACACTCGAACGGTAGTGAACTTTCGAGTTACAAGTCAGGTTCATCTTTGATTTCCCCATACCCCCAAGCTATGTATGTCAGGTCAGGTATTCAGTAGTCAAGGACTAATGCCAACACAAAATCCGGTAAGAGTAGGTCTGTCTGGATAGACAGCAGGGATGGTCGGGTTTGTCGGCATTAGGCATGAAATCATGAAACAAGTAATGTCATGGTACAACAGGATGAGTTGGTATGTATGTATATGTCATGTGTAGCAGGGTCAGGCCAATGTGTAGTGCAATCGGGTATGTGCTCATAACAGGTATGCAATCAAATAATGAACAGCAGCAGGAAACAGTAAATAACCATATTATTCCATGTAACGACAGTGATGTTTTGTATTCTCTTATTAACAGGTTCAAGCACCCTTGGGGTGCAATAATCACTGGGTAGTGCAAAATCAATAACAGAACGTAATAAAGCTGTATATGTGTACAATTATTGTCCTTTAAGTAGCAAAATGATTAACTGGTAGTTTGGTTATTAGGGTTACAGTGGCAAATACGGTTCAGGTTACGTATCACGATATATATAATATTCCGTCCAATTGAGCAAGGTAACAACACTAGTTAATATTAACAGGTTTTAGGAGTCAAGTATACTTAATTAGTCTAACATAGCATGTAGCAAGTAATACTTGCCTCAGAACAAGGGTCGAGATGCAGGCGGCCTGATGCACAAGTCACGACACGGCGTGTGAAACGGCGCGACACGGTACTGGGTCTAGGCGCGATCTGCTGCGCGGTACGGACGCGATCTGCGGCGCGGTCTGGTGCACGGTACGGGCGCAATACGGTCACGATCTGCAGCGCGATCTGGTGCACGGTACGGGCGCGATACGGTGTACACCCAAACGGCGAACAGCGGGACCACACGGACTGGAGTACTTCGCTGGAGAGTCGGGTCCAGTCGTCGGCACGGCCGGATTCCGGCAAAAGTCACGGCAACGAGGTTAGCAACGATGATAAACGTAATACGATCAGCGGGGGGGTTATTGCACAAAAGGAAAGATGAGGAAGCTTACAGAGAGATATACCAGGGTGACCCCGGCGAGCTCGACGGCGCTGGAATGCCGGCGAGGCAACGACGGCGGCTGCAAAGGCTTGAATGGCCTCGGGGTTCGCGGGAGAGGGTGCTGCGACGAATGGAGGAGTGGGTGGTCGGCTCTGGTGGTCGAGGGGGAGACGGAGGTGGCTCTGGTGACGACGGCGAGGATCACCGGCGCGTTCTCCGGCGAACAGCGGAGGGTAGGTGATGGGGGTATGGGCTCGGGTTGGTGGTCCGGCGAGGGGAGGAGGGAAGCGACGACGAGGTCGGGACGAGGATGGTGAGAGGGAGTCGCGGGAGTCGTCGGCGACGAGAGGCGGCGTCGACGTCGGGCTCTGCAGTGGTTGGAGGCGTCGTCGGGGTTGGGTGCAGGTGCGGAAATCGGCGGAGGAAGGAGGTAAGTGGGTGCGGTGAGGTCGACGAGGTGGTGACGGCAATGGCGATGTCGTGAGGAGGTCGGCGGTGAGGTCGCGAGGCTAGGGTTAGGGCTTGGAGGGGTTCTCTCATGATCGAGAGGGGCGAAGGCGGCTGCATGGATAAATATAGGAGGAGAGAGAGAGAGGGAGATTTGAGGGAAGAGAGAGATAGAGAGTGGCGGTTTGAAGGGGGCCCCACGAGGGTACAGTCCTCGCTGTGATTGGCTGAGGCGAGATATAAAAAGGAGTTTGGAAGGATTTTGGGAAAGATTTGCCGTGAAAGAATATATTTTCGTATATATATTAGTTTAAGATATTAAATTAAAATGGGCCTTTTTGGCGCGAAATGAAACATTTCCAAATCGCGCCCGGGTTGCGCCCAAATACTCCAAATTCAAATTATAGGATTTTAAGCGGGTTCCAAATTTTGAAAAGAGGTGTTTAATGATTAAAATGCATGCCCCCAAGTCGGACACTTGCACGCGCGCGTAGTCGTCCAAACTTGCCCGTTTAGCCAAACGGGACAGAATCTCGACACGCGGACGCTACCACGCGACTAGTGGCGACGAGTAGGCCAACATGGACACTTTTAATTTCATTTTAGGAGTTAAAATTTGTTATGTGCCAAAATGACTTAACCGGTTAAAATTTAGCAATAAACCCCAGAAAAACAGAATAATTGGAAAAGAGCAATATATAACCCTCAACTAGTAATATAAATAGTATTATTGGGCTCGGGTGTTACAGTTAGGGTTTGCTAGTACGGCTAAATTTTTAATATGGCATAGACGATACCTCCCGAAACCTTGCTGCCGTGCTAGGGAACCCTACAGTGGTATCAGAGCCATTCTAGAAAATTAGACGGATTTTGTTAAGATTACGAAACCAAAATACTCCAAAACTTGAAACACGGAAACTCACTGTCTGTCGATTTTAAAAAGTCCTCTAAAAAATTTTTAAACAACTGCAGAATATCACATGAGATGTAACATGAACACAGTGTAAATTTCAAGGGGTATGCTCAGATTTTGGCCGAGCAGAATGGTGGTTTGGCCAGGAGGACGGCCAAAAATTGTTCTTTTTGCTTGAAATTTGCAGGGTGTTCCAGTGACCAGGTTTTGGTGTTTCAGGTGTTGTTTGTTTTTGCTAATTTTGCATGTGATGTGATCTTACACTATAAGAAATTCGGAGTGTTTCGTATTCTTAGTTTTTACATTGTTTCGGGTATTCACATATTGTCTAGGCAAAGTTAAAAAGTTCGATCGAATGTCAAAAACCCATTTTTCCAAGTTTAGGGTATTCGGAAAAATATGCAAGTAATTCTGTGGACCCTCTAGAAGAATGTAACCCTAACTCGACATAATGACCATGGAAACGCTTTCGAACCTTAGGGTTTGCGGCAGTTCTGCGGTGCCATTAATGAGGCTTGGGTCTGCCCTTCTACGGCTGGTGCATAGGTGTTGTGGCATGTTCTGGGTATTATTGAACTGTGCTCAAGTGTTGAGCTGTCGGGAAATTATGGGACTTTGATGATTCGATAGAAAAGTTTAACGTCGTCCGGATATCATGTGATGGGATACAATACTTGGAATCAAAACTAATTGGAATTTTAGAAATCTAGCAATTTAGTCTAATTTGATCGGTTACCACGGGATTTTGATGAGATCAAAAGTCCGTCGCAATCACGTAGCGTACGCGGATACTCGCCGGGTAACATTATTAGATAGCCACGCTCCATAGCCCCGACTAAGTGACTGTAGGAGAACCCCGTTGCTAAAAGCATCCGTTCGGGTGCTCGCGGCTGTGGTGTTCCGCCTTAGTGCACTTCGTCGACGGCATTGGGGGGTGCGGCCGTATACTAAAGTTTCCGACGAGCATTCGATCAGGATGTCGGGAATCTTTTTGAATCGCTCGACTTGTTATTGAAAAGTGCGGGGTTTATAATTGTTAGGCATGTGATGTCTAAGGAATTCATTTGGTTAGGCATGAAATCCGGAATATGAGATATTTTGGGTTTATGATGTCTAAGGTGGTTGCGGATTCCAATTGTTGTAGTTTTCACTTTCTTTTCTGCGACCATAAGTGTAATATGTGATGTATCGCCGGTTTCGTTGCTATACGTCAACGATAATTGGGATACACATATTTACTTACGTTGATAACATGTGATGTTATGTGTTGCTGTGATATGTTATATTGGATCGTCGTGTTTTGAATAGCCGAGGGTTTTTATGTGAGATGAGAGTTTTTCATTTTCATTCATGTAAAAACTTGTATGTAATATTCTTTTATTGGGGCACTTCCGGGTTGAGGAAGATGCCACCGTTTATGTATATTATTTACTTTTCCGCATTAGGATAGACCCAAGGAGGGGAGCACAAGTAACCGGGTTCTAGAGTCCAGTGGGAGACCATCTCGAGGAGTCGAGACCGGGTCTCCTAACTCTAGAATTGGTAGGGTTGCTTGTCGCTCTCGTAGGGGTTTAGGGATGTGGGTTTGGCTATTCATCACGCCCGTAGAATCCGTGTTTTATACAGGCTTAATTTAAAACTCGGAAATCCTAGTATATCCAATATTTCATATGTTGTGTTCTGCTGCGATATTCTGTGATATGATCACTGTATATGTTGAGATAGATACTGTATATAGTATATGTAATATATTATATAGACATTGCTTATTTTTTTCACCCGCGCTAGCCCTGGCCCGCTCTGCCGTTAGTTACCTAACCTAACGGTGCATGACGGGACATCGAGGCGAATGTGGATGGCATAAGCGTATGTTGTATTTATCTGTGATACTTAGGTAACTTAAAATGATGGGACTTCATTAATGAGATTAATGAAAGAAAATAAACCTAAAGATGTTATGGAATCGAATTTTCAAAAACAGGTAGCTCTAGTTCTTGCTTTGCATGTCGGTATTCCTTGTAGAATATCCAGCACCTTATTCGATAAGGAAAGAGCCGAGATCCTTTCACCGGGAGTGACCTCTTTAGCAATAACTGGCAGATGCTACAACCCTCGGTTTTGTCTTTTTATTGTTTTTCTAGTTCTTGCTTTGCATAGTGGTATTGTGAATATCCTGCATCTCATTCGACGAGGAAAGAGCCGAGATCCCTTCACCGGGAGTGACCTCTTTAGCAAAACTAGCAAAGGCCTCAAAAACACTCCATTTTAAATCATTTGATTCTACAACGATATCAAGTTCATTATACTCATGGTTTTCTTAAAAACCTACGTAGCTCTCCGTCATTTCAGATAAGTTCTACTTTAGTATTCGTGCTGCGGTAGTTTGGCCTCCGTCAAGGAGTAGTGTACGGTAGCTGATTAGTGCTTGTCTGTTAGCATATGATGCGATTGGATTAGGGTATTCGTACGGCGTAGTTTGGCCTCCGTCAAGGGCCGTGCGGGTGGGTCTAATTCAATCAGGAAATGACGGGTTGAACTTGACTAGCGGATTATGGGTAGTTTGGCCTTCGTCAAGGTCATAGGACGCTAGGGGTAAAAACCATTATCGAGAATTTCAAGTGTTGAAATTTGCAATGAGATTGCATACCTTCTATGAGATAGTTGGATCCCAATACCCACTGCTAGTAAGAGTTACTCCTGGGAGATTTTTACACATTACAATTAGCCGATCAAGTAGGTGTCTAGAAAGGTGTCAACGGGGTTACGCCCCTGGGAAAACGAGGTTTATTTTAATTAGGTCCGTGCGAAAGCACGGGGAACCTCCCTCAAAGTACCGGCACTGGCCTAGCTGAAAGATTGGCGAATTTGTAAGGTGTAATTAATCCCGGCTAGTCTTTCCTTTTAGGGTTTGAAGGAAGATTTGATAAAAACAGTGGGAGCCATCCTGATTAGATAAAATAATAACCAATCTAATCTTGCAAGAGCATACGCTGAGTGTTTTCTTCTCTCTCTCTCCATGTAGAGACCATGTCACGCCTTAATCAAAATAATAATACGGATGTATTGACCGAACCCGCTTGTTATACTGAGCTAGGGAACGTTGGTCCCGCTCTAACTTATAATTGTTATAAGACCGAGCAGGAAATAGGGGATTACCAGGATTACCGTGCCGCCCAAATGAAGAAAGTGCGTGATGATGCATCTTCTTCGGGTGTGTTCATTACCGAGAACTGTTTCTCAGTATCCTCTACGTCCTGGGTATGAGATATCGGATCAGGATCCCACATATGTAATCTGTTACATGGACTAAAGATAGGTAGAGAACTGGGAATGGGTGATAAAGTTTCAAGAGTTGGAAACGGTGCAATTGTTGCAGCCAAGATGTTGGCAGTTATCACCCTATATTACCAAATACATTGATTCTGAACGAATGTTATTAGATACCGAACCTGAAATACAACATCATATCAGTCTCTTTATTTAGCAAAGAAGGATATAATTTTGTATTGTTGGATAATGTTTTAAACATTTTCCTATATCAAGAGTTGATCGGTTGAGGCACGTTATCTAAAAGCATATACGTTCTAAATCAAACCACAGTTCTTAACGTACAGAACACACACAAGAGGAAGAGTTCAGAAATGAACGAATCCTTCTTGAGGTATTGTAGACTAGGTCATATCAATGCGACCCGACTAGCTAAGTTACATTAAGATGCATATTTAAATCAGTTTGAACTTACATCTTGTGAAACTTGCCAGTCATGTCACAAAGATAAAATGACCACAACTCTGTTTATTGGAAACAGAGAAAGAGTTAGTGAACTCTTGGGATTGATACATGATGATGTATGTAAAGTCTCATGTCTACACATGCCAGGATTGGTTCTTTATACTTCATTACATTCACTGATGATCTCTCAAGATTCGGACATATGTTCCTGTTGAAACATAAGTCTGAAACTTTTGAGAAATTCAATGAATATAAGTCAGAAGTAGAGAACCAAAAACGGGTATAAGTATTATGTCCTTTGATGTGATCAGGAAGGAGAATACTTGAGCACGGAATTCCTGGACTATTCTAAAGGAGAATGAGATTCTCTCTCAGCATTACTCCTCCGAATACACCACAGCACGTCAGTGTATCGGGATGGAGCAATCGCACCGTATGAGATTTGGTGTGCTCTATGATGAGTACTACTGAGTTACCTATTTCCTTTTGGGAGTTATGCACTTGAGAAGCTGCATACCTATTGAATTGGGTTCCAACCAAATCAGGTGCCTACCACTCCATATGAGATATGGTATGGGAAGAGCCCATGTGTTAAGCAAGTTAAGATTTGGGGTTGTCCGGCCTATGTCTAAAAGAAAAATCCGTACAAGCTCTAGGCAAGGTCAATTCTATGGAAGTTTGTTGGATTTCCCAAGCATTCACGAAGGGATATCTTCTACCACACCGAGGAACAAAAAGTGTTTTATTTCTCGGCATGCCACCTTTTTAGAAAAGGAATTTATTTTGGAAACGAATTAGTGGACATGAGGTAGAACTGGAAGGATTTCCAGATATACAAACTACAGCTGATGATTTAGCAGAACCGGAGGATTCAATAGTTCTCGACGAACCTCAACCTCTCCGCCGATCTGGTAGGGTTCCTCATCCACCTGAGAGATACTTCGGTTTCTCTATGACAGTGGGAGCGAGGATTGCATCATGAGATGATGACCCAACTAGTTTCGAGCAGGCCATCAAGAGTGGGGACTCTGTAAGAATGGCTGGATGCTAAGCGATCTGAGATGGAATCCATATACACCAACAAAGTATGGACTTTGGTTGTTATATCTGAAGGGTTAAATCCCCATCAGGAGCAAGTATATCTTGAGAAGATTACTTGGTGTACATGGAAAAGTTGAGACTTTCAAAGCTAGACTTATTGCAAAAGGTTCTCGTCATCGACCAGGTATGGATAATGATGAAACATTTTCTAGTGCCTATGCTTAAGTCCATCCGGATCCTACTTGCCATTGCTACATACCATGACTACGATATCTGACGGTTGGGTGTCATGACTGCTTTTCTAAATGATGATTTAGAAGAGAGCGTCTATAAGTACACAGCCAGAGGTCTTCATAAACAGTGGGAGCAGCGGAAACGTGTGCAAGTTACTTTATGGGTTAAAGCAGGCATCGCGGAGTTGGAACATCTGTTTTGATGTTGTAGTCAAAGAGTTTGACTTCATCAAAAGGGTAGATGAACCTTGTATATACAAAAAGGCAGTAGGGAGTATGGTGGTGTTCCTCGTATTATACGTGGAAGACATACTCTAGATAGGAAAGGAGTTTCCTATGCTACACTCGGTCAATCTCCTCTTATCACATTGATTCTCCATGAAGGATCAAGGTGATACCACCTAAATCCTGGGTTTTCGATCTATGAGATAGATCTAAATGGATGTTAGGATTCTCACTAGGTATAGTGAGATGGTATCAATCGATCCTGGGGAGAATCACTGGATAGCTTCTAGGGTGGTAAGGTCGACTGAATGTCAGTCACAGGCATTGTCTTTACCATCAGTGTATGGACGGTATGTTGGAAGAGTTCCAAGAAAGATACCGTGGCATACTAGACGATAAAGGCTGGATACATCGCTACCAACGATGCTACCAAAGAGATAGTCTGGGTGTATATTAGTTCATGAGATGAACTTCGCTCCTACCATTGTGTGACAATGGAGTTGTGGCTTTGGCTTAGGAACCCCCGTCCCATCAGTGACCCAGACATATTCTTAGGCAGTATCACCTGATCATGGAGATGAATGATCTCCAGGGACATCGAGGTTAGGAGAGTAGACACAGAGGACAACAGGGCGGATCCACTTACAAAAGCCTTTTCCCAAGAGAGACTTTTATGGGATGGTTGAGTATGAGATACTTCAACCACTGTTGATTGTTGGGTATGGGATACTACAACAGATGGCCCTAGTGCAAGTGGGAGATTGTTAGTTATATGTATGCCCTAGAGGCCATTACAGTACATACAATGTATATTGTAGTGGATACTTGGACATATATAGGGAGGACTTTCTTGCTCGACATAATAGTATGCTATCTGGTTGCTCTTTATCTTAACATGTACACCGATTGTCTCTATGTTACATGTTGATAAAGCCCTTAGAATGAGTACTTGACTACCAGGATTATGATGCAGATCATAATAGTGGGGACAGAGTAGTCGGTAAGTACATCCTTCAAATGTTCCTAGTCGTGGGTGTATCGAGACAGGGCATCGATATACCAGAATAGACTAGCGTATAGCTTCTCGACCCATGTAGATGGGCGATGGATGATCCCATATCCATTGGTGTTTGACATCAGAGATAGTATACGAGTGCTCAGTGGAGACTGGGTATACTGAACGGACTCGCCGAGAACTCTTAGATGGTATTATACCTATCGTCAGATAGCAGTTCTCTGGTGACACTGGTACAGGTTAGTCTGTAGACCCGAGATCGTCATAGAGTCTTGTGTGATTCCTACTGTGCTTTGATTTCCACCTTACCATATTCAAGAGAACGTGCAAAACGGTGGCTTTTTGGTACAGTCCCGAATCACATAGAGGCAATGAGCGATAGGAGGGGTTTCGTCTCTCCCGGTATTGGGGTTGATGTTGCGCTGTGCTCGATTGGCTATAACAGGAAGTCCCTGGCCAGGGCTGCTTCAGAGATATACTGGTAAGTGTTATCAGTAGTTTCTCAACCCGTTATGAGCCTTACATCGGCACAACTTATCGAGTTACTGGGTCTAACGTTTACCACCCCTAGACGAGATATGCGACATATCAGACGAAGAGACCGGACTGTACGGTAATGTTACTGATTGGATTCGCAGGAGTGTGAGCAGGCTTGCTTGTTAATCTTCTGATCGCTCAATACCCGGGTGGCCGTTATGTTTAGCAGACTGCTTGTGGCTTGTGGGTGTTTGATATGATCATCACCTACTGCCGGCGTATTGACGAGTCTTTAGAGTCATACACAAAGGTTTCCTGGCTCAAGCGAAACGGAGTAGGAGCACATATGTGATATGTGCGGGACCGAGATTAATACGATATGAGATACCATATTCTATTCTCGCGATTTGTGACATAGGTCGGTTATATGCGATATAGCCGGGTTATCGGATCAAGTGTTGATTCGATAAGTTGTTACATATGATATTAGTCGGTTATATGTGATATAGCCGGATTATTAAATCAAGAGTTGATTTGATAATCTAATGTATAATTATATATTTGATATATTAATTTACATTAACTAGTATTAGCTCACTTAATATTTCTTTTCTCACTTGATGTGCACATTGTATATATGTGATATATATTTGTGTACATGTTTGTGTCATGTTTGATGATATATGTAACTTGGCTGTGTGTATGACTTACACCATGTTAGAGATAATCCTAGGGTTTTATTTATTATGGTAATTACAAAATGGTGGCATTTTGTCATGAATAGTAGCTTGTGGAAGCTTGTATTGTTCATTGACCAAGTCCACTCTTTTGTTTTGCCTAAGATGTTTATTAACCCAACCTTTTATCCTAGCCATGGTTAACTCTCTACAAGGGTTAAGGTATGTCATATACTCACCATGGTTTATTTTCTAACCTCATGATTTTATTCTTTCATTCACTTGATAATTATCATGAGAGTTATCTTCTTCTTCTTCCTCAAAGCTTTCTAGCTTCAATAGAGATGCGAGAAAATGAGTGAGAAAATCAAATCTAAAGTGAGCAAAATTCCTACTTCATCATCCTCTACTACTTGCCATTTAGTATAGGGTGTTTGCTTCACTAATTCTACAATTAGTGAAGAGGTAGCTTGGGTTAGTGTCTTCTCGACGTAGATCATCTTCGGCCTCGAAGACTTCGATGCAAACATATTCATTTCTTCATGGGAGCCTCTCTAGAGTCCGGGACTTCATGATCGCAGTGAAGGGACTACTACACGGAGCTAATGAAGTGCATGACCGGTCTACAAAGGTTATATTCCTTGTTCACTTTACTTGCAAAGTAGTTTGCATTTCATTCCGTCGCATTTTCTAGTATACGATTCTATGTTAGGGTTAGCTAGTACGGCTAAATTTTTGATATGGCATGGACGATGCCTCCCGAAACCTTACTGCCGTGCTAGGGAACCCTACAAAATCTGGGGTAGGCCTCATCTTCGTGACTCCATAAGGAGGGATAATGCGCTTTGCCTTTTACTTAACAGAGCCAAGAACAAACAACGAAGCGGAATTTGAGGCTTTGATGGCAGGTCTTGAGATCGATGTTGACATGGGGATCAAAAATCTCCTTATATACGGAGACTCCCAGCTGGTCGTTAGTCAAGTAAACGGCGACTATCAAACGTGCAAACCAGAGTTGGTAAAGTACGGCAAGAGAGTGCAACAACTGCTGACTCATATCCCTTCCTACATCCTAGAAAGCATACCGTGTACAGAAAATAGCAAAGCGGACGCATTAGCCAAACTCACTAAAGAACTGGCTAACGAAAACCTCAATGATGTAAGAATCGTTGTGCAGAGCCTTCGGATTCTCGCACCAGCAGAAATATCTCCGGAGTCGTCTGAAGAAAAGGAAGCGACCAAGCAAACAACCCTACAAATAGAGGACCAAGAAAAGGCTGAGGATTGGAGAGAAATCTTTATAGACCACTTCAAATCCCATCGAACACCCGAAGACGCGTCGTCAAGACATCAGCTCATGAAACGAGCTCTGTCTTTCGCCTTCGTCAATGATACTCTATATAAGAGATCGTTCAACTCTCTATGGCTGAGATGCCTGGAACCGGAAGAAGAAAAGAGAGTCATTCAAGAAACCCACGACGGACTCTGCGGTTCTCATCAAGCCGGGCCAAAGATGAAACTAAAGATCAAAAGAATGGGCTACTATTGGCCCACGATGATTCAGGACTGCCTCGAATACGCGAAGCAGTGCCACCCGTGCCAAATTCATGAGGACTTCATCCACCAGCATCCAAATCCGCTACACCCAACAGTGGCTAGCTGGCCGTTTGAAATGTGGGGAACCGATATAATTGGGCCCATCGAACCAACGTCATCCAAAGGACATCGGTTCATATTGGCGACAACTGATTATTTCTCTAAGTGAGCAGAAGCAGTACCGCTAAGAGAAGTGAAGACGGAGAATATTCTCCTATTTCTTCAAGACACACGTCATCTATCGGTTCGGCACTCCGCGACGGATTATCTCTGATAACGGGCCGGCCTACAGAAGTCACAAAATCAGCCGCTTCGCACAGCAACATAATATAGACGGGAGATACTCTTCAGTCTATAATCCCCGAGCTAACGGTCTAGCTGAGGTTTTCAACAAGACCTTGACGAAGATCATAAAGAAGACGGTGTCCAGAAACAAAAAGGACTGGCACGAAAAACTACATGAAGATCTATGGGCTTATCGGACCACGTTCAAAATGGCCAAAAATACAACTCCATTCGCGTTGGTATTCGGCACAGAAGCGGCACTCCCCCTCGAGATAGAGCTACCCTCTCTATGAGTGGCGGTTCATTACGAGCTAACAGACGAAGACAATGCTCATCTTCGGCTTGAAGAGCTAGACGCCCTCGATGAAACTCGTCTCATGGCGCAGCAAAACTTGGAAGCTTACAAAGAAAAGATGGCACGCTCATACGAAAGATTGACAAGGCCGAGAACATTCCACCAAGGCGAACTCGTGCTAGTTGTCAAAAGACCTATGATCCCCAATCGTGCCAAACGGGGGAATTCGAGCCAAACTATGAGGGCCCGTACATAATAGATAAAGTCTACTAAGGTGGGGCTTACTTGCTCATGGATATGCATGGCGAAAGACCCTTTCGGCCAATAAACGGACGATTCTTGAAGAAGTACTATGCCTGACGAGTCACGACTCAGGTCAATGATGGATGACGACGCCTATCTCCGCTAGCTATCTTCTTGAGTCAAGACTCTAAAATTAGTATCCAACGATACCCCGTCCCAAATACGGGAAACAACGGACCGAAACGTCCCTGAACTAACAACGGACCGAAACATCCCTAAACTAACAACGGACTGTAACGTCCTTAAACTACTACGAACCGCAGCATCCTTAGGCTAACACGGCAAAAAAAACGGTACGTCCATAAGCGAAATGGGCACGGATGAAAACCCGAAAGGGGTCCGTGGGTAAAAACGGCAGGGCTACCGGCGAGTTTGTGAAAACTCAAAAGGGCGCATACTCGTAAAAAAAATTCCTGTGCACTTGCAGGGTCCTCTCGACCTTGTAAGGAGAAAATACCGGCGTGAGATCCTTACGACTCACAAGGGAGCAAAACACTTAGGAATCCTCACGATCCCTAAGGAGAAATTACACTTACGAGGTCCTCACGATTTGTAAGGAGAATTTCCCCCCCTATGAGACCCTCACGGCTCACAGGATTCAAAAGTCTTAAGATACAAGGACCTGAATCTGTTCTTAAGACATCATATCCCCCAAACTGCCCTACAGGCAGTCAATATTGACCCTTGTATACAATCCACGGGCATAAATAAGCGTTCCCTCGCCCAGTTCCACCAATGGTGTGAAATTCCCCTATTTGGTGAACAACACTTGTAGGTCCTCTCGACTTGCAAGGAGAAAATGCTCTTGTGGGATCCTTACGACTCTCAAGAGAAAACGCACTTAGGAGTCCTCATGACCCCTAAGGAGAAATTACACCTACGAGATCTTCACGACTCGTAGGGAGAAATACCTTTATGAGACCCTTACGGCTCAAGAAGTCAAAAACCTTAGTCATCGGATCCCTAACCCTGTCTACTAAGCCACCTTTGTTCGATAGCAGCGAAGGCAAATGAAGATTCGCTCCTGGCAACGTTCCAGTAGTAGCAATACCGATGCCTAAATCGGTAAAAAATTCCAAGTCCTTTCACGGCAAGTAATGATTCGCTCCTGGCAATATTCCAGTCGCAGCGATGTTGATGCTAAGATTGGTATCAGATCTCAAATCCATACTCGCACCAAAATCTGCGAGCCAAAAATACATATAAAAATAGCCGAAATGATTGGGCAACTCGCAATAAAAAGAAGCAAGTAAAAAGAAAAATAGCCGAAATGATTGGGCAATCGCGGCTTTCACGATATAAAAAGCTGAAATGATATAGCATCGCGGAAGGAAATAAAAAAATGAAAGAATGAAACTTCTGCCCTACAGGCGAGTCCATACTGACCCCTGTATACAATCCATGGGCATAAACGAAAAGGGAACCACATTTCCCAACAGACTCTGTCAAAGGGAGAGTCAGATCTCGACGGCAACATCTGCATCCCAGAAGATCAACGCAGCGTTCCTTCTTGACACCGCAGAAAGCGGAAATAAGTCAACCAATGACCTCCCTGCCGGAACAATGCGCCGTATCAGAAACAAGTCAACCAATGACCTCCCCTCCGGAACAATGCTCTGTCTCGGAAACAAGTCAACCAACGACCTCCACGCCGGAACAATGCTCCGTCTCGGAAACAAGTCAACCAATGACCTCCCCGCCGGAACAATGCTCCGTCTCGGAAACAAGTCAACCAATGACCTCCCCGCCGGAACAATGCGCCGTCTTGGAAATAAGTCAACCAATGACCTCTCCGCCGGAACAATGCGCCGTCTTGGAAACAAGTCAACCAATGACCTCCCCGCCGGAACAATGCGCCGTCTCGAAAAAAAGTCAACCAATGACCTCCCCGCCGGAACAATACTCTGTCTCGGAAACAAGTCAACCAACGACCTCCCCGCCGGAACAATGCTCTGTCTCGGAAAGAAGTCAACCAACGACCTCCCCGCCGGAACAATGCGTCGTCTCGGAAACAAGTCAACCAACGACCTCCCCGCCGGAACAATGCGCCGTCTCGGAAACAAGTCAACCAATGACCTCCCCGCCGGAACAATACTCCGTCTCGGAAACAAGCCAACAAATGACCTCCCCGCGGGAAAAATGCTCCGTCTCGGAAACAAGTCAACCAATGACCTCCCCGCCGGAACAATGCGCCGTCTCGGAAACAAGTCAACCAATGACCTCCCTGCCGGAACAATGCTCCATCTCAGAAACAAGTCAACCAATGACCTCCCCGGCGGAACAATGCTCCGTCTTAGAATCAAGTCAACCAATTATCTCTTGATTCGTCTCAACCCCCAGGGAAATCAGTGTCCCTGCGAAAACCTCTCAACCCGTAAAAAGAAGACTCTCTTGTGAGATCCTTACGACTCTCAAGAGAAAACACACTTAGGAGTCCTCACGACCCCTAAGGAGAAATTACACCTGCGGGATCCTATCAACTCGTAGGGAGAAAAGTCTTTATGAGACCCTCATGGCTCATAAAGTTGAAAAGTCTTAGACGGCAGATCTGAACCTGTCTTCTAAGCCATCGCTGCCCTGCAAAGGAAATCAAGATAGAATATCTACAAGATACATTTGCCAAAAGGACATGCCCATATAAAATGAAGGATGTCTTTTATTCATGAATTCAGGTGAATACAAAATACATTTCACAAAGGAATCAAAATGAATACATGCTATTCATAAATGCAGGTTTACAGTAAAAAAAAAAGGGGTACAAAGACGGTTATTGAGGAAGAGGCATCTTCAACAAATCAGCCAGCCGCTCGCGCGCTCCTCTCAATCCTTTCTCGTAATCGGCCGCCGCGGCCAACTCCGCTTCAACTTGGGCCCGTTGTCGCAAACAAGACGAAAGATTTTCATCAGTTCCTAGTATGACAGCTTCGCAGTCCTGCACGACCCGCTCGGTAGAGTCAAGCATCCGCCTCAGCGTTAACCCATCCGAAATGCATCGCTGAAGATTGTCGAAGACAGCTTTTAACTGTGCAGCATTCGCTTCAACCTGGGCGCGTAACCGGGTAGATTCGCTTGAAGCTACTTCATGTTCCTTTCGCCTCAGGGTCGCCTCTTGTTCAAAATGGCGGATGAAAGAAACACTACTCTCGACCCACGCAGCCCGCTGGGAGTTCGAAGCTAATACTTCAGGAGAGAGACGCTTGAGCTCAATCTCGTGCAGGCAAGCCTCGATCTTTCTGCAGTAATCAACCCAAGAGCCGATGAGATCTTCATCATGGAAGTTCACGAGTGTCGCCAGCGTTGGATTGACTTCAACAGCAAAATCCATAGCAGAATTGAGGGCCTCGGCATCGAGATCTTCGATGTATTCGCTCAACATTCGCCGGCTATTCGCAGCGCCCCTGGAAGATGTGTGTTTAGCAAAGGGCCCTGCCGGCATTGGGATGCGAGACTCAAAGGGAGCTGGAGCCAGTGCGATTGCTGCAAAACAAATTATGGTCAAATGTCGACTCAGGGGGTAAAGAAAATACACGAGCGATGGAGTCTACTATACCGGCTGTGGCAGGTGGCAAAATTGGGAGTACCGGAGGCGCGGCTATTCTCTCGTCTCCTCCTCCAATCCGTGACGCTGTGATCAATATAAAGAAGACTTAGCAACAATATGTCTATTCATAAAAGAAAGAAGAAAACGATAACTGAAGGATATACTAACCAGTACCAGGAGGCGGAATGACTTCCGACTGGAAGGAGAAATGCGGGTTCAACACCTGGTATAGATGGTCAAAAAGGACTCCTGCAGAATTGCGATAATATACTGTCAATACAAGGAAGATGGTATCCACGGTTAAACTAAATAAGTCGCAATCATATACCTTCCAACATTTGAGAGGACACGGGAGAAGACGAAGGGACGGTGACCGTCAGAGCAGCGACTGGTGACGCTTCTTCAGATGGCACAACCTCGGGATTCACCGCGCCTGTACTCAAGACAAACAACATATCATTATAAGGGCTGAACAAGATTGAAAAGCTTGAAAATAGCAACTCAGCAATTACCTGATAAATTAGGGACCGAAACCATGGCGGAGGCATCACCGGGTGTAATGGCTTCTTCGCTCTCTCTCAGAGGAGTAGATTCCGCGCCCATAGCTTCATCCCCTGACTCGACGAGGGCCGTCGTAACGCTTGCAACGCCCGCCGATGACAAGGAACCACAGGGAGAAAGGGCAGCGGTCTGGACAGTCCCAGATTCCAGAGAGAGGGTAGCAACTTCAGGCACGATAACCGCCAGGGTTTCACCCGTCATCGCATGGCCAAGACTTGACCCTGCAGAAAATGCGTATGTGAAAATTCGAAGATCAAGTTCTAGTAAAAGACTCAGCGTTACGTTACCTTGGAGCATCTTTTTGGTTTCTTCCCGAGCCGCGCGCGCAACCTGTCTACGGACGGTAGAAAACGCAGAGGGAACATCCGCCGAAGGAGTATCAGCAAGCGGAATGATGATTGAGCCTGCACCCATGGCCAAACTGGAATCGCGTTCCCTCGCTACATGCTTCCTACGCTTCCTTTTGGTCTGAGCAGTGAGAAGCGATCTCTTAAAGACCTCTGATAAGGGGACGTCGTCGTCTGAACCAAGCTCTGCCTCTGGAGTTGTTACGGCATCCTTCATCGGCTGCTTCAGCAAAGCCTCCTGCGGGGACGTTGGGAGAGCTGAGGCCACAACAGCTGGCTCCGAAAGTTTTGCTGCTTCGCTGCTCGGGATCGGCACTACACTTGGAATAACCCGAGTCAAGGTGGTCCCTGCAACAAGATGAAAGAAAGGGTCAGAGCACGAATAAAGAAAGGAATAAAGGCATAATGAACGGAATTTTACCAAGACCCAAAGAAGCGCGGAGCCTCTCTTCCTCTTCGAATGTCTTGAGGGAAGCCGCGAGAGCCTCTTCGGCAGAAATACCTGTTGAAGAAGAAAGCGTCAGTAGAAGCATAATAAAAGAAGATAGCCGCAGAAGAATGTAACTGAAATATACCTGACTTCACGATGGTGATCAGTGCCGCTTCATCGCGAGCCAGTCACTCGGAAGCCACAAGGGCAGCCTGGAGATTAGTATCATCCGCAGGCGCGATGAATAAACCCTCATTGGTCCCATACTCGCATAAACCCTCGCTGTAAGGAGCATGTGGCTCCTAGCCAAATATGACGTCGGCAGAAAACAGCGACTTCTTCTTCTTTTGTGAGTGAGCACCGGCAGCCGATGATAAGAGCTTGCGCTTAACGGGAATTTTTGGACGGTGGGTCCTGATTTCTACACCAACACCAGACCCTGGGGACGCTGCAGCTACCGTTTCTACATGAACATGGGGTAGAAGCTTCTCAGGAAAGGCGCGCGGGACCACAACCGCAGCAGCTTCTCTTAAGGAAGGACGAACAGTGGTCCGTCGCTTTAAGGGAACAGCTGGATTACCAGCAGGGACTGCACCCTTGCGATCGAGCAGTAACCGCCTTTCTTCCCTAATAACAGCACCCGTCGCATGCTGGCACCACGCCACGTATGCGTTCGAAGCTTTCGGAACGTAGCTCGGCTCACTAATGAGAAAGTTGGACCCGGTATTTAGCCGCATGAAGTGGTGCAGCGCGCTGCGGATACCCTCTTCCGTAGCAACCGGCTCAGTTAAAAAGGCCTCAAGCAAGACACCCTGATCGTAACCCGACTGTTGAGCAAAACGGTGTGGGTTATACCTCATGAACAATGCCGAGGCGCCCTGCCTGAACACTAGAAAGCCTGGCCTTATTGAATACAAGTGCAGAATCTCCCGAGCCTTCAATGTAGGAGCCCCGTCTTTGAAGGTATCGCGCAGCGGCTGCACCGTCTTAGTGGATTCCTTGCCGATAGTTAAGACCCTATCGATGAAAGTCATGCTATCCCCGACCATACGTGGGCAAAGGACCAGACGCCGAGCCTCTCGCTGTGACGGATCTAAAGCAGAAGCGTCGACTAGCAACATAACTCGGGGGAAATTATAACTAGCATAAAAACGGGGCCGTTTGTGGACTCCAAAAGCGCCAAGCACATGCAGCTCGATCCACGACGTGAAATAGTATAGCGGGAAATGTACGGGTTGTACCCCTGGCTGAGTGGTGTCTGCCGCTAAGCTTAGGCCATGATACAGGTGAGCCAGCCCAGCGATCCCGACGGCCACTCGTATCCTGGCAACCATTCGGTGAGCCGGGTAAAAGACGGATGGCCTCATATAGCGAGGGTGCATTGGGAGCACAAACCAGCTTAACCATAAGCCAAGGAACCCCAAAAAGAACGTCTCTTCGACGACGTCTGAAGCCGCGAGTTCTGCAAATGGTACGACCGGGGTGTCTGGGATGAAGAAATTCTTTTGATCCGCTTCCGCTGTCGGCTGGTTGTCCAAACCAAAACCAAAGGGCTCGTCAAGCTTGGCGAATTTCGCGGCCTGTTTCGACAAGACTTCTGGGCGAAGAAAGCGGGCGATGAAATCCGCGAAGCTGACTCCGTGCCCTCCGAACTCGAGAAACAGACTCTCGTGAATGTTCAACACCTTGATTAGGCTCAGGAATTGATGTTGAATAACATTCTCCAGAGTGAGACCCATCACCACTGATTTGGTGGCGAAGATGTACTCGTCAGGGGGAAGTATTTCCTCGTAATGTTCCCCTATGATGGGTAGGCCCGAAATTTCTGCAAATTCCTCCAAGGAGATCGAAACCTCCCGGTCTGATAAAAGAAAGGTGTGAGTCAGGATATTCCACTGTTCCAAGAAAACCTTGACCCACCATACGTGAGGCGCGGGATACTAGAAAAGAGACGCATAGATAGCGGGGTACAACCCGAGATTCAGCAGCAGCGACTTTTTGGCCGACAAGATGTATCGAGCCCACTGCAAGTATCTGGCTGAATGGCGAGGAGTCAAGCCTATCATGTATGCCTGTCCCCAAGGGCGCGACTCGCTTTGACATATACGCCGCCCCAGAATATCTAAAGCCATCAGCGGCTGTACAGGTGTCGAACCCATAGAGAGCTGGAGGCGACCCTCCGTAGTCCAGTTAACCTCCTCCATAGTGTAATTCACCTGGGGCGATCGGCATAATGAATGGCTGAAATTGGCTCTGAAGGCGCCGCACAAGAGAAACTGCGCCGACCCCGAATAATTTGGTTGTACCACAACCCCCATCGTGATGCATAAACTTCCCAATCCACGGGCCCGTCGGCATATGCACTCTCTGAGTGAACAAATAGGAAAGAAGAGTCAAAATACATAGTACCTGCACGAAAGGAAACGAAGGTTAGATGTCAATACTACATTACAAATTCTGACATTTGGTACTTTAAATTTGTACCACCCTGCAATGCAGGAAAAAAGGACTGAGGGGGACCCACAAAATCAAATTGACGGCTCATCATTGATGAGACGGTCAATCATTAAGGAGGTATTCCTAAAAAGATTCTTATTTAATACGAAACTCATTGGGCCAAGGAGTTAAACTCCCTCGAGAGTAGTGCTCTGCAAACAGAAAATACATCTGTCAACTTTAATTATGAGGGGAATAAAAATTCCCCAAAATTTCTAAGAGCCATGCTCTGTGAAAACGATGGAGTAATCCATCAGAACCCTAAAAAGCAAAGCTTTTTGCAGAGTAAAAACTCCAAGCTCTTTAAGATCTACAAAATGAACTTTAAGAGTTCTTCATAGAGATGAACAGTGTTCTAATTAATGGGTTAAGTAACCCTAAAAATCCATTTTAAGATCTACGGTCTGAGAAGAGCAAAGCTCTGTTAATGGGTTCGATCCTTACCAAATTTGGGCAGAGTTCTAACTCTAAAAGGGATTTTCTTGGGCAGAGATCTAAGCTCTGAAGGGAGAATTAAATTCTCAGAAACAAGAAAGGAAAAGGATGAACAGAAGTCATCTCAAGGGCCAAAGGCCCTACTTATAGGCGCTAGAAGACGATCCAACTTCCAAGATGATCCAACGGTGGAAAGGATGCCACCGCTGCACTCACATGTGAGCCACGTGAGCGAAACAGTGGGGGGCATTTGTTTCCCCCCAATAAGAGAGCAAGGCTCTGTTCAAAAATTGAACTGAGGCAGCGCCTCACATGCAAAGCACGAGAGCGCCAGTGCCCAGAGTTAAAAACTCTGAGGCAGCGCCTCACGTGCAAAGCACGAGAGCGCCAGCGCCCAGAGTGAAAAACTCTGAGGCAGCGCCTCACGTGCAAAGCACGAGAGCGCCAGCGCCCAGAGTGAAAAACTCTGAGGCAGCGCCTCACGTGCAAAGCACGAGAGCGCTGGCGCCAGAACTAAAAGTTCTCCACCATTGGATCAAAGATCCAACGAAGATGATAAATCATAAAATTACAGAATTAAATTCTGTTGAGGAAATATTCCTCGAATCTTTCTAAAAAAGAAAGATTACGCACTGTAAAACAGAGCACCGTTGGATTAAAGATCCAATGGTAATTAAAAAATCACCAAATTACAGAATAAGCTCTGTACGGAAAATATTTTCCCAATCTTGTTTTAAAAACAAGAAAAATATCTTCTGTAAACAGAAGTCCTTGGATTAAAGATCCAACGGTGGATAAAATCCCAAAATCAATTAAGGATTTCTCAATGAGAGATTTCTTTAACTAAATCAACAAACTTGCCTCCACTATTTAAAGGCCCCAAGACTTCAAGTCTTGTACAGAGGAACTCTCCCATAAACTTCAAGTTCAAAAAGAAGAGCAAGCAAAAAGAGCTTTAAAGAGAGAAGGAAGAAGAAGAACTTTCTTCAAGGTAAACAGAGATCATAGTATCTCATCTGCATACCCAAGGGTTTAACACTTATAAAAGAACATAGTTATTTCCCTGGATCTGAGATCCATGAGACAAGTCTCCCACAAATGAGAATTTAATTCTCGTAGGGATGAATTTGTTCTTGTGGATTGAAGAACAGGAGAGAACAAAGAACTGAACTCTTCAGAAAAATGCACAAAGAAGGAACCAGCGCTGAGCGCCTAACGTGTCCCTCACGCGGGCGCTGCTTAATAAAGAGTGCTTAGCACTCAGTTGTTGGCGCCCAGTGCCGAGCGCCTTATGTGTCCCTCGCATAGACGCTGCTTAATAAAGTGTGCTTAGCACTCAGCGGTTGGCGCCCAGCGCCAAGCGCCCCACGTGCCCCTCACGTGGGCGCTGCTTAATAAAGAGTGCCTAGCACTCAGTGGTTGGCGCCCAGCGCCCCACATGGCCCTCACGTGGGCGCTGCTAAAATAAAGAATGCCTAGCACTCAGTGGTTGGAGCCAAGCGCCCCACGTGCCCCTCACGTGGGCGCTAGTAAAATAGAGAGCGCTCTGCATTCAGTGATTGGCGTCTAGCGCCAAGCGCCCCACGTGCCCCTCACGTGGGTGATGTTTAACCTAAAGCGCTCTGCCCATAGAGCCTAACCCCACAAAGAGTGTTTAACACTCCATAAAAAACAAAGAAATAGGGCGAGAGTCAGAGCCCGGATCAATGCTTAGCATTGTTTCACATAAAAGGGACCGAGCCCAAACAAGTGTTTAACACTTTTTTTCAAAACTGAGTGGACTGAGTCCAAGTTGACCAAAAGTCCCTAATTCAGATCAACCGAGCCCATGTGCTCACAATTTCTCTAAATTGGTCTTAGTTCCAAACCTGACTACAGATCTCCCAACCGACATTGGTTCAAGGGTACATCTTCCCACACCTCTGATACATGTCGTTATAATTCTTCAACGTCTTCAGAGAGGTGGCGGGTCCCAACAACCAACAATTCTATGGACTGTAACGTCCTTAAACTAGCCCTTGGAAAGTAATGTCCTTAAACTATCTTATGGACCGTAATGTCCTTAAACTAGTTATGGACCATAATGTCCTTAAACTAAAACGATAGAGCCTAAATGCTCTTTCGTTGGATCAAAAATGATCCCGAACCCCCGTTAAGTAGATCTTAGTCCAATATTGGATTAACGTATCCTTAACAAATATTTAAATTGATCTTAATCTCAAACAAGGTTAACGATCCTTAAATGAAACCAAACCCAAATCTTAGAAAATGCGGATTTGGACTAATTCACGCCCTACGGGCAACAACACGAATTAGTCTCTGTATATAATCCACGGGCAACCAAAACAAACACAAACACACACGATATGAAGTGACCTTCTGGAGCAGGAGAAAGTGGTTACCGCGATGCGGTAACGTAATTAACTACAGGGGCTTGCGCCTGCAGGGAAGAGCGTCCCCACAATCAAAAAACCCTCACAACGAGGGAGAATCTGATGAAGTCTACTACAACGGACGCATCCATCTAAACCTCCGATACACGGTGCCATAAATCAACTTGGCATCTTCGGAGAGGTGGACGGATAAATCCAAATAGCATCTGCACCCAAATTCAGGCAAGACGTTTGTCTTCCCGGTTTTCGACGGTAAACAGTCGGATGCAAGGGATACCCTATGCTTCGGCAGTCGGGTCTATCATGTATGCGATGTTATGTACCCGACCGGATGTAGCGTACGCACTTAGTGTTGTAAGCATGTATCAATTGGATCCTGGGGAGAATCACTGGACAGCTGTGAAGAACATTCTTAAGTACTTGAGAAGGACTAAAGAAATGTTCTTGTTGTATGGTAATAGTGAACTCCGGATGGAGTCCTTTACCGATTCGAGCTTTCAGAGTGATAAGATCGACTGAAAGTCAGTCTCGGGTTTTTTCTTTACCCTCATTGGAGGGATGGTATGTTAAAAGAGTTCCAAGCTAGATACCGTAGCAGACTCGATGATGAAGGCTGAATACATCGCTACCAACAATGCTGCCAAAGAGGCTGTCTGGATGAAGAAGTTCATGAGATGAACTTAGTGAGGTTCCTACCATTAAGCATCCAATACTTGTGTATTGTGATAACAATGGAGTTGTGGCTTTAGCTTAGGAACCCAGGTCCCATCAGTGATCCAGACATATTCTTAGGTGGTATCACCTGATCAGGGAGATAGTTGATCTCCGGGCGATCGTGTTCGGGAGAGTTAAGACGAAGAATAACACGGCGGATCCACTCACGAAGGCCATACCCCAGATACAATTTGAGAGATTTTAGAATGTTGGGTATGAGATACTACAACAACTGGCCTTAGTGCAAGTGGGAGATTGTTAGTTGTATGCATGCCCTAAAGGCCATTATTGTACATGATTGTATATTATAATGGATGCTTGGACATATATAGAGAGGACTTTCTTGCTCGACATGATAGTATGCTATCTGGTTGCTCTTTCACTTAATATGTAGACTAGTATTATGATACTGTCTTTCTCTCACATGTTAATAAAGCCGTTAGGATGTATACTTGACTACCAGGACTATGATGCAGATCATACTAGTAGGGCCAGGGTAGTCCACAAGTTCATCCTTTAATTGTTCCTATTCGAGAAGTATCACGACAGGGCATCAATATTCCATAGTAGACTAGTGTGTACGCTTCTTGACCCTGTATGGGACGATGGTTGATCCCACAGCCATTGGTGTTTGACATCAAAGATTGTACACAGGTACTTATTGGAGAATGGGTACACTGAACAGGACTCGCCGAGAACTCCTATATGGTATTATACCTAACGTCAGATAGCAGTTCTCTGGTAACACTGGTACAGGTTAGTCTGTAGACCCGAGATCGGCATAGAGTCTTGTGTGATTCCCACTGTGTTTTGATTTCCTCCCTACCACGTTCAAGAGAGCATGCAAACAGGTGGATTTTGGGTACAGTCCCGAGTCACATGGAGGCAATAAGTGATAGAGGGGTTTCGTCTCTCCCGGTATTGGGGGTTGATATTACGCTGTGCTCGATTGGCCATAACAGGAAGTCCCTGGCCAGAGCTGATGATGAGATTTACTGGTAAGTGTTATCAGTAGTTTCTCGACCCGTTATGAGCCTCACATCGTCCTGACTTATCAAGTTATTGGGGTCTAACGTTTACCATCCCCAGACTCAATATGCGACATATCAGACGAAGAGACCGGACTGTACGGTAGTGTTACTTACTGGATTCACGGGAGTATGAACAAGCTTGCTTGTTGATCTTCTGATCGCTCAATACCTGGATAGCCGTTACGTCCAGCTAATACCGCTGACGGCTTATGGGTGACCGATATGATCATCACCTACTGCTGGCGTATTGACGAGTCTTTAGAGTCTTACACAGAGGTTTCCTGGCTCAAGCGAAACGAAGTAGGGTACATATGTGATATGTGCGGGACCGAGATTGATAAAATGTATATAATACATAATTCTAATCTTGCGATATAGGTTATATGTGATATAACCGGATTATTGAATCAAGTGTTGATTCAATAATTTGTTATATGTATATTTGATATACATGTAAATGATATCAGTCGGTTGTATGTGATATAGCCGGGTTATTAAATCAAGTGTTGATATAATAATTTAATATATAATTATATATTTGATATATTAATATATATTAACTAATATTAGCTCACTTAAGAATCTATTTTCTCTAAATACATATAAATATATATGTAATATATATTAATGTATTAATTTTTGTGTCATGCTAGATGATACATTGGACTTGGGTGTATGAGACACATATCTAACTAAAGATAATTTGGGTGATTAATTATTAAGGGAAAATTCAAAATTAGGTGGAAATTAGCATGGCTAAAGATGTGTAGGGTTACTAGGCACACTCAAGAGGTTCCATAAGGCATCAACCATGCCAAATTCAAATTTTCCGGTGCCGAGAAACCCTAACCTAGATCGTTAACTAGAGTATAGGCGAAAGAACATGCAAGTTAACAACTTAACTACAAGTGAAAGGGATTACAACCTTTGTAGATCCGGTCCTCCACTTCTTTGGCTCCGCGTTGACGCCCCTCCGCTACGATCATCGGGATCCCGGACTCTAGCAATGGTTTCGTCGGAGAAATGATCGGGCTAGGTCATTGACTTCGAGGCCGAAGATGATCTACGTCGGGGAGACTCAAACTCAAGCTATTCCATCACTTGGTCAAAAACTTTGTGAAGAGAACACCCTATACTACATGGCAAGTAGTAGAGGATGAAGAAATAGGAAGTGGGTTCACTTTAGAATTGGATTTCTCACTCTTTTTCACATGGCACCATTGGAGCTCTCGAGCTTTTGTGAGCTTGAAGAAGATGAAGAAGAAGAAAAGAATCATATGAATTAAAAGAATAATATGAATACTTATCCTTTTAATCATGGCACCATGGTTGAGTTAAACCCTCATGCTTAACTCTTGTAGAGAATTAACCAAACCATTAGGTTAAAGGTTGGGTTAACTAATATCTTTAAACATATGACAAAAGAGTTGACTTTGTCAATGTTCATCAAGCTTCATGAAGCTTGATAACTTTGACCAAAGTCACACTCTTTTGTTATATGCTAGGAAAATAGTAAACCCTAATTCAACGTTAATTTGGTTCAAGTCTCATACACACAACTTGTTTGTATCATCAAGCATGATACAAACATGTACACTTGCATATATCACATATAAACAATGTGCACATTCAAGTGAGAAAATCAATCTTAAGTGAACCAATACTAGTCAATGTAAAGTAATATATCAAATATATAATTATATATTAAATCATTAAATCAACACTTGATTTAACGATCCGGACATATCGCATATAACCGACTAATATCAATAGTAACAACTTATCGAATCAACACTTGATCCGATAACCCGGCTATATCGCATACAACCGATCAATATCACAAATCGCGAGAATAGAATACAGTATCACATACTGGTATTATTCTCGGTCCCGCACATATCTCATATGCGCTCCTATTTCGTTTCGCTTGAGCCAGGAAACCCCTGTGTAGGACTCTAAAGACTCGTCAATACGCCGGCAGTAGGGTATGATCATATCAAACACCCACAAGCCACAAGCGGTCTGCTAAACGTAACAACCACCCGGGTATTGAGCGATCAGAAGATCAACGAGCAAGCCCGCTCACACTCCTGTGAATCCAACCAGTAACACTACCGTACAGTCCGGTCTCTTCGTCTGATATGTCGCATATCTCGTCTAGGGGTGGTAAACGTCAGACCCCAATAACTCGATAAGTCGTGTCGATATGAGGCTCATAACGGGTCGAGAAACTACTGGTAACACTTACCAGTAAATCCCTAAATTAGCCATGGCCAAGGACTTCTTGTTATAGCCAATCGAGCACTGCGCAACATCAACTCCCTATACCGGGAGAGACGAAACCCCTCCTATCGCTCATTGCCTCCATGTGATTCGGGACTGTACCCAAAAGCCACCTTTTTGCACGCCCTCTTGGACGTGGTATGATGGAAATCAAAGCACAGTGGGAATCACACAAGACTCTATGACGATCTCGGGTCTACAGACTAACCTGTACCAGTGTCACCAGAGAACTGCCATCTGACGTAAGATATAATACCATCTAGGAGTTCTCGGCAAGTCCGTCCAGTGTACCCAGTCTACACTGAGCACCCGTATATCATCTCTGATGTCAAACACCAATGGATATGGGATCATCCATCGCCCATCTGAATGGGTCGAGAAGCTACACGCTAGTCTACTCTGGTATATCGATGCCCCGTCTCAATACACCCACGACTAGGGACTTTGAAGGATGTACTTATGGACTACCACGTCCCCACTAGTATGATCTGCATCATAGTCCAAGTAGTCAAGTACACATCCTAAGGGCTTTACCAGCATGTAACAGAGAGACAATCAGTGTACACGTTAAGGTAAAGAGTAACCAGATAGCATACTATCATATCGAGCAAGAAAGTCCTCCCTATATATGTCCAAGCATCCACTACAATATACGTCCTATGTATAGTAATGGCCTCTAGGGCATACATATAACTAATAATCTCCCACTTGCACTAGGGCCATCTGATAGCAGTGGTTGTAGTATCTCATACTGAACCATCCCATAAAAGTCTCTCTCTGGGATAAGGCCTTTGTGAGTGGATCCGCCATGTTGTCCTTTGAGTCTACTCTCCTAACCTCGATCCACTGGAGATCAACTATCTCCACGATCAGGTGACACTGCCTTAGAGTATGTCTAGATCACCGATGGGACGGGCGTTCCTTGGCATAAGCCACAACTCCATTGTCACACAATGGGAGGAACGAAGTTCATCTCATGAACTAGTATACACCCAGACTTCCTCTTTGGTAGCATCTTTGGTAACGATGTATCTTGCCTTTAATCGTCTAGTATGCCACGGTATCTAGCTTGGAACTCTTACAACATATCATCCCTTTACTGAGGGTAAAGACAATGCCTGTGACTGACATTCAGTCGTCCTTATCACTCTGGAACCTTTCCAATGATTCTCCCCAGGATCAATTGATACCTTCTCACTACAACTAGTGAGGATCCTAATATCCAATTAAATCTATCTCATAGATCCAAAATCCAGGATTCGGGAGGTATCTTTATGATCTTATATGGAGAATCATTGTGATAAGCGGAGTGACCGAGCATAGCATAGGAAACTACTTCCCTATCAAGAGTATGTCATCCACGTACTCTACGAGGATCACCAGCATACTCCCTACTACCTTTTTGTATATACAAGGTTCATCTACTATTTTGATGATATCAAACTCTTTGACTAACTCATCAAAACGGATGTTCCATCTCCGCGATGCCTGTTTTATCACATAAAACATCTTGCACACGTTTCCGCTGCTCCCACAGTCTACGAAGCCCTCTGACTGTGTACTTATAGACTCTGTCTTCTAAATCATTATTTAGAAAAGCAGTCAAAACACCCAACCGCCAGATATCGTAGTCATGGTATGTAGCCGTAGCAAGTAGGATCTGGATGGACTTAAGCATAGCTACTTAGAAAAGGTTTCATCATAACCCATACCTGGTCAATGATGCAAATCTTTAACAAGTCTAGCTTTGAAAGTCTCAAGTTTTCCATGTACACCATGTAATCTTCTCAAGATATACTTGCTCCTGATGGGAATTTAACCCTTCAGATAAAGCAACCAAAGTCCATACTTTGTTGGTGTATAAGGATTCCATCTCAGATCGATAAGCATCCAGCCATTCTTACAGAGTCCTACTCCTGATGGCCAGCTCAAAACTAGTTGGGTCATCATCTCATGATGCATTCCTCGCTCCCACTGTCATAGAGAAACCGAAGTATCTCTCAGGTGGGTGAGGAACCCTACTAGATCGGCGGAGAGGCTGAGGTTCATTGGTTGCTATTGAATCCTTTGGTTCTACCAAATCAGCAGCTGTAATTTATATAGCTGGAACCTTTTCCAGTTCTACCTCATGACCACTAATTTCTTCTCAAGAAATTCTCTTTCACAAAGGTGGCATGTTAAGAAACAAAACATTTTTGTTCCTCGGTTAGGTAGAAGATATTTCCTTGCGTATGCTTGGGATATCCAACAAACTTCTGCAGAACTGTCTTTGCCTCGAGCTTATCCGGATTATGCTTTTAGACATAGGATGGACAACCGCAAATCTTAACTGACTTAAGAGATGTGCTCTTCCCTTTCCATATCTCATTTGAAATAGTAGGTTTCTGATTTGATCGGAACCCTATTCAATAGGTATGCAACTTCACAAGTGCATAACGCCCTCAAAGGAAATAGGTAACTCAGTTATACTCATCATAGAGCACACCTTATCATATAGGGTGTGAGTGCTCCTCCCCGATACACCTAGGTGCTTTGGTGTATACGGAGGAGTAATGCTGAGAGAGAATCTCATTCTCCTTTAGAATAATCCAGGAATTCCGTGCTCAAGTATTCTCCTCCCTGATCGCATCAAAGGACATAATACTTATACCCGTATTTTGGTTCTCTACTTCTAACTAATATTCTGTGAATAGCTCAAAAGCTTCGGACTTATGTTTCAACAGGAACATATGTCTGAATCTTGAGAGATCATCAGAGAATATAATGAAGTACAAAGAACCGATCTTGGCATGAGTAGACAGGGGACTTTCATATATCAGCATATATTAATCCCAAGAGTTTACTAACTCCTTCTCTGTTTCCATTAAACAGAGCTATGGTCATCTTATCTCTGTGACATGACCAGCAAGTTTCACAAGATGTAAATTCAAACTAATTTAAATATGCATCTTTATGTAACTTCAGCTAGTCGGGTCGCATTGATATGACCTAGTCTACAATACCTCAAGAAGGATTCGTTCATTTCTGAACTCTTCCTCTTGTGTGTGTTCTATATACTAAGAACTGTAGTTTGATTTAGAACGTTAATGTTTTTAGATAACGTGCCTGAACCGATCAACTCTTGATTTATGAAATGTTCAAAATATTATCCAACAATACAAAATTATATCCTTCTTTACTAATAAAGAGACTGATATGATTTCGTATATTAGGTTCGGTATCTAACAACATTCGTTCAGAATCAATGTATTCTGGTAATACAGGGTGACAGTGACCAACAGACTTGGCTGCAACACTTGCACCATTTTCTGTCTCATGAAACTTATCACCCGTTCTCAGTTCTCTACCTTTCTGTAGCCCATGTAACAGATTACATATGCGAGATCCTGATCTGGTATCATATACCCTGGACGTAAAGGACATTTGAGAAACAGTTCTCTGTAATGAACACACCCGAAGATGATGCATCGGTATGCACTTTCTTCGTTTGGGCGGCACGGGAATTCTGGTAATCCCCAATTTCCTGCTCTGTCTTATAACAATTATAAGTTGGAGCGGGACCAACGTTCCCTAGCTCAGTATAACAAGCGGGTTCGGTTAATACATCCATATTATTATCTTGATTAAGGCGTGACATGGTCGCTACCTGGAGAGAGAGAGAAGAAAACACTCTGCGTGCGCTCTTGCAAGATCAGATTGGTTATTATTTTATCTAATCAGGATGGCTCCCATTGTTTTTATCAAATCTTCCTTCAAACCCTAAAAGGAAAGACTAGCCGGGATTAATTACACGCTACAAGTTCGCCAATCTTTCAGCCAGGCCAGTGTCGGTACTTTGAGGGAGGTTCCCCGTGCTTTCGCACGGACCTAATTAAAGTAAACCTCGTTTTCCCAGAGGCTTAACCCCGTTGACACCTTTCTAGACACCTACTTGATCGGCTAATTGTAATGTGTAAAACTCTCCCAGGAGTAACAATTACTCGCAGTGGGTATCGGGATCCAACTATCTCATAGAAGGTATGCAATCTCATTGCAAATTTCAACACTTGAAATTCCCGATAATTTTGCCCCTAGCACCCTATGACCTTGACGGAGGTCAACAAACCATAGGCTACTAGTCAACTTCAACCCGTCATTTCTTGATTGAATCAAACCCACCCGCACGACCCTTGACGGAGGTCAACAAGGTCGTACGACTACCCTAACCCAATCTGCATCATATGCATAAGCAGATAAATACTAGTTAGCTACCGCACACTACGCCTTGACGGAGGTCAACAAACGTAGCACGAATACTAAGTAGGACTTATCTGAAATGACGGAGGGCTACGACAGGTTTTTCTGAAAACCTATTGCATAATGAACTTGATATTGTTGTAGAATCAAATAATTTTAAGATGGAGTGTTTTTGAGGCTTTTCTAGTTTTGCTAAAGGGGTCACTCCCGGTGAAGGGATCGTCGGCCCTTTCCTCATCGAATAAGGTGCAGGATATATTATATATACCGCTGTGCAAAGCAAGAACTATAGGAGCAATCAAAAGACAAACCGAGGGGTGTAGCATCTGCCAGTTATTGCTAAAGGGGTCACTCCCGGTGAAGGGATCTCGGCGCTTTCCTTATCGAATAAGGTGGAGGATGTTCTACAAGGAACACCGCGATGCAAAGCAAGAACTGTAGCTACCTGTTTTTGAAAATTTGATTCCACAACATCTTAGGTTTATTTTTCTTTCATTAATCATATTAATGAAGTCCCATCATTTAAATCACCTAAACATCACAGATAAATACGACGTACACTTATGCCATCCGCATTCGCCTCGATGTCCCCTCGTGCACCGTTAGGTTAGGTAACTAACGGCAGAGCGGGGCAGGGCTAGCGCGGGTGTAAAATATAAATAACGTCTATATAATATATCATATATACTATATATAGTATCCATCACAGCATATCAAATGATCACATCACAGATATCGCAGCAGAAGAATCATATGAAACAATTGATATACTAGGACGTCCGTGTTTTTAATACGAGCCAGTACAAAACACGGATTCCACGGTCGCGATGAATAGCCAAACCCACACCCCTAGACCCCTACGAGAGCGGCAAGCAACCCTACCAATTCTAGAGTTAGGAGACCCGGACTCGACTCCTCGAGTTGGTCTCCCACTGGACTCCAGAACCCGGTTACTTGTGCTCTCCTCCTTGGGTCTATCCTAGTGCGGAAAAGTAAATAATATACAATGGGTGACATCTTCCGCAACCTGGAAGTGCCCCAATAAAAGAATATTACATACATCAAATTTTACATGAAGGAAAATAAAAACTCTCATCTCACATAAAACCCCCGGCTATTCAAAACGCGATGATCCAATATAACATATACAGCAACACATAACATCACATGTCATCAACGTAAGTAAATGTGCGCATCCCAATTGTCGTTGACATATAGCAACGAAACCGGCGATATCACATATTACACTTATGGTCACAGAAAAGAAAGTGTAAAACTACAACAGTTGGAATCCGCAACCTCCTTAGACATCGCATGCCTAACCATCTGAATTCTTTAGACATCACATGCCTAACAATTATAAACCCCGCATTTTAGTCTCATTATCGAAAACTCTTTTCAATATCAAGTCGGGCAATTCAGCAAGATTCCCGACATCCTGATCGAATACTCGTCGCAAACTTTAGTAGACGGCCGCACCCCCGGTTGCCGTCGACGAAGTGCACCAAGGCGGAACACCGCTGCCGCGAGCACCCGAACGGATGCTTTCGGCGACGGGGTTCTCCTACAGTCACTTGGTCGGGGCTATGGGGCGTGGCTATCTATTAAGTTTACCCAGCGAGTATCCGCGTATGCTACGTGATTGCGACGGACTTTTGATCACATCAAAATTCCGTGGCAACCGATCAATTGACACTAAACTGCTATGTTTATAACATCCAAATCAGTTATCTCATAACTACTTGTGGATTCCAAATATTGTATCACATTCCGGATAAATAGAAAATGTTAAACTTTCCGATCGATCAATCAAACGCCCAAGTTTTCCCGAAACAGCTCAACACATGAAATAAGTTTTAAAACATTTACTTCATGCCACAGTACCAACGGTCCAGCCGTAGAAGGGTCAAGCCAACGCCTCACATGTGGCACGCCGTACTGCCCCAAACCCTAAGGTTCAAAGGGCAGTTCAAGACGGTCACATAATCAAGTTAAGGTTTGTTGTCTTCTAGAGGGTCCATCGCGTTACTTGCACTACTTAGAACATTCTTAAACCACGGAAAAATCCAACACTTGGAAATTTCCCGGCAGGGGAAAAGTAGGTATTTATATCCGGTCGAACTTTTTAACATGTTCTAAAATTACCCGGAAAAACATAAACGAGGTTAAAATATCCGATCGAAATATCGAGTCCCCAAAAGAACCCAGAAAACTCAACTGTTGAGTATAAATTAAAAATTCCCATAATAATCAGGATATTCATATAAAGGTTACTGTGTCAAAATAAAACAATGATGTGACGTCACGACCGCGGAACCACCGCACGAGCAGGCTTATGCCGCGGTTCCGCGGCGCATTTATCGATTTAGGATCACGTGTTTAACAGTAACTCCTAGAAAACCCTGCTTATTTTTCTGAGTATTTTTAATTCACAAAAAACCACATTTTCAGAAAATGTACAGAAAGGGGTATCGATTTGGGTTTCGGGGTTCGATCGGGTTTCTAACATCGTCTACTCATCGCCTAAAGCTCTAGCTAGGCTCTGATACCACTGTAGGGTTACTAGGCACACTCAAGAGGTTCCACAAGGCATCAACCATGCCAAATTCAAATTTTCCGGTGCCGAGAAACCCTAACCTAGATCGTTAACTAGAGGATAGGCGAAAGAACATGCAAGTTAACAACTTAACTACAAGTGAAAGGGATTACAACCTTTGTAGATCCGGTCCTCCACTTCTTTAGCTCCGCGTTGACGTCCCTCCGCTGCGATCATCGGGATCCCGGACTCTAGCGATGGTTTCGTCGGAGAAATGATCGGGCTAGGTCATTGACTTCGAGGCCGAAGATGATCTACGTCGGGAAGACTCAAACTCAAGCTATTCCATCACTTGGTCAAAAACTTTGTGAAGAGAACACCCTATACTACATGGCAAGTAGTAGAGGATGAAGAAATAGGAAGTGGGTTCACTTTAGAATTGGATTTCTCACTCTTTTTCACATGGCACCATTGGAGCTCTCGAGCTTTTGTGAGCTTGAAGAAGATGAAGAAGAAGAAAAGAATCATATGAATTAAAAGAATAATATGAATACTTATCCTTTTAATCATGGCACCATGGTTGAGTTAAGCCCTCATGCTTAACTCTTGTAGAGAATTAACCAAACCATTAGGTTAAAGGTTGGGTTAACTAATATCTTTAAACATATGACAAAAGAGTTGACTTTGTCAATGTTCATCAAGCTTCATGAAGCTTGATAACTTTGACCAAAGTCACACTCTTTAGTTATATGCTAGGAAAATAGTAAACCCTAATTCAACCTTAATTTGGTTCAAGTCTCATACACATAACTTGTTTGTATCATCAAGCATGATACAAACATGTACACTTGCATATATCACATATAAACAATGTGCACATTCAAGTGAGAAAATCAATCTTAAGTGAACCAATACTAGTCAATGTAAATTAATATATCAAATATATAATTATACATTAAATCATTAAATCAACACTTGATTTAACGATCCGGTCATATCGCATATAACCGACTAATATCAATAGTAACAACTTATCGAATCAACACTTGATCCGATAACCCGGCTATATCGCATACAACCGATCAATGTCACAAATCGCGAGAATAGAATACAGTATCACATACTGGTATTATTCTCGGTCCCGCACATATCTCATATGCGCTCCTATTTCGTTTCGCTTGAGCCAGGAAACCCCTGTGTAGGACTCTAAAGACTCGTCAATACGCCGGCAGTAGGGTATGATCATATCAAACACCCACAAGCCGCAAGCGGTCTGCTAAACGTAACGGCCACCCGGGTATTGAGCGATCAGAAGATCAACGAGCAAGCCCGCTCACACTCCTGTGAATCCAACCAGTAACACTACCGTACAGTCCGGTCTCTTCGTCTGATATGTCGCATATCTCGTCTAGGGGTGGTAAACGTCAGACCCCAATAACTCGATAAGTCGTGTCGATATGAGGCTCATAACGGGTCGAGAAACTACTGGTAACACTTACCAGTAAATCCCTAAATTAGCCTTGGCCAAGGACTTCTTGTTATAGCCAATCGAGCACTGCGCAACATCAACTCACTATACCGAGAGAGACGAAACCCCTCCTATCGCTCATTGCCTCCATGTGATTCGGGACTGTACCCAAAAGCCACCTTTTTGCACGCCCTCTTGGACGTGGTATAATGGAAATCAAAGCACAGTGGGAATCACACAAGACTCTATGACGATCTCGGGTCTACAGACTAACCTGTACCAGTGTCACCAGAGAACTGCCATCTGACGTAAGGTATAATACCATCTGGGAGTTTTCGGCGAGTCCGTCCAGTGTATCCAGTCTACACTGAGCACCCGTATATCATCTCTGATGTCAAACACCAATGGATATGGGATCATCCATCGCCCATCTGAATGGGTCGAGAAGCTACACGCTAGTCTACTCTGGTATATCGATGCCCCGTCTCGATACACCCACGACTAGGGACTTTGAAGGATGTACTTATGGACTACCACGTCCCTACTAGTATGATCCGCATCATAGTCCAGGTAGTCAAGTACACATCCTAAGGGCTTTACCAACATGTAACAGAGAGACAATCAGTGTACACGTTAAGGTAAAGAGTAACCAGATAGCATACTATCATATCGAGCAAGAAAGTCCTCCCTATATATGTCCAAGTATCCACTACAATATACATCCTATGTATAGTAATGGCCTCTAGGGCATACATATAACTAACAAGATGCTTGTGGAAGCATGTAGAAGTTTTGACTTAAGTCCACTAATTTTGTTTTACTCTAGATATTTATTAACCCAACCATTATCTTTAGCCATGGTTAAGTCTCTACAAATATCACTTGTTTTATTTTCTCACCATGGTTCAACACTTGAACTTCTTCTTCATCTCTTTCTTTGCTTTCTAGCTTTCTAGTGAGGTGAAAAAGAAAAAGGGAAAAATAATTCTAAAGTGAGAAAAATTCCTACTTCATCAATCTATACCAAACTAGTCATTTAGTATAGGTTTTTTGCTTCACTAATCCATCAATTAGTGAAGAGGTAGATGGAGTTAGAGATTCTTCGACGTAAATCATCTTCGTCCTCGAAGATCCTTGAGCAAGCTCATTCCTTTCGTCTAGTGGAACCTAAGAAGAGTCCGGGACACCGCTACTTAGAGCTAAGGTACTACTATACGGAGCTTTAAAAGTGAAGGACCGGTCTACAAAGGTTGTATTCCTATTTCACTTAGTGTAAAGTTTGTTTACATGCTTTAAAACCCCTAACTCTCTAGTTAGATCCTTGGTCGGGCTCGCTCGGCACCCTAGATTTTTTGAAATAGAATATACTATGTGTGCCAAAACATAGTGGGGGTGCTAAGCGAACCCAGCAACCCATCTATTTACTGGTGGGATTTGGGGGTGGCTTCATCGCTAAAGTAGCTTCGTAGCCAGTGGGACTTGAGTTTCAACCTCTATTGTTGAGACTTCGATTGCAATATAGATCTCAAGGAAGCATATCACCGTTTTGGAGGCGATGTGCTAGTTTAGGGACATCTCGGTCCGTTATTGCCATGTTTGAGGCGAATTTTTAGTTTAAGGACATCTCGGTCCGTTGCCGCCATATTTGAGGCGAACGATTAGTTTAAGGACTTCTCGGTCCGGTATTGCCGTTTTTTAGACGAATTTTTAATTTAAGGACATCTCGGTCCGATGTCGCCATTTTTGAGGCGGATATTTAGTTTAAGTACATCTCGGTCCGTTATCGCCATGTTTGAGGCGGACATTGGTTTAAGGACTTCTCGGTCCGTTGTCTCTGTGTTTGAGGCGAGATTTTAGTTTAACGACATCTCGGTCCTTTGTCGCCGTGTTTGAGGCAAAATTTTAGTTTAAGGACTTCTCGGTCCGTTATCGCCGTGTTTGAAGTGAGGTTTTAGTTTAAAGACATCTCGATCTTTCATTCGGAAACGAGTATTAGTTTAGGGACGTCTCAGTCCATCATCGACTATTTTTGAGGCGATGGATATTTTGGATACTACTTTTAGGGTTCTGACTCAGGAAGATAACGAGCGGATACAAGCGTCGTCATCTATCATTGACCCAGGTCGTAACCTGTTAGGCATAGTATTTTTTGAGGAATCGGCCATTTATTGGCCGGAAGGGTCTTTCTCCATGCATATCCATGAGCAGGTAGGCTTCACCTTGGTAGACTTTGTCTATGATATACAGGCCTTCATAGTTTGGCTCGAACTTCCCCCGTTTTGCACGAACAAATAGGAAAGTGAATCGGTTCATCTATGAAATGAAATATTGGTCATTTTCCACTTGAATCACTTTTCACCCGGCTTTCGTAAAAAATTAGGGATCATAGGTCTTTTGACGATCAGCATGAGTTCACCTTGGCGGAATGTTCTCGGCCTGGTCAGTCTTTCATATGATCCTGTCATCCTTGCCTTATAAACCTCCAGGTTTTGTTGTGGTATAAGACGGGTTTCGTCAAGAGCGTTGAGTTCCTCAAGCCTAAGATGAGCATTTTCTTCATCTGTCGGCCCGTATCGAACTGCTACTCGTAGAGAAGGGAGCTTTATTTCCAGTGGGAGCACTGCTTCCGTGCCGAATACTAACATGTATGGTGTTGTATTCGTAGCTGTTTTGAACATTGTGCAGTATGCCCAAAGAGCTTCTTGCAGCCTTTCGTGCCAGTCTTTTTTGTTCCTGGACACCGTTTTCTTTATAATCTTCATCAAGGTCTTGTTGAAAGTTTCAGCTAGACCGTTGGCACGAGGATTATAGACTGAAGAGTATCTCTAAACTATTTTATGCTGTTGTGCGAAGAGGCTGATTTTATGGATCCTGTATGCCTGCCCATTATCCGAGATAATTCGTCGCGGAGTGCCGAACCGGTAGATGACATGTGTCCTGGAGAAATGGAGGATATTCTCTGTCTTCACCTCCCTTAGTGGTACTGCTTCTTCCCACTTAGAAAAGTAGTCGGTCGTTGCCAATATGAACCGATGTCCTTTGGACGATGCTGGTTCAATGGGGCCAATTATATCGGTTCCCCACATTTCAAACGGCCAGCTAGCTACTATTGGGTGCAGCGGGTTTGGATGCTGGTGTATGAAGTCCCCGTGAATTTGGCACGAGTAACACTGCTTCGCATATTCGAGGCAGTCCTGAATCATTGTGGGCCAATAATATCTCATTCTTTTTATCTTCAGCTTCATCTTTGGCCCAGCTTGGTGAGAACTGCAGAGTCCGTCGTGAGTTTCTTGGACGACTCTCTTCGCTTTTTCTGGTCCCAGGCATCTTAGCCACAGACAGTCGAACGATCTCTTATATAGAGTATCATTGACAAAGGTGAAGGACATAGCTCGTTTCATGAGCTGATGTCGAGACGATGCATTTTCGGGCGTTCATCGAGATTTGAAGTAGTCTATGAAGACTTCTTTCCAATCCTTGACCTTTTCTTCATCCTCTATTTGAAGGGATATTTGTTCGGTCGTTTCTTTTCTCTCGGATGGCTCTATTAGGTCTTCCGAAGATATCTCCGTTGGCGTGAGGATCCTGCGACTTTGCACAATAATCTTTACGTCATCGAGGTCTTCGTCGGCTAATTCCTTAGCCAGTTTGGCCAACGCATCCGCTTTGCTTTTTTCTGCACGCGGTATGCTCTCCAGGATGTAGGAGGGGATTTGCGTCAGTAGTTGCTGCACTCTTTCGCCGTACTTTATCAGCTCTGGCTTGCACGTCTGATGGTCGTCATTTACTTGGCTAACGATCAGCTGGGAGTCTCCATATATGAGGAGGACTTTAATTCCCATATCGACGGCGATCTTGAGACCGGCTATCAAAGCTTCATATTCAGTTTCACTATTAGTCCTTGGCTCCGTTAAGGAGAGGGCGTAACGTAATATCCCTCCTTGCGGAATCACGAAGATAAGGCACACCCCGGCTTTGATTATGGGGGTGTTTTGCTTTCGCCTCTTCATGGAAGATGCTCCATCGAAATAGAGTTCCCATCGGGAATCGTTTTCTTCCTTCTCTCCTTCGATTGTGTCATGTTCATCTGGCAACTCACAATTTAAGGGGAAGTCGGCTGGTATCGGATGCTCGGTGAGAAAGTCGGCAATAGCCTGGCCTTTCACTGCTTTGAGAGGCCGATACATTATCGAGAACTCCATCTGGAGGAGGGCCCATTTGGCAAGCCTTCCTGTTAGTATGGCTCTTGACATCAGATATTTGAGAGGATCCACCTTTGATATAAGATAGACCTCATGCGCCAAGGCGTAATACCTGAGCTTCGTTATCGCGAAGATCGGTGTCAGGCAATACTTTTCGATATGGGAGTAGTTCTTTTCTGCCCCCAGGAGAACTAGACTCAAATAGTACAAAGCTCTCTCCTTTCCCTGATCGTTCTCTTGTCCCCATAGCATGCCTAGAGAACCCTCAAGGGCTATTGTATATAGGATAAGGGGGTTTTCCTTAACCGGAGCGATCAATACCGGTGGATTCTGCAAGTATTGTTTGATTTCGTTTAGTGCATTTTGGCCCCAAACGAACGGGGTCCCTTTCTTCATCAAATGGCTGTAGAGACGGCATTTTCCGGAGAGGTTGGCTATGAACCGCCGGATATACGCGAGATTTCCTTGGAGAGACCTCAGTTGTTTGAGGGTCTTTAGCATGGGCATTTCCATAATTGTCTTGATCTTTAAGGGATCGATTTCGATATCCCGATGCCGTATGATGAATCCTAGGAATTTGCCTGAGGAGACTCCAAACGCGTATTTCAAAGGATTCATCTTCAGATTGTACTTTCGAAGACGTTGGAACACTACGTCTAGATGTTCCCAATGTTCCTCGTAAGACTTGCTCTTCACCACCAGGTCGTCAATGTAGCATTCGACAATCTCATGGATGAGGTCCTCGAAGATCTTCGTCATGGCCCTCTAGCAGGTAGCACCAATGTTCTTTAAACCGAAAGGCATCGCCTTGTAGCAGAATATGTCCATCGGAGTCCGAAAGGCGGTATGCTTTTGATCTTCAGGATGCATTTTTATTTGGTTGTAGCCTGAAGATCTATCCATTAAGGAGAAGACCTTATGGGTAGACGTGTTATCGATCATCAACTCGGTAACAGGTACTAGGAAGTCATCCTTCGGGAAAGCTTTGTTGAGGTCCCGAAAGTCCACGCAGATACGCACCATCCCATTTTTCTTCATCACCGAAACGATGTTAGCGATCCAGTCGGGATATTGAACTTCTTGGATGAAGCTGGAGTCAATTAGTTTCTTGACTTCGGCGTTGACACTCATCTCGAGTTCGAGCCGCATTCTTCTCGGCGCTTTCTTGACTGGCTTGATGTCTGGCGATATGGCCAGTTTATGTACTGCTACTTTTGTATCTAATCTCGGCATCTCGGAATAGTTCCATGTGAAGCAGTCTTTATATTGCATGAGCACGCCTTTTAATGTGGCTACCTGTTTTGTAGATAGCAGCTCACTGACGAACGTTGTCCTCGGATCGTTTTCCCTCCCTAAGTCAATTTTCCTTAGGTTGTCCGCCATGGTGTGTATCCCATCTTCCAGCTCTTTTGGTGCCGGTGGAAATTCTGAGATCACCTCATCCTCGTCTTCATTTGCGAAGCACTTGAAAAGGTCATCCATAGCCTCGTGCCCTTCCTCCTTCGAGAGTGTTATCACATGGCAGGTACGAGTTCGCTTCCATTCTTGATGTTGAACTGGTCCTATCCTTGCGGTATAAGTCATCTTTGGCTCATGCTTTTGCGGTGGGGTTACCCTCCAGCTGTCGGATAAAGCGAACCTGCCTTATTGATACTGATCTTCTACCCAGTCTTTGAAGGTGAAGCAGTCTTCAAGGGGATGTCCTATTGCTTAGTGATAGGAGCAATAATCCGGGTGATGGACCTCGTTCATTTGTTCAGGGTACCGAGACTTCGGGAGCGTCACCATTTGATGCTTCATGATAATGTTGAATATTTACCTTGTCTTGTCTTGAGGGAAAGAGTATTCCCGGCCCATCTTCCTCATAAAAGACGGTTTCCAGCTGACTTTTCCTCGACTATACGACTTCTTGGATCCGCTTCGCAGTTTTCGCACGTTATTCGTGTTCTTCACCTTGTTTTTGCCTCTATTTCAGGATTTTCTTTTGTCACGGGAACGTACAGCGGGTTGTGGATGATGGACATTACAGTCTTCTTTCTCCGCAGATTGTTGGTTGAGACATTATGTCCTAGCCTTTTCATAGATAGCCATTTCGTGGTTGTGGTCGTCTCGAATCTTTTGACAAGCTTCTTGTATTAGTTTATCAACTTGTTCTTTGAACGATGTATTTGACATTCTTAGAGCGGTATTTTGCTCTGTTTCAACGTCACGGCTATTTGGAAGAGCGTTCTCTTCTTCAACAGAGTTGTTTATAACGTGGCAGTTGTAGAATCGTTCTCGTTTCTTGGACCAAACGTATCCGAGCCCGGTTGTTTCCATCTTTCCGTTGGGCATCTTTCGCTGGCTCCTAAGGATATCCCAAATCTTTTTCTAGAAGTGGGCTTGCCGAACAGTTTGTTCAAAGGGTACACCTTGGCATTTTAACAGCCTTTTCAATCCCTCCGCGTAGTATCTTGGCAGACGGATTGGTTGAAGCCTGTCGAGTGCAAAATCGGCACCATGCCAGATTTCTTTCTCTACTCTGGTCTCCGTAGATTGGTAGAAGAGGATCGCCTTTTCACCTCTTCGTCTAGGAGACACGTAGAAAGTTTGTAGTTCCTGTACGCTGTATGTATCGAGCGCATCAAGTTCCTTGTAATGCCGAGGTGCCATTGTGATTTGCAGGCTCTGATCTGCTTCATCGAGAGTTTGCACTGACGGGCGGATGGAGAACACTGCGTTAGCTTCGTCCTCAGAGTTGCTGCCAAAGACCAGAATAGGGGTCGATGGTCCGGACCTGTTGTTTTGGGGTTGCCCCGAGTAGACTATTTCTTCATCTTCCTCGGTGTCGCTCCCAAAGATCGGGATGGTGGCAACGGACTTCCGTTTATCCTCCGACTTATGACACCTCTCCGTATCTTCGAAGTCTGGTAAGAAGTACTTTGCGTCTTCATATTTTTGAACCTCGTTTATGGAGAACGGGTTTAGCTCTCCTGTGACGGTGTATTCCGAGCCATCTTTGAAATACTTCATACATTGATATTGTGTAGAAGGGATGACATTGTAATCATGAAACCAAGGCCTGCCGAGCAAAGCGTTGTAGCAAGTCTTGGCATCAATGACGTGAAATTTAATGTCAGTGATGAGCAACCCGAAGCGTAACGTCAGAATTACGGACCCAAGCGTCCGTGACGACTGTGAGTCAAACCCGGAGATGGTAATTTTGTCCCGAGCCAATTGCTGAACGTTCATGCAAATCTCCTTCAGTACTTTCACGTTGAGAAGGTTGACAGAGGATCCATTGTCGATAAGGATTTTGCCTATCTTGATGTCGTGGCAGTACCCTGTGACGTATAACGGGCGATTATGCTCGCACGTTCCGAGGAGGAGATCTTCATCGCTGAATGTAATGTCAGCTGTGTGAACCTCTGCCAGCTCGTCCTTCATCTTCTCTTCTGCGAAGAAAGCTTGGAACTGATCAGGCTCTTGTAATTCCTTGATTAGAGAATCTCGTACCTCTTTGGATAGGAGGAGAGCATCCAGTATGCTCAATTGTGAGGGCATTTTCCTCAGATGTGCTAAGACATTGTAATCCACCTTGTTTTTTTTAGGCGGGTCCCTGGCTGCGAGCTCTTTAATGACTCCATCATCGAGGGTGATTTCCTCAAGGATTTTTTCTTTCTCTTTGTCTCTTTGGCTCGAACCTTTGTTTGTAGGTCCGAGATTCTTTTTAGGCAGCGTGCGGTTATGCAGCTGAATGTTCCCACAGTTCTTCTCCCCCTCTTCTTTTTCAGAGGCGGAGTCTTTGAAGAGAGGGCTGAGGGTCATTTCGTCCTCAAAGTCACTCCCGAAGATAAAAACCTGGGGTTTATCCTTTTCCGAACTGGTATCAACCATATAGAAATTTCCAGTCGTTTTCTCACGCGCACTTGCTGCACTTTTTTGCAGTCGACAAGCTTCGCGCTTCATCCTATTGAAGTGTTTTTGATGGGCAACATATCATTGCCACCACTTCTTGAAGGCACTGCATTCTTCGGTGGGGTGGATAATCCTCCGATGATATAGGCAGTAGTTTGGATATGAATCCTCTCCGTCGAGGCGTATGACCCCGGGAGTGTTTCCTACCAAAAGTGGCTGCTTCATTCCCATTGACATGGCATTGGCAAACCGCTTCTCTGCCTTGATCGTGCTCTTATTTGTCGCAGGTATGCCTTGGTTTGGTTGGAGTACTTTACGACTCCACCTTGCCGCAGCTTCTTCATCCTGACGCTAACGCTTAGCCTTTTCGTATATGGCTGTTTCGCGTTCTCGGCCAGCTTTGATTTTTTCAAAAGGCTTCGTTTAACAGCCTATCGATCGGGTCTTCTTCTGGCAGTTCCGGGGATTTTAGCGTTGTATCTTCCCCCAGTTCCTCTATGTTGTTTTCTGACGCTGATGGAGCTTCTTCGCCATTTAATGATGAATGGGAGACCATGTGGCAACTTGCTATATAGTCTTCGGTTTCTTCTGATGAGTCGTTTTCCTCATCGTTGTCACTATCCTTGTTCTCAAGAATATGCTTGAGAAACCCTTCGAGGGTGACCGGTGTCTGCGCCTTCTTGTTGTACTCCTCCAGCGCGTCAATGTACTTTTGTAAGTCTGTGCATTTGTCGTCATACTCGGCATGTTGCACAGGTTTCTTGGTCTTCTTCTTTTTCTTCGAAGACTTTGAAGGCTCGACTTGGGGATTTTGCCTTTTGTCGACAACATTCGGTATGGGACGCGGTTTCAGCATCCCTTCGATGATTTCAGGTTCAAGTGGGTTTTTCCACCTGGCTACTGAACATGCCTGTAGATCCTTCAGAATTCTTTTAGTCTTTGCTGAAAGAACGATTTCCCATGGAGTTTCTTCCACGAGCGAGCATGATGCCCCCGATGCATCCACTTTTTTGGGTGTGCTTCTGAGGCGGGTTCACCCTCCAGTTCTCAGTCAGCGCAAACTTCCCCTGTTAATACTGATCTTTGACCCAATTCTTGAAGACGTAGCAATCCTCAATTGGGTGGCTCACCATTTTGTGATAAGAGCAGTAGTTGGGGTTGTTGATGTCGCCGAGTTGTGGTGGACGCCGCGAGTCTGGAAATGTGATGAATTTGTTATGCATTGCCAACTCAAATAGTCTCCTCGTCTTATCGAGGGGAAACGAGTAAGCGCGCCCTAGCCTTTCTTCGAGGGATAGGCGTGGACGTGCATTGTTTTGGCGAACCGCCGGTTTTGGGTCGCTCGGTTGTTGTTGAGTGTTGGCGACGAAGGACGCTTTCTCTTTACCCTTGGCATTTCGAGGGTCCATATTTGAGGAGGAAGGCCCGTGTCCCATCTGGTCCATTTGAACCAGCTTATCGATCAGAGCCTGGAAGGTCGTCGGCTTAAATAACGTCATGAACTGGGAAATAGTCGTTTGCAGATCTAGGGTCCCGATGAACATGCCCACGGCAGGGGATTCTTCGATGCGTTGTTCGCACTTTGACCACAGGTTCCGCCACCGGATCGCGTATTGGACCCAGGTTTCTCCCTTCCTTACCCTGGCATTGATTAAAGCTATGATCGGGGTGCGCTCTCTTGCACTAGCGAACCGCTGTGTGAACGGCAGCTCCATCTCTATGAATGTCTTTATGGAGTCATTTGGGAGCTCCGAGTACCATTCAAAGGCTGTCTCTGACAGGCTACCAACGAACTGGTGAAGCAACAGTTTGTCGTCACCTCCAATGTTGCCGCACAGAGCTCTGAACTGCGCGACGTGCTGGTGTTGGTTGCCTGTACCCTTGTATACATGGAACTTGGGGATCGTATATCTCGGCAGGTACTTAATTTGGTCATATCAGCCTGGATATGGTCGCACAGTTCTGAAAGTTTGACATGCCGCTTCATTTGCTTGATGAGGTCGTATTTGTTGAGCGATGTAATCATTAAGAACAGCCTTGGAGATCGTTTCCTCCTTAGCTGTTGATAAAGCTGAAAGAGGGTTTGATGTTTCCCCTCTGTCATCCTCGATAATTATTGGTGGATCTTCGGCTGGAGATTCTGGCTGAATCATCATTCCAATCATATCCTGGAATAATAGCGACATCTGCTTTATGTTAGTGGCTTGCTCAGCGGCCTCCTTGTCCTTTCTTTCAATCACCCTTCACAAGAACTCTATATCGGTCTCCTGCTCTTGACGTTGTTCAGTTGCTGGATCCGAACTTTCTTTCTGTCCGGTGAGTGCCGCCATCTTGGTCAGCATTTCTTAGAGCTTTTGTTGTTGCTCCTGAGCTTTTGTCAACGACCGAGTTTGCGGTCGATAAGTTACAGAAGCAGGGCTTTCAACTTTCCCGGAAGCCATGAAGACCGTAAGCACGATCATGCCCCCAGACTTGGGATATTTGGGTCCAGCGCTTTTGGAATTTGCCGCAAGCGGTGAGATGTTCTCCAGCCTCACCCTTTTGTGGGAGGTTGAAGTTGAAGGAGACGTTATGACAGGTACTTCTGTAGAAGAAACCCCTTGTTGTATAACGGCGGGATGATCTTTCTTTTGCCGAGCCTTCGATTTCTTCGGTCGGCGGGAGTGGTTTTCGTCGATCATAGAGTCCTGGACTTTTCGCCAGACTCTGTGAATTTGGGAGGAGAGCCGTTGATGGGGACACTCCTGCTTTTCTTGCACAGGGACCTTAACAGGAGAAGGTGATTTCTTCAGTACCGCTGTGGGGGAGTTTTTGCACACCCTCTTCAACGGTTCAAAGCTGTTCCCGGTTGGAACAGCAGCATCAACTTCCACCATAGGAGCTGGTGGGATAAGTCCAGAAGGAGAGTTGCCCCCAGCTTTCCTCACCCGGCGCCAGTGACGACGTCGAGCATGTCTCGCTGAAGGGACCGCCTCGGTTTCGGAAGCGGTTGCGGCTTGCCCCTAGTTTTGTTGAGGAGCTCCAGCAATTGCCAGCCTATTAAAGACTAACGTCCTTGGCAAGATTTGATTGGAGACGGTCAACCTCTCAAAGACCGATCGCCTGACTGGTGAAGCACTTTTGACGGCTTCATTTGCAGCAGGAATTGGGAGGGCTGTCCTTTTTGGGGTAGCCCCTTCAGGAATCACGGGCTTCTTTACGGGCCTGCTTTGGTTCTGACTCAGCCTGTTGAAGACTGAGACGTCTGGGCTTCGGCTCAGCCTGTTAAAGACTGAGGCATCGGACTTGGACGACCCGTTGAGAAGGGCCGTTGTGGTTGCAAGTCGATCGAAGACCGACTTCTTGGGAGCTTCGTCTTGCGGCGCTAGGGTACTGAAACTCGTTGGTGGGAACATGGTCCCAAAGAACAATCCAGTAGTAGCTTGAGTTACTCGCCCCACTGGCATTGAAAAGATGGAGGCCGCATTGGGCCCGTAAGTCACTCTTCTAGTTGGGGCGGAACGGGAGTTGCTGTTGCAAGTTGTGCAGTTGGAAGCCATTGATGTTCACTTCTTCTATACAGGAACAAGACACCAAATTTTAGTTCCTCGAATCCAAGGGCAACCATAGTGAACCGCGATTTTGTTCGCGAAACACGACACACGAAGTGTGGAGTGGAAAGAGAAAAAGGTCCCACCGGGCGTGCCAGAATCTGTTCACCACCGGAAGACGGACCGGGACGTCGGAACGCCCGGCCTGAATTCTGGGGGCAGATGCTATTTGGATTTATCCAACCACCTCTCCAAAGATGCCAAGTTGATTTCTGGCACCGTATATCGGAGGTTTGGATGGATGCGGCCATTATAGCAGACTTTATCATATTCTCCCTCGTTTGTGAGGGGGTTTTTTATTGTGGGGACGCTCTTCCCTGCAGGTGCAAGCCCCTGCAGTTAATTACGTTACCTCATCGTGATAACCATAGAATCTGTTCACCGCCGGAAGACGGACTGGGACGTCGGGACGTCCTCCCTGAATTCTGGGGGCGGATGCTATTTGGATTTATCCGTCCACCTCTCCGAATATACCAAGTTGATTTATGGCACCGTATATCGGAGGTTTGGACGGATGCGGCCATTGTAGCCAACTTTATCAGATTCCCCCTCGTTTGTGAGGAGGTTTTTGATTGTGGGGACGCTCTTCCCTACAAGCATAAGCCCCTGCGGTTAATTACGTTGCCGCATCGAGATAACCATTTTCTCCTGCTCCGGAGGTTCACTTCATGTCGTGTGTATGTTTGTTTTATTTTGGTTGCTCGTGGATTGTATACGGGGACTATTTTATGTTGTCGCCCGTAGGGCGTGAATTAGTCCAAATCCGTATATTTTAGATTTGGGGTTTTTATTTAAGGACTATTAATCTATTTTGACATTAAGATCGACTTAAATGTATATGAGCATTTGGGGCTCGATTTGTTTTTGTTAAGGATACATTTGTCCAATTTGAGACTAAGATCCACTTAACGAGGTTTCAGGATCAGTTTTATTTAGGATCCAACAAAAGAGCGTTTGGTCTCTATTATTTTAATTTAAGGACGTTTTGGTCAATTATCGCCATTTTGGAGGCGAATATTAGTTTAAGGACATTTCGGTCCATTATCGCCATTTTGGAGGCGAGTATTAGTTTGGGGACATTTCGGTCCATTATCGCCATTTTGGAGGTGAATATTAGTTTATGGACATTTCGGTCCGTTGTTAGTTTAGGGACATCTCGGTCCATTATCGCCCTTTTGGAGACGAATATTAGTTTAGGAACTTCTCGGTCCGTTGTTAGTGTAGGGACATCTCGGTCCATTATCGCCATTTTGGAGACGAATATTAGTTTAGGGACTTCTCGGTCTTTTGTTAGTTTAGGGACATCTCGTTCCATTATCGCCATTTTGGAGACGAATATTAGTTTAGGGACTTCTCGGTCCTTTATCCATATTGCGCACACGTGTATTTGTTACGTGACGAAGCGAACAATGGTGATATGGAATGCACCCAATTTGGGGTACGATCCGATTTGAGGTGTGCGCGTCAATTTGGAAGTGCACCAAAGAGTTGTTGGTTGTCGGGACCCGCCACCTCTCTAAAGATGTTGAAGAATTACAACGACATATATCAGAGGTGTGGAGAGATGTACCCTTAAACCAAATCACATATTTGAGGGGAAAAGGGGGGTTGTTGTAGACCTAAGAAATATTAGTCATGTTTGAGACTAAAATTATCTTAGGAAATATAAGATGAATATCATTTGGGATATCATCAATGGGAGACCACTAGTCATTTTTTAGACTAAGTTCAGTTTGGGAAAACACGAGCAATATGGGCTCGGTTGTTTTAGAATCAAAGAGGTTTAACCTCAGGAAACTTAGCCAATTTGGGCTGAGATTGGGTTTCCATAAATACCCAACATTGCTAAGCACTGAGGAATACAGTGCTCACATGCGTTTCACATGGGCACTAGATTAGTGTTAAATACTAGAGTTTTGTGGTGTTCACGTGACACATGTGAGGCACCTAAATATGGGCACTGCCCATTGGGTTTTATCTCCCCCCTTTTTACAGAAGTGCTAAGCACATGGCTAACGTTCTCGTGCAAAACACGTGACTGCCAATTTTTTTGATACTGGGGTGCTTTAACACTTACGTGGGAAACATGTGAGGCAGATTTAGTTGTTCTCTTTTTTCGTTTGAAGCACTCACATGGGAAACACGTGAGGCTTCAAAATAATGCTAAGCATTAACGATTCTGGTTTGGAAGATCTTGGACCATCATCACTGTTTTTTATGGAAGAACTAAGTTCTTTATATATAGGGTTAAACCCTAATTTTTGAAGGAATTAAATTCCTATATGTTCTCGTTCTTCTTCTTTCCTCTCTTTTTTTATAACTTAATTCTTTTCCCCTAGATTTGGAATCTGCAGAGCAAAATCTCTCCGATGAGAATTAAATTCTCAACTTGTGGGGAGATTTGTTTCTGCAAATCTTAACTAGGGAAAGAACTGAGTTCTTAAATGAAGGGTTAAACCCTTAAATGGGTAAAGGAGAAACAATGTGATCTCTGTTTTTTTTTACCTCTGGTTTCAATGAGGAAAGTCTCTATTTTGAGAATTAAATTCTCTTGTTCTCTCAAGATCTCGTTGTACTCTTTTTTGCAGAAGCTTGTGGGGAAAATTCCTTTTTTCTTTCCTGTTTTCCCTTCTATTTATAGAATAAGAGAAAAGATCAATTTGTTAAGAAAATCTCTGATTGAGAGATCATGATCAATCCAAAATGATCTCTCGAATCACTTGGTGAATTTTATTCACCATTGGATTTTTAATCCAAAGGCTCTCTATTTAACAGAGAATTTTTCTTGTTTACTTAACAGGATTAGGAAATATCTTTTTCTAAGATAGAATTTTTATTCTATCAGATGATCGATGGGTGATTTTATAATCACCGTTGGATCTTTGATCTAAGGGTCCTCTGTTTAACAGAGAAGATCTTTCTAGTTTGAGAAAGGTCAAGAAAATATTTCCCACATAGAATTTAATTCTATCCTTCCAAAGAGTGCAGCAGAAGAATTCACGTGTTTAATACATGACCCCTGATTGACAGCGCGCTTTCGCGCGTGTCGTGTTTTAAAGTTCTAAAGTTAACCGCAATCAGGGCGGCGTCGCATGTAGCTAGCCACGATGAGCACGAGTTGTCCGCAGGGAGACAGTGCGTTCTACGTTCTTGTTATCACGAGTTAATGCGCGGGTCGGAATGTTCGTTTCTAACATAAGTGTATATATGCAAAGGATACGTTTGTTAGGATTAGATAGGATAGTGTAAGTTAGTGAAGTCCGTACTCAATCCTTTGTGCCGAACATGACTATTGAAGCTAGAGCAATCGGCAACAACGTGGATTAGGGTACTTAAGCACGGTATTAGTGAAATCCGGCTTATTGACCCTTATCAGTCCGTTTTTGTCTCTTGGCTTTCGCCTCCAGCCAAACCGAATGCAACCGGTCGCGGTTAGGGATCACTGATACCTTGGTAGGGTAGGGTGCCTAACGGAGTGCTTGCATAAAGTTTGGGCGGAGTTCAATTGGAAAATATCGGGCAAAGGAAATGCGAAACGAAAACCTTAACTTACACAACCATTCTTTCTCCTAACAACACCAATATTCACAGACCATCAAAACAACAAAAGAAAGTGCAAAAGAAATGATAAAAGAAAAGAATAAAGCAACAAGCAAGTAAGTAAATGGCATGGAATTAAAAGAGCAAATAAGTAAAGGGCAAGAATTAAAATTGCAAGTAAGTAAAGCAAGAGAAATACTAAGAACCCAAAGTGCAAAAATGAGATCTTTATTATGTCCAAGTGATACAACCTTGAGTTCAATAACCAAAACTTAAACTTGCAAGCTCAATGAAGAGGTTGCAAGATCAAGAGAAGGCAAAGAACTCAAGGGAAACTAGCTATGTACAAGAACAAAAGAAAACAAAAAAAGAGTTGTGAATCAAAAGTGTGACAATGTGAGACCCCCCATCCCTTGCTCACTGATATGTATTTATAAGCTCAAAATAAAATTAAACAAGTAATAAAAATGAGATGATGTGACTGCAAGGGAGGGACAAAAGAAAGATGGGGACAATTGGACACAGTGGGGCCAGCGAGACCGGACTTATGGGGCATGTCGCCGGCCCAAATCCGAGCAACTTGGCTCGTGTTGGTGCTGTGGTCTTGTGTTCTCTCGATAAGTCCACTGGTGCTGCTTGATTTGCCTATATGAACTTGGTATGCACTCAGGGATTTGGAGAGAAACTTGATGCTTTTTAAATCACATCACATCTTTTTGCTTTAAACAGGCATCACCTCACATGTGCCCACTTGCACCAAGGCAGCCCCCTCTCTAGGTCCATGTACCAACAAGCTAGTGTACACACTTGTATGTGTTTAACCATTTAGATAAAAAGTGTGTACGCATGCATGTTGCAAAAAGAAACTCTTGAAATATTGATCGGTTTGCAGTTCCGGTTGCAGTGTCGGCTCACAAACGTTATATCCGTGATTTTGAATGTGTTTCCAATATTGTGTAACGGATACCTGTAATCTGTATTTACTGAGCAGACACTGGTTAATAGTACCGATATATACAAAAAAATAGATAATGAATGGGTGGTATTAAAATGCAGTTTTCTGTGATAAACAAATACCGAGCATCATCATTAGCCCCCCACTCTCGGACCGACCTATTCATGGGTCGGGTCGAGAGTGGTCTGATCGGTCACCCGGGCCAAGTTCATATTTGAAGACATCGTCGAAGCGGATTTCCGGGCAATTAGTTGTATTTTCTTGATGACGTCAGCGGATCAGAGAAAAGATCTTGCATTAAAGAGGAAGCGCCGATTCGGGCGTACGTTCGTCGAAGCGCCAAGCCACGTGTCCGGTGTTGGTTGGCTGACGTGACGGGCCGCCGGTGTCCTTCGCGCTCGATGGGACGCGCCCAATGCGTGTGCGACAGGTGGAACGTTAGCTCGCCTTACAAAAAACCATTAGCTCGCCTTCGAGCCCTCCCGCACGCTGAGTTCCTTCAGCCCTCTTAGCTCGCCTCCGAGCTATCACAGAACCAAGCTCTCTCGGACTCCCGCTCGTCCCCGAGCCTCCCGCCGAGCTTAGCTTCCTCGGTATCACCGACCGACCCACAGCACAGATCACAAGCGTCTCCACTACGGATCCATGAATCCCTCCAGATGCGAGATATCCGCCGCCCACGATCCCGCATTCCACGACATCGCGTTCCCCCATTAACAAGCGTATCTCGTCATTAATGGGGGATCCCGCCTTTCACGCAGGCGTAACGCCCGGGGGCGTAATGGCCGGCATGAATCTCGCGCCCGCCAGCCCATGGCTGCCACTATATAAACCCCTCTCTCAGACGACTCAGGTAAGGCATTTTTTTACCCCAATAGACCGTTACTCTGCCCAGATACCTCGACTAACTTGATCGTTGGAGGGTCCACGGTGGTACAACCACCCCGGGACTTCTTTGCAGGTAGCTCGGCTTCACTCCCAAATCAAGCCCCCTGAGATCCACACGCATCAAGAGGCAACCCTCATATCCAATCTCAGCCATCCATCACCGCTCGCTGCAGATCAACGGAAGACAACATCTGAAGAAGATCAAGACCTCCATCAAGTTCGACTCGGGTTTGATTCGATAATGGCTTGTTCAAGTTTAGTTCATTTGATAATGAACCAAACTTGAACTAAAAATCTATCTCGTTTAATAAACTAGCCGAACTCGATCTTAACTCAGCTCGTTCGCTATCAGCTTGAGTTCAGCTTGTTTAGCAACGTGCATGAGTTTTTAGTTTTAATAGCCGAACCTAATAATAAAGTTTTCCAAGCCCAATAACTTTATATCCTAATCTCTACTATTATAATACAAAGAGTAGGGACGCCATATGGCACTCTCACCTTTATTTTAGATTAATTCTTTGTTCTTAGATGGTCCACACCATCTGGTTTTTGCACGTGTGACGCGCGTTGATATGTATTAGCGTTAAACAGCCAAGGCTTAAAAAGATTTTTAATGAATTACAGTTAACATAATAGATACTTTGAAAACTTTTAGTTAAAAATAGCGAAAATATCCACATCGATCCTTGAAATAATAAACGAGTATAAAAATTCTTATACTTTTGAAAAAAAAAACCACATTGAATGAAAATATTCACTTCATGCTATTATTTTAATAAAGACGTGCATGCAAAATACTAGTAACCAATACTAAATCCCTAACCTAACTCTCTCCCTTCTTCTCTCTCTCTCTCTCTACCCCCCATCAAACCCAATTCCCATCCCCCCCAAAAAATCTTCTCCCGCCTCTCTCACGCCGCGGCAAAAACCTCTCCTTCGGTTGAGACTCCTCTCGATTTCCTCTTCATTCGACTGCTCTGGACTCCCTATATGGTCGATTCATTCTTCAACCCTTACCTCGACTCCTAAGCACTTTCAAACCCGAAAAATCGAGCTCCAAACAACAAATATTACTCTGAATTAAAGAAATCGAGCTCCAAACGGCAAATCTGAGTGCTAATTGTCAGCTCGTTTACGAGCTCGTTGGCTCGTTAAGAGCTTGACTCGTTTATCTAACGAACACGAGCTAAGAGTTCTGGGCTCGAGATGAACTCGAACCAAGCAAATATCAGGCGAGCCGTACTCGAGCCAACCCTAGCTTGCTCGAGTTCGGCTCGTTTAGTAGCCTTAGTCTGAACCGATGAGAACAAGACCTAACTCATTTTTTAGGTCATTAAATAGGTTTGCATCGGATCAGGTCTGGGTCTGATTGGACCTATACCTAACCCAGATTTTTTCAACGGGTTCGGGTCGAGTCTATAACAGACCCATTGGCCGGACTACATGTATGTCTAGGTTTTGGGTTGGACCGGGCCGGATAGGATTAGGTGATTAGGTCCCATCGGATCAGTTTGATACAACTAATTATGCAATAGAAAATTATTATTATCGGAGTTGGTATATTAAAAAAAACAGATGGTTTATTTCATGTGAAATAAAATACACAACAAAAGCCAAGAGGAAAATCTATAATTAAACTTTCGATCAAAATTGGCTTATTTCACCAAAACTATCATGTAGTTTACCCGACTTCTCAAAACTCCTAAGGTTTAAACCCATCACAACCCCTCCTCTCCCCTCATGTTATCTTTTGTTAAACAACACCCCGTGATAGTTAGTTTTCATAGTTTGTCATCTCTTTTATCAATTAGGATCCTCCGCTGCTTTTTCTCTCAGCGCAGGGTGTTTTTCACCTCTCCCGGCTGTTGGATCATCTTCTTGATCCCACACAACCATGCATGAGCCCCTAATTATACCCTAACATCGACCATAGGATTTCACAAGCATGGAAAAAAATAGCAAAAGATCCGGAACCCTCTTTATCCTAATCTTCCCTTCTCTTCCTACATTAATTGTTTATGAATTTAAGGGCAGTTGGATCAATTATAACGGTAAGAGGGATGATGTTTAACGGAAGATTAACGTTCGGGGATTTTAGTAATGGGTTTTATTCTTGGGGGGTTAGTCAATCAGAACTAATCAGTGGAACTAAAACATATTGGGATGATAAAACTTATGGTTTTAGTTAATTGAAACTGAAACTAAAAGTTCTTTTTTGTGTTAGTCATGAATGGAAATAGAACTAGGACCGATGGGTCAAAGGCTTTAATTTTTGTTCAACTATATAAAGACTTTCCAACCACACCCTTGAAAATTATCCTATCCATTTTTATTGAGCTTGATCATCAAATCAGACTCATCTTCCCTCTCTCTCGTAATTTTTTTAGCCTCTCCCTCTCTTTCATTCTCTCTCTCTCTAATTTCTCTCTTTATCTACTTCAAGCCAAAAAATATCGGATCAAATTTGTAACCCTAAAAGTTAACATTTACATCTTTTTCATAATTTTTTTAAGTAATACATTTTTGTATCTTTTTTTAATAATTTCTTTTGGCTTAAATGCACATAGACCCCCTAAACTATATGAGGTTGAGCACTTACACCCCCTAAACTATTATAATAAGCTCTTATACCCTATATGCTTAATATATATTTTCCGAATACACATTTTACCCCTTTCTTCTTCTCTTCTACTCTAAAAACCCAATATTAAATCTTAAAATACCAATATTTTAGCCCTAATCTAAAAGCTTGATGTTGTCCTTTCTTCCATTACACCTCCAAACATTTTTTCATTAACTCGAAGGTGCTTAAGTTTTTAATCTTAATCTAAAAGCTTGATGTTTTTAATCCTTATCTCCATTAATTTTAAGATGAGAGAAAAAAATTCACGATGGGTATTTTTCAATTTTATTTTATTATCATTTTCTTTTGTTGATTTTGCTATGATTTTCTTTTCACCGGATTATTAAGGTTATGAGTTCTAAAAGCTTGAAGAGGAAACGGAAAGGGATATAATGGGAATCAGAAAAAAAAAATTAATCGAAGGGGGTAAAAACGCTTATTATGATACTTCAGGGGGTATAAGTGCTCGACCCCCCGGTAGAACATAGGGTGTATCCGTAATTAACCCTTTCTTTTTTAAATATGATAAACCCTAATTTTGAGAAAGTTTATTTGAGAAATGTAAATCTAACATTCAACTTACATAATCGAAAATCATAAGAATTTGAAAATTTGTATACCTTATTTTCATTGTACTCTGTTTGATTTGTAATCCAAAGCACATAATTTTTTATGTCTAATCTATTGTATTTCCAAGAATATGATACTACATGGAAAATTAGTTCATCTAATTGTTATTCTTGTTTGTTTGATATAAAAAAAAACTAATGTGATTAAATATTTTCCAGCATATGTAAATTCTTATGTATTTATTATATACATCTTTCATAAAAAAATGTTGTTGTTATTATTTTGGTAGGAAATTTTTTTATTTAAATCATACAATTTTTAGGCATTGTTTTTATTATTTATATGGATGGATTATATAGTTATTTATTATGTATTAATAAAAATGTACATTACAAACGTATCTTTGACATATCTTTGACGTTTCAAAGCAAGAATTACTATTTTCAAGACATACTGTAACGACTGAAATCACTGTACAGAATTTTCTTATTATTGTACAGAAAAGAGTATTACAGCCTGTGTAAGAGTTAAAGTTATTTTTGTTAAATAAAAGCAAGAAGTAACTTATAGCTCACTGATAAAGCCCCTGCACTGCTGTGATATAGCCTATGTGTTCGATTCCCATCAGACCTAATTAGTTTTAGAGTTTTTTTTTTTAATTTTCGGAAGCCCAAGAGTTGCACGTGCAATACACGGAGAAATGAAAAGTTTCAGAAAAATCAAACAGGCGCAAATGAGGTGTACACGCCCAAATACCTACGTGGTATAAATCTCGAGATAATACCTCAAGATCCGACCATCCAAACCCATGATTGGGTCGGTGCCGACAGTCAAGATGAGCTCAAATGGCTCCGTGCTTTGCACACACACCTCTTCGACTCTCCTTAACTCCCCTGCACTGTTTGATTTTCATGCGATCAAACATAGACTCTTCAATTCACCATTTAACAACTTTTTAATACTTTTTAATCCAAAATTTTAATTCCCAAATCCTAATTCTTCACTATAAATACCACCACATGCCCTAGTTCTCCTCTATTCTGAAAATTTCTAGCAAAATCACCTTAAAAGTTCCTAAGTGCAAGTGGAGTTAGCAAACAAGCTCCTTCCATCGAATATCGAAGCCGTTCCGGAGATCCGCGACGCTACGAAGCCCCCTCCCTTCTTCCTTACTCTCTTCTTGATATTACAAAGCCGTAAGTCACTCTCATCTCTTTTTCTTTTCATCTCAATTCATCTCCTAAAAATATATCGGTAAAGTGGAGTTACCTCCGATACATTCTTTTTAAAACTTAGAATTCTCTTTTCCTTTATACATAAGCCACATTAATTTTACCATCCTACTTGTAACTTTAATTACAAACTTTTAGTTTCGAGGTTAACTAAAATTTTCATGTGAAACAATATAAACGAACTTTTTCATTAAAATACCTTGAATTTTAATATAAACTTCTTTTCGATAATTGTTAAAACAATACCTTTAGGAAAACTTCACGGGGTAACAACCTACCCCACACGCACACTATGGTTTTATAGCACGATATATATATATATATATATATATATATATATATATATATAGAGAGAGAGAGAGAGAGAGAGAGAATAATGGAGAAAAGATGCCATAGGAGGGAATTTCCTCCTATGGTGTCGAAAAAGTACGCCCTCCATCGTATTTTCCGACGATCGGGACTCATCATCTTCATCGTTATCATCTGAGATATAGGTACAACAAATTTCATGTGATTCTATAACGTTTTCACCGTTGAATTAGTGGGTTCAAAATTAACGGTTTACCGACAATAGAACTTTTTACATTGTTAAATCAACGGTGAAAAAATTGTAGAATCACATGAAATTTGGCGTACCCATATCTTAGATGATAACGATGAAGATGATGGATTCTGATCATCGAAAATTACGACGGAAGGCATACTTTTTCGACGCTATAGGAGGAAATTTCATCCTATGGCCTCTTTCCTCCATTATTCTCATATATATATATATATATATATATATATATATATATATATGTGTGTGTGTGTGTGTGTGTGTGTGTGTGTGTGTGTGGTTGGTTCAAAGAATAGCTTTTACAATAAAATACCACATCTTTTCAAAAACGGGTTTCTTTTATAACGATATTTTGTAATTCTTGGCAAATACGCCTCTACAACTCTCAATAAGGGACACGCTAATGGATGGTGCGGATTATCACACATCCTTGAGATAGTAGAACGAGATGCAGAACTCCTCACGGAGTATTCGATCTCGAAAGGAAATAAAATATGGTTTTTAAGAAATGCGGTTTTTCTAAACAAAACTAAAATTTTGAAAATTATATAAAAATTATAAATACGCATTTTCAATATATTATGAAACTATATTTTCTAAAATGAAAGATTAAAATGTTAATAAAATACCATCAAGTTACCAAAAAAGGGCTAGTTTTCAATAAAATACCATAAACTTTTAAAAGCTAAGTTTTTATCATTAAAATACCCAATAATTAAAATACATGCCCATGAAAACCCTAAAACTTGTAAATCACTCTCGAGATTATTTTTAAAACAATGGTAATATATTTTTCATAAAACCCCATCGAGATATACAAACAATAATTAAGGACTCTAGATTAATATAGGTTTAAGCAGGATCAATTCTCTTGAGGCCCAGGGAGCCGGAGAAAGTGAGTGCTTGCCTATTCAGATTAGACAACTTAACAGAGTTATCAATGTCAATTGTCTTGGAAAAACACATAAATCCTCCCGTCCATGTGCAGCAGTTGCCGATTACTCCCGAACTTAAAAAAGCCAAGAGTTAAATCCGTTCACAAGTGTCTGACTCAATCTGAGTCCAAACTCAAACCAGAATCCAAAATTAAACACGAACTTGAATACTTGATCATGAACTTGAATACTCGAATTCAAATATCAAACTCAAATTTGTATACTTGACTCGACTTGACTGAACCATGGTTATAACGTGACATGAACTCGACATGACTACATGAACACATAATTACATTCTGAACATGAACCTGAACACTTTATATCCATGGATTCGGCCAAGACCTGTAATCTTAATCTATACAATACAATACGCGGGGATAAATGGGTAAATTGGTATGGAACGTATATCGTGGCACGAGAGGTCACTTAAAAGACACCTACATGAATTCACGTGTCGTTGTCCCATGGGTTATAATGGGGCCTTGTACTACATGTTACCATAGTCCACGGGATAAGATGGACTCCTCTCGTATACATGAATAGCTTTCTTATCAAACTGCAAATAACCACGTTATAATAACTATCTTATATATGTTTACTTGTTCATTTCACATTACATACTATATTCTCTTTCTTCTTTTAGGACTTACCGAGCGCTAGTTCGCTGACGACATTCCTCTCTGTTTTCTTTCTTTGGAATGTTCGTCAGGAGGACCGGACTCTAAAGACGTAGAGCCGAGCCAGGGGGACTTGGACCACCACTAATAGTTCTTCCTGCACTTACGTTCAGTATGCCATTGTTTAGGCATTTGCTTTTATTATTGTATCTTTTACTGTCAGACAATTGTATGTAAAGTTGAATGTAAATAAAGTTGTTGTTTCATTTTATTACTGTTGTCATTCTTGTTCATTGTTATATTGCTTAATTATGCTTAACGTATTTATTTTCATAGTAGATACGTTGCGGGCTTGCCATATCACCGTTTCCGTCTATTGGGAAGCGGTGCGTGACACATACCCTCATGGATTTCGATACAACACTCAAAAATAGATGGTCTTTACATGTGTGAGATGTTCAGTCGAAAATATTGCAATCTTGAACATATCAATTTCCTCACTTTTCTAATCATTTAAGAATAGTTGATATAAATATAACACATATTACCAGTTCGTCTGCAAATTATCAAATACCATGTGTTATATATATAATCAATGTCTTTTTAAGGAAATTGTATGTTTATCATGCCACGCATAATATTCTATATCTCCAACATTCTTCATTAAGATTATGTGCAGAAAACTACCTCGGGACAGATATCGGAATCGCAATTTCGCCGACAAAATACAGCAAGTCAAAGAGTTAAAATCTGGCAGAGATTCAAAAGAGATAAAAAGATTCCAGATATCAAATAAAGTCCTAAAGACCAACACCAGAATACACAGGAAAATTGAAGCATCAATCTCATCAAACGGCCGCGGAACCGCGGCCGAGTCAAGGCGATCTGCCGCGGATCCACGGCCGAGTTGGGGGCGCCGGGGTCCAAAGTTTTCCAGAGGCTTCCATACAACTTCCTAGCTTGTTGAAGACGCTTCGAACCACCTAGCTTACTCCAGAAGCTTCCCTATAACTACCTAGCTTCTTAGGGAAGATTGACCTAGTTTCTAGTGGAAGATTGGTGAAGAGCTATAAAAAGGGACCTAGGGCTACATTGTAGAGGTTGTTGAGTTGTTGTTGAAGGTAGTCAATTTCTAGCACACAAACCAAAACCAAATCCAATTCAAGATCCAAATCAAGAATCGTGAGAAATCTATCGAGCGAAGACATTCAAGATCATTTACGTGAAGCCGATCATCATCAAGAGCGTGAGATCCTCGACGGGTCCAAGTCTCACGAAGATCGAGCAAAGCGAATCTCGACGGAATAGTTACCTCTTCAAGGGAGCAATCAAGAGCAATTCTTGTAATCTCGGATTGAAGGAATGTGTAATTAGAAGTCGATTTAATAAAGGTGATAAATTGTTAATTCTCGCTTTCTTTAAATTCTTGCATTATGAAATTTCTAATTCTTGATTCTTTTATTTTCAAGATGCGTGAGTGAAATCTCCGCTTGTAAAGGATTCGATTGAATTAGGAAGATCAAATGATGATGAAATCCTAAACTAATCTTAAGTCTTATGAGAATTATGAACTTTAGGAAAAAAAATCATCAATGACCAAAATTGGAACGAGATCACCGTTCTTGATAATTTCATTGCAATTTGGGATTAAATGATTGATGATTTTCTTTGCGAAAGGCTAGATTTGAATGATGATCAATGAAAAGACAAGGGATAGTGAAGGAGAAACCCTAGTTTCTTCAAAAGATCCCTAATCTTCATTCATCACCATCGTTCTAGCTATAATTCATCAAAAGATAAGATAAGTCATCATTAGTATTCATCATTGCTATTAATTCCTATCGAATCCTACAAGCTATTCTTCATTTTCTTGATAACTAAAATTGAAATTGGACATTTTCTTGATTTCTAAATCTTAAACTCTTTCTTGATGTTTCTTGAAAATACTTCATCTAATAAATCTTAATTCACATTTTCTTGAATTTTCTTTGCTATTTTCATTCGACTCAAAACGAATAAATACACGAATCTCAGTGGACGGCCCGTTCTCATTAACGAACTACATCGACACCGTTATTGATTGCGGCTATAAATTCTTTGATTGTGATTATACTATTCAAAACATCAAATCAAACGATTAATCAAATGGCGTCGTTGCCGGGGATCGAACCCGGGTCACCCGCGTGACAAGCGGGAATACTCACCACTATACTACCGTCCGCAGATGCGCAGAATCCACCGCGCATTTCTCTCCAAGAGAGATGCTACCCTATTCGTGGTCCTCTTCCTACTTGTCTTTCTATTCCACCAGCCAATGGGGATAATTTTGAAATCAAACCCCAATTTATCAAACTGTTGCCCAAATTTCACGGTCTCGAGTCTGAGGACGCATACGTTTTTATCACCAAATTCGAAAACGTATGTGCAATGATTGGTACGTCACAACTGTCTGTGGATGCTGTGCGTTTACGTCTTCTCCCATTCACTTTGTGTGATTTAGCCGAGAAGTGACTTTATAACACAACCGCACACTCTATTGCCAAATGGGATGAATTTGTTGCAGCATTCCTTAAGAAATTTTATCCCAATCATAAGACCGCCCGTGTTCGGAGCGAAATCTATCAGTTTACCCAGCTTCCCAATGAGTCATTTTGGAAATGCTTTGAACGGTTCAAGAATCTTCTTTTACAATGCCCTCATCATGGAATCCCTAGATGGGATCTGTGTTGCATTATCTATGAGTGTATTGATATGTTCAACTATCCTTAAATGATTAGAAAAGTGAGAAAATTGATATGTTCAAGATTGCAATATTTTCGACTGAACATCAGACCATATAATTTTTTGGCGTTGGAGAATTAAAACGATAATTTCGATATTTTTGATATTCCAATGAAAGCTCCGCGAAATATTACACCTCCTGATGTTGATTCTAATAAGGACGATGATCGACAAAGTTAACAGACACAAGGAGTAGCTGCAGGAGCCTGTAGAGATTCCATAATGCAACTTTTAATTATATCATGAATAATATATTATTAATAATGTTAATTTGGTTTAACATGATATTAATATACTTTATACTGCTGATAGTTAATTTGCTTTGAACGGTTCAAGGATCTTCTTTTACAATGCCCTCATCATGGAATCCCTAGATGGGATCTGTGTCGCATTATCTATGAGGGTATTGATATGTTCAACTATCCTTAAATGATTAGAAAAGTGAGAAAATTGATATGTTCAAGATTGCAATATTTTCGACTGAACATCAGACTATATAATTTTTTGACGTTGGAGAATTAAAATGATAATTTCGATATTTTTGATATTCCAATGAAAGCTCCGCGAAATATTGCACCTCCTGATGTTGATTATAATAAGGACGATGATCGACAAAGTTAACAGACACAAGGAGTAGCTGCAGGAGCTTGTAGAGATTCCATAATGTAACTTTTAATTATGTCATGAATAATATATTATTAGTAATGTTAATTTGGTTTAACATGATATTAATATACTTTATACTGCTAATAGTTAATTTAAACTATTTATAAAATAGTGTCACCGATTGTTATATATAAACTAATAAAACATAAATACTAATTAATTAAATTTACTAGAAAATAGTGTAAATAAAAAAAGCAGGATGCCACATACAAATTGAAATAGGATGCAAGCATAAAAATTAAATACTTCATGACAGAAATAAAATAAAATGAAAGGATGGATGATGCATAAGTAAGAAGTTACAATAAAGTTCTAGATTTCAGTTCTAGTTGTTCTAGAATCCCAAGAAAAAATCCCAATCCTAATGAAAGTCTAAAAAAAGAGCCATTGTATTAAAGTATCAGTTCAATATGAAAGCACCAATTGAATAACAGGACCTCAGGGATGTTGGGATGTCCTGAATCTAACTAATCTGTTATATTATATTTAAATATATATTTGTTTGTTTTTTTAGAGATAAGATTTAGTTAGTTATTTAGAGATAAATTCTAATTAAATCAATGTTATTTCTAAGCATCATTGCATATGCTATAAATATGGAGCAATAGCCTAGGGCTTGGATTGTACGAGCAAGAGAGGCACCACAATATAACCTTAATATTTGTGAGAGTCATCTCTCCCTTTTGGGGAGAGATCTGTGAGGGCGATAGTTTATTCTGTATTCTCCATGTAAACTCTCTCGTATGAATTAATGAAAATGGTCTCTGCTGTGCCCGTGGTTTCTCCCGTTTAGGGTTTCTACGTAAAAATCTTTGTATTTCGCTGTGTTGATTCTTATCTCAGGTTTTATGTTTTATTTATCTATATTTATCTCGATCAGCCATAACAAATTGGTATCAGAGCTAAGATTGATTCTATTGATCGAGTATATAGATTCAGTGCATGTACGCATGCAAAAACAAAATACTTAGGCAGCGCATGAGATCGATGACAACATGTTTAACATTCATCATAGATTGGAGCCGTTGGCACGGCGGAGCGCATGGGCGCAGCTGCAAGTGCACATGAGCGCGTGTCATGGTATAGCAATGTGGCGACGCTGGTTATGGCTTGCGAGATGGGTAGCGTTTGAAGATGGCTATGACGGCGTTGGTCGTTCATATGACGTTTCAGACACATTGATGAAATCGGATCTGAAAAACTCCATCTTCCGTTGCAGATATCCTCACTTAAGAACTTATAGTTCGAATCAGCTTTTGTTAAAGTCGTGGATACTTGTTATTACTTTGAGAAGATGTTACCATGCTGATGGAGGTATGGATCTCCTTCAGATATTACCTTCCGTAAATCTGCTGTTGGCGATGATGGACGGCTGAGATTGAGTTGGAGGTTGCCTCCTGAAGCGTGTAGATCTCAATGGGTTTGAGGTTGTTGAGGCTGAGCTACCTGCAAGGAAGTCCCGGGGTGGTTGTACCACCGAGAACCCTCTGACGATCAAGTTAGACCGGATATTTGAGCAGAGTAACAGCCTAGTAGGGAAAGAATGACTTACTTGATCCGTCTGAAAAAGGGGTTTATATAGTGGTGGCAACGGGCAGGCAGGTGCGAGAATCACGCCGGCCGTTACGCTCCCGGCGTCACGCCCGCGTGATAGGCGGGATCCCGCATTAATGGCGAGACATGCTCGTTAATAGGGGATCGTGATGGCGTGGAACACGGGACGTGGCCGGCGGATATCTCGCGCATGGAGAAATTCGCGGAGGTGAGGCGGATGCGCCTGCGATCGGTGTCGTTGGTCGGTCGATGAGACCGAGGAATATAAGCTTGGCGGGAGGCTCGGGGGAGAGCGGGAGGCCGAGGTATCTTGGTTCTGCTATAGCCCGGAGACGAGCTGAGAAGGCCGAGGATGCCAATTATGCAGGAGGCTCGGAGGTGAGCCAACGATGGTTTGTAAGGCGGGTACAAGAGTGGTGTGGATGGTCGCAGAAGGTCGGCTACGTCCATGGGTCGCAGACCCGGGGTATTTTATCGACGTGCCGTTCTTGGTCCTTCCTTGCGAGCTTCGGGACACATCATCTGCCACGTGCCATGATCTGGGAGATCACCGATATCGAGTATCATCACATGCGGATTTGGGTTGAAGGTGGAGTATCTTACCCTTTCAATTCCGCATTTGTTATCGCATTGGGTGTGACTCTGAATTGTCATATTAATCATGTGACATATTTTGTCTCCGAAGTTGCTGTCGAGGTATAATCTTCTTCATCGGATGCGAGCTAAGCTGGAGATTTGTCGTTCGTGTCTCGCATCCTTCTGTTGATAATAGATTTAGTAGCTCGAGCAAATCAACTGGAGAGAATTCCATTTAAGACTTGCTGATTGTTCGAACATGCGTATTTCAAAATGCTTTTGTTTATTTACTTCGAGACTCTGTTGGCGTGTGGAGTGCATGTCTTATCGTGTTCAGTACGATTTTGTTTATCACATTGAAGTGTGATCTTCGTCGTCGAAGTTCTGGTTATTTGCTTCGAGACTCTGTTGCCATGCGTGCTGCATGTGCGTCGTATCCGTTGCGATCTGGTTTGTCACATCATGGTGTGATCTGTTCGTCTTCGAAGTTATATTGACACAATATCTTCATCTTAGTTTTTGGCTTGGAGATAAACCATGATGAAGATCTGATCGAATTGTGTCGTGCATATTTTTTAAACGGTTAGATAGTGGATTCAGTGATGAACGGTTATTCTATTTGAAGACTTTATAGAGTTGATAAATGGAGAAAGCCCTAAGAAGTGATCGGCAGCAGCAGATTTTGGATAGGGTGGTTCATATCTGATTGGATTCAATCTAAAGTGGAGATTTGTTGGGATGTTCTGAATCTTAACTAATCTGTTATATTTATATTTAAATATATATTTGCTTGTTTGTTTAGAGATAAGATTTAGTTAATTATTTAGAGAAAAATTCTAATTAAATCAATATTATCTTTAAGCATTATTGTATAGGCTAAAAATATGGGGCAATAGCCTAGGGTTTGGATTGTACGCGCAAGAGAGGCCACCACAATGCAACCCTAATAGTTATGAGATTCCTTTCTCCCTTTTGGAGAGAGATCTGTGAGGGCGAGAGTTTATTCTATATTCTCCATGTAAACTCTCTCGTCTGAATTAATGAAAACGATCTATGTTGTGCCCGTGGTTTTTCCCGTTTTGGTTTTCCACGTAAAAATCTTTGTGTTTCGCTGTGTTGATTTTTATCTCTGGTTTTATATTTTATTTATGTATGTTTATCTCGATCATCCGTAAAACAAGAAAGATTTGGCCAGGTTGAGCAACGAGTACATCGCAAGATGGTTTTGATGAAATAAATGGTTAAAATTTGAAAAACAATTTCTAGCCGTGCCAACTATTTCAACCATCATGGACATCTTCTTAAATTAAGAGCACTACGATACCAGTGAAAATGATTGACCATGATGGTTGAGCAAGGGTTCAATAAGTGCTAACACATTTCTTTTTACAATTAATGCAAAAGGGTTGAGTTCTTAATTGGAAACTGCTAATTTGATTTTCAAGACTGAAATTTGGGAATTGCTAATTTCATTTTCATAATAGGGTATAAGAAGACAAATTCTCCTAATTTTGAGAAAATCTGTGTAAAAGAACCATAACTAATTTTCTCAGACCAAATTTTGAAATATCCACTAAAGTCTTCATAAATTTTAATTATTTTAACTAATATTATGTAAGAATCTTCATAAAACTTGTGTTCATGATGTTAACTTAACACATGAACATAACACATACAAACTACAGTGTCTTTTGCTTCTTTTATTTGAATCAGATTTGAATTAGAATAACAGGCTCGGTTTGCATTGCTTAATAATGCAAAAGTGAAAAGAAGCGAATGCCATTTTTTGGCCAGCTGCTATTTCGACAATGGTCCAGCAAGAGGCTAGGGCCCCTGTAGCAAAGATTATTTTAGACGGACCGGTGATTGCATCAGACCGAAGGCAGGACATGTTAAGGACGAGAGGATGAAAAAATTATTCCATATGTCAGCCATATACATCCGGACAAGAAAGAGAAGAAATAGAAGTGCGTGCCCGACAGGCTGTCCAAGACTGCCCGCGACTCTTCCCTCTCTCTCGCCTCTTGTCCGGATGTATTACAACCGGCATATCGAATAATTTCTCAAGAGGACGGGAGCTGCACCACCGGGGGAGGTGTAAGGTCAGGCTCAGGAACACATGGTATGGTACATGTCAAGTTAGGGGCTGAGGTTGTGCGGACTCCTTTGAGAAGAGTCATTTTCTTGTTTTTTTCACCCATATCTTTTGTTTTTTGCCTTGTTTTCCTTTTTATTTCTCTGAACTGGATCATGTAGTTTTGTTAAATTTTCGTTTAATGAAACGTGGGGATGATTATCTTCATTTCGGTCAAAAATATATATGTTTACCAAATTGGCGTCTCATCATTTAGTTTTAGAGTATATTTCATAAAGCATTATTGAACTTCAAAGGTTTTTGAGATAGCGCATATAACTTAAAAAAGGCGATGAACTCTCCTTGGAGGGTATGCCAGAGGATTTTCATCAAGAAATGTCATATTTCCATTTCATTTTGGGCTACTCGTCGTACAAGGTCGTTCTTGGATTGTTCAATATATCCGTGTTGTCTTAAACGAGTTGACAAAACTAATATTTTCATACAACATTGCTAATTAAGGTTCGTTGGTGCAATCTCAAAATCCCTGAAAGTTCTGCTGTGGTCATAAAATTTACCCTTACTTTTAACAAAATGGCCGCATTTGCTTAAATGTTTACAATAGACACGTAGAAAATATCATTTGAATAGGATGGCCCTCTCATATATATATTAATATATTTAGTCATGCATATAGAATGATTCTCATACTTTTATAACTCTTGAAGACATGATTTTCTCATATTTATAACTCTTTAAGAGATATAATTTTCTTTAAGATATATTTTATATAACCATGTATTAAATGGTATTTTGTTGATCTTTTGGATATTTATTATTTTTTTAACAAATTTCAATGACATATTGGAAGAAACCGATTGCGGAAAAATAGGAAAGTTGTTGATCATGTGTTAGTGAATAATTTAATAAGTTATACATACAATTACATGATTTGTGTTCTTTACCAAAAGATAACATAATTTGTTGATCCGGTATAAGAGCATCCCATATATCATATAAAATGAACATATGTTTGATTTATATCATAGAAAACAACAAGATGCATACTATGAGCAAGCGCAGGAAAGGATCAAAAGCAGATTGTCTCACAAAGATGAAACGTGTCGTATCACAAACCTGAAACATGTCACCAAAACAGAGATCATATGAAAGATCAATTAAAAAAAAATCGCACTTTCAAATTAGCGCGTGCTTGAAGAAAATATCATTTCGGAAAAAAACAACTGGTGCATGTTGATGATTGTGCAGTGTTATGCCCCTTCAACCTCTCGCCTTTTGCTTGAGTGACTATCGGAATCCATCTTACACTTGCAGTACCCATACATACATGAATACATTGCCATCAAATTAGAGAGGTAAATGAAGTGAAATTTATGTATATATTAATACATTTGGAAGCAATCATTAGGGGACACCATAATATATGTACAATAGAGTTTGTGTAGAACATAATGGTCTCCACTTGAGTTCCAATTCTAAATCCTTCTTCACCCAAACGAAAAATGTAATTATTCCTTATGATCTAAATATGTATTTTTTAAACCAATGTCAGGTAAACGAGAATGTATGTATTTTTATGAGCGAGGATAACTGATTAATCCAAAGGGATAAAAACAATGGATATTAATGGAATTAAAGCTCATATACAACTACAATCAAAATAAAAAGCTTCCAAAGAAATTAAACATTTTCCAAATCTGGATTTATGATTTAAATATTTTGTTTAAACCAAGGCTTGATGTTTTGTGTCAAATGGGTTCTTTTGAAAGTTGACAAGTGATATGCGTTTTAAAACATGAATATCCCTATGTTGGTAGTAGTTTTTTGTGCATTCTATTGTGAATCGGTGCGTTAAATACTTGATCAATATCCGTGCCAAATGAATTATGATCGGCTTTAAAGACAAGAAAGAGTAAATGGGGAGATATAATAAAAAAATAAATGCATAACTATAATACTAATCAACGAAAAATCCACAATCGTATAAATGTTTAAATAGGTATTTATAGCAAAGGTAAAACATCTTCTAACCAAAGCTTGATCTTATCGAATTCAAAAACTACAACTTACACAACCACTTTAACAGCAGCGAGAGTAAGAATCTCATCAATAACCAGCTCCATAAAATCATTCCATACTACCATATCAACAACCATTTTATTAGAATGAGCAAATGCAAGTACATTAACCCAAAGAGTACTTGAAAGATGGGGTCGAAGAGAAAGAATTCCACAAACCATAAAACTTATGAAAATCGCCGAAGATACTAATGAACGAGCCTCTTTGTTTTGTGTACGCCGTATGAAGACAATCATCACTTGAGAGTTGACATGGAGTAGCCATCGACATTCATGGATAATTGGTGCGATTCTCCAAGGGGAGTTAGAGCGAAATATTTGATCAATTCTATAACTTTGTAAGCAATACTTTGAATATGAATAGATTTAGGAGCTAATGCATTAATATATCTGAGAGCTTGCAAAATACCAACAGCTTCAGTAATGAATAGATTTAGGAGCCAGCACATTAGTATATCCGAGAGCTTGCAAAATACCAATGGCTTCAGTAATGACATGATGAAGAGAGGGGATGTTGCCCCAGCATAAAAAGTGGAGTTTACTCTCCTTATCAACACAACTTATCAACACAAAAGAAACCCCAAGCTGATCCATGAGAACGAATTGCCGCATCAATGGAAATCATGATGTCTGCATTGTGGTTCGCTTTCCATGTGTGAATGTATATCTAGGCATATGAGTTGATGAGTTTGGATGATTCTGGAGCACGATGTACCAACAAGCTTTGTAACAACTTTTCTAGTACTTCTCTCTATCCCCACCGCCAGCACATCACACCGCTCCCCTCCTGCTTCCTCCTCCTCCTCTCTCGCTCTCTTCAGATCTCACTACAGCAAACAACCCCCCAACCCCGCCCAACCCACGCCCCACCCCCACAAAAAAAAATAAAAATAAAAATGATGGGCTCGTTCGATCCAGAAATGGAAACCCTAACCCTAGCGGACCCTCTCGATCCCTCGTCCAACGGCTCCGATCCCCTCCTCAACCCCTCGTCGCCGCCTCACTCCCCCTCCCCCTCCTCCTCCTTCATCGACCCCCCTTCCTACGCTGACGTCGTCTTCACCACCGACACCGAGGCCACCACCGACGACGATCGCTCCCCTTCTTCCTCCTCCTCGACCTTCGACTACCTCAAGATCACAGTCTCCGACCCTCAGAAGCTGCAGGAGCCCGCCTCCGCCGCCTCTCTCGTCCCCGGCGCCGGCACCTTCATCTCCTACCTCATCACCACCGCCACCCGAGACCGCTGCCGATTCTCCGTCCGCCGCCGATTCAGGGACTTCGTAACCCTTGCGGATCGGCTCGCGGAAGCCTACCGCGGGTTCTTCGTCCCGCCTCGGCCCGATAAGTCGCTGGTCGAAAGCCAGGTCATGCAGAAGCAGGACTTCGTGGAGCAGCGGCGGTCCGCACTGGAGAAGTACTTGCTGAAGCTGGTGAAACATCCGGTGGTTGGGAAGAGCGAGGAGGTTAGGGTTTTCCTGACGGTGGAGGGGAAGTTGCCATTGGAGAAGAGCGTGGATGTCACTTCGAGGATGATTGATGGGGCGGTGAGGTTGCCGATGCAGTTGTTTGGGGATGGGGGTGGAGGAGTGGTGGGGCTGCAGGAGGCGGTGATGCCGGCGAAAGGGGGGAGAGATTTGTTGAGGATTTTTAAGGAGTTGAAGCAGTCGGTGGCGAATGATTGGGGAGGGGGGCGGCCGCTGGTGGTGGAGGAGGATAGAGAGTTCTTGGAGAGGAAGGAGAGGGCGCAGGATTTGGAGATGCAGCTTAGCAATGCGTCGCAGCAGGTCTGACGTCATTCTTTGTGTTTGGTTGCACCAAATAACACAAGTGGAAATGCTATTTGTTGCAAATTTGCAATGGAGGTAAATTAGGGGATGGTGTCCTACCCTTAATTTAAGTTATGCAACATTTGGTGCAACCAAACTAAATGCAGCATATTGTTGCATTTTTCAGCTTCATTCTAAAATCTTGTTGAAATGTTGAAAATCAAACGATTCAAACATGTATTATGTATATTTTGCAGCAAATAGCACTCCATTTCTTAACAATCTTGCAACCAAACAACTCCTAAAATAAATTGATACCGTACTTACGAACTCTAGCTTAGCAAGCTGGGTTTTCGAACTTTGCTGCAATGTTCTAAAAAGTGCTATAGGCGGCCGTCTAGGCGGAACCGGTGATAGGACGCTCCGACCCTATGCGGTTTAATTAAGAGGTTTAATCTCTTAATAAGCGCTTAAGCCGTCTAACCCGTTTAAGCGGGCGCCTCAGCGGACCCAATCCATTCAATAGAATAAAATTTAGTCATATTTGGAGTATCATGAGTTGGGTTTGTTCTCTTTTCACCATACCTGATCCAAACTCATATTTAATGAAATAAAAGTTAGTAAATTTTGTCTCATTTTCTGAATAATTTTTTAATCATATAGCTCAAAATTTTATTTTTGCTGATTTTTACTGTTAAAATATCAATATGTTACTGGTTATTATGCTGAAATATCAATATATTTCTGTTTCTATTATTGAAATTTAAATATATTGCTGTTTTTCAATATATTGCTGAAATTTCAATATGTATATATATAAAATACCATTTTAACTGGAATTAAAAAAAACTGCCTAGACGGCTAGGCGCTAGGCAGTGCCCCAATCACTCAGCTCCGCCTAGCTTTTTTTACAACCTTGCTTCACCGATTGTTTGGCAATTAACTAGAGATAGGGTAGAGCTTACACCTCACTCCTTAGTTTGGAAAATCTAATCGCTTCGGTTTCCTAAACCCTGGTTTCGTTGCCTTTTGATTTCCCAAACTTTTGTTTGCAAAACTCTACATTGGTTCCAAAACGCTTTTAATTGAAAGGACTAGCTTATTTATGTCATGGTGGTGCATATATTATCATACAGTGTGTTTTAACTATTATTCATAATCATACATTAGCTAGGTTCAAACTAAAGGGATGTTGAATAATGGGAACATATATGGAGTTATATACAGATTTCTTAGTTGTACAATTGAAAGTAGATTAGTTATGAATTTGATGTAGTATAAGTATGCTACAAGTAGTGATGCATTATAAGTATCTTACAAGTGACCTTTTCAACTATCTCGTAATCTGTCTTCCTGGCTAGTTCAATACATGGGTGAGTATCATCATATTCTAAAAGTTGGAATATTAACAAAATGTGTTATGGTATATACTTATAGGATTGCCTAGAGTTTTGTTGCTTAGCTCCAGCTTCATAAATCCATTTCTGAAAAAGGTTATAATCTAAGCTATGGGATAAATTTTCTGCCTATATACTTGTGCTTGTCTTTACATGACTTTGTAATGCTAAAAGCAGGAAATGTGGATCCAAAGATAAGTTCTAAGGTTCTACCTATAAGTGTGGATTTCCACATAGCTATAAGTAATGGCTGGCTTATGCACCAAACATTTTCGAGCTAATTCATTCCTAACATATAACTTCAGAATTTTGAATTAAATTTTTGGATGTACTACCTGCCTACCCAAGGAAATATAACTACGGAAAAGCCATGACATGATGTATTTATTTCTATCAAGCTTATATCATATTGGAGGAAATGTGTAGATGTCGATAATTATTTCGCGAATAGAAAAGATGAGTTATGTTGTATAGCAAATAAGCATATTGCAAATTTGGCCATAGCCTTAAAGTTTTGACGATGCGGTGTTTTTCAGGACGCTTTGTTTGCAGGTTGATCGTGGTATGCCAATTTTGGTTAGCTATTGAACTATGAGTGTGTAGGCATCTCTCATACGAGTATGTTTAATGTTCTTTTGTAGAATAAAGAAGGGATAATTTGCATAAGTAAAACCTCAAAAGCCATAAAATTCAAAGAGTTCATTATTAGAAGTGTGAAAATGGAAATGTGAACCATTATTAAGGCATTAGACAATAACTAAGCAATAACTAAGAGGCTTCAATTTTATTATTGGGATCAAGCAATACCTAAGGGCCTTCAATTTTTTAACAATGATAAAGTTAATGAATATTTCATAGAAACTCATTGTATAAAAATGTACAAGTCAAAGTAAAGTGTTTTTGGACTATTATATGAGCGATGGGCATAAAAGAAAAATAAGTTGAAGCCGGGTGTTTGTTGGCTATAAGTCCTATATTTGGTATTTAAGAAAATATCTGGAAATGAGTGATATTAGCTATATTGTTATAACATATAAGAAACACATTCCAAGAAGCTCTTATACAAAACAAATGCATTTATAAGAAATTTGAGCCGCTTTTCTTGATGATGGAAAAAACCTATATTTGGACTCGGGAATTCTACGATAACCGATAAGTGAACTTATGTAGAAGCACATACTTATTTAAGTAACTATTTAAGACAAACCAAAATGAGGCTAGATCTAGGATTATAAAGAAACAACGGTTGCTCTATGACCTCTTCTAAAACTTTTTGTTTGCAAAATTCTGATTTTTTGAAATTTAATATAGATGCAAGAAACTTTCCTTAATCATTTGGAATTTATTTGTATATATTATATATTATACAAACTAAATAGTCTCTTACAAAATTTATTTTCTTTTTTAATCTAATAAATTTTAGAGATGCTCATCTCTTACATTTAAAATAAAATTAGTCAACTTCATTTAGCCTTTACTCTATATGTGTTTTAGTTTTCTCTTACAATTTACGAGTTTATGACTATATTAATTAATTGAAATTTAAAATTCTTCTACCTTTTCTCCATGAGGCTCAATTGCTTCATTAATCCATTGGTCTTCAATTATTTTAAATTCTTGTTAGTCGGTCAATCGATTGGCCTATAAAAGACATGAACCTCCTAAACTTATTTAGTTAAAATTAATCATAGTCGAAATATGTATTAGAATTAAGAAATAAATATAAAATACTTACTAATTATTTTCCCTCACGAATGATATAAATCTCATTTTTTTTGACGATGGACATATATGCAGTTTTTATATTGGATCAACCAACCATGTTACTATCAAACTTATCTCATTAATCATAGAAAAATTCATCATACCTTCATCTTTTGGTGTGTTTCCAATGTTTCATTGGATTGATTTAAATTATAAAAACGTTCATACAGGCTTATAAAAATTTTATGAATTATCTAAAAACAATATGCTTTCAAGCAAACCGGTCATCAGCCACAAGTATAAGTATAAATTAATGCATGGCATGGGTAAATATGTTTATTAAAAAAATCATTCATTTTAACTGATTTTAGTCCTATCTATATATTAATTTACTTCAAATGAGTTAATTTAGATAACCACTATGATCATGCATTGTGAAGGTTATTTTCTGATGTAGAAGATGGAACCACTTCAATTTCTTAGTTTAGTTGGGCACTACATAATCTACTACGACTCAATACTAGAGTGGTTAGACGAGTCGAGCTTTGTGTTTGTTTATGTTTGTTTGATTATTTAAATGAGTTTAAAAACTTGTTCAAGCTTTATTCTTATATATTATCGAACGAGCATAAGCGAGCTCTAAACTAGCTCTCGCCGTGCCTCGAGCTATTTTGATTACATACATTTAATTTGTTAAGCTTCTAATTCATGTCCGTGCTCGGTTTGTTTAATTGTAGAACGAGCTTGAACGACATATATCAAGCTGATCCTTAGCTGAGCTTTCAAGCTTCAAGTCATCCCTATTCAACACGTATGTCAATATTATCTCTACATTATTTACTAAAATAGAATAAGATAATTCCATAAAAAAGTTTAGAACAAGAATAACTAGGTGGTTTGAATGGGTAAATGCCTGCTTGACTAAATGATTAAATAATAAAGGAAAATATTGGTTTGGAGTCAATAACTCCTTAATGAAACTAATTTAATCTAAACATTTCGTTATACTTTTTAATGGACTATATTAAAACCATCCTTGCATTCTTTTATTATTGAGGTTTTTACCACATGGCCCCCAAACTGAGTATGCTCCCGACTCCCCTATTATCGGACTATTTACTTAACGTCCCCCCAATCTCTCAAGTTACTCCTTCAGCCCTTTCTAATTGTCAGAAACGGCATATTATAGGAATATTCCTTAAACTCTGTTAGGAAGGTAACAATAGTTCGGTGGGGGCTTATTTTAAACCCAAATCATCCTACCCCTATCCCAATTTCGCCCAAAGTTGATTTTAGTGTTTTAAATTGAGCCGTCTCTCCTATTAGGAATTGAGTTCATTTTGACGAATTCACCATGAATTTCTCTTTGAGCTCCCCATCCTTACAACAATCGTAGCCATCTTAAAATTGGTGAGAAAACAAGCAAAAATCAGAGCTTTAACACATTCAACAACAATTCAAAACCCTAAGCCTAACCCTAAAATTATGCAAAATTACTAGATGGAAAAAACATGCTAACCCAATCTCAAGAACCCAAATCAAAACCTTAGGGCATGTTTGGATACATCTATTCTCCTGAATTAAAAGCCCAGATTCCATTTTTCCTCCGGATTGGAGCAATCCTAAAAATTAGCTTGTTTGGATGATTTGTTTATGGATAGATCCGGCGGAAAAAAGCCTTCAAATAGCTCTATCCATCGGATTAAAAAAATTAGCCCAGAGCTAATTTTTTTTATCTTGAACATTCTCTCCCCCTACTCATTTCTGCTCAAAATTCTAATCTTTACTTTGATTTGCCCACAACCTCATCTTCAACTTCCCTCTTTCTAAAAAATACCTCTCTTCATTTCTTTTTGTTTTCTCTAAGAAATTTCTACACACCGTTAGCTAAATTGATCGTGATGATGATCATCAATCAAGAAGGGACAAACGAGCAGACTGAGCAAGGCAAAAGAGATTTAAAATTGAAGGCGATGGATATTGACGATGTGTTTCCTTCGAGAAATAACTATAGCGGATTAAAAATTTCTACAGTCGTTAGCTAAATTGATAGTGATGATTGGTGATGATGATCGGCGATGAAAGGACCAACAAAGAGACTGGGCAAGGCTTCAAGGAAAAAAAGATATAAAATTGAAGACGATGGACATTGACGATGTGTTTTCCTTTGAGAAATAACCATGGATTAATTAAATGTACTCATAGAAAGAGATAAATTCAAGATGAAGAAAAATATAAGTTGCAGACAATGAGAGGACAGGTTGAACGGATTAAAATAAGATGTATTTTATTATTTAAATAATAATAAATTGAATCAAACACGCATAAGATTTAAAATTTTCTCCAGGAATGTTGTTTTGGGAATGCATATGTATTCCTAGATATTATAATCCCAAAATGAATTCTCTGAATTTTAATCCTAACTATCCAAATATGCCCTTAGAGTGGAAGATTTTTTAAAATTTTCAAAAGAATAAAAAAACATACAATTAAAGGAAGCGGATTTGTTTACCTTTTGATCTTGCTGCTGATGCCTTCTTGAAGATCCGAGCCCTAGATTTCGACTATGGATCAAGTTTTTAAATATCAGATATCAAAAATGTATCAGAGATGCTTCATATAGCAAATATTGTCGTTATATCAGGAGATATCGTCATATCGACCGATATATCAGGCATATTATATCAGTCTTATCGTATCGTTAGGGTCCTAAAACGATATATCAGTCATTAATCGTACAATATGACTGATATTTGATTCCCTGCTATGGATTTGAGAGAGGAGAAAAGATGACAGAGCAGAGATATATTAGAGATGGAGGGAATTTTTGAGTTGATGCCCGAATGGGTAGATGCCTGCTTGACTAAATGATTTGATAATAAGGGAAAATATTGGTTTCGGAGTTAATAACTCCTTAATGAAACTAATTTAATCTAAAAATTTCGTTATACATTTTAATGGACTATACTAAAACCGTCCTTTCATTCTTTTGTTATTGGGTTTTTTACCTCATGGCTCCAAACTGAGATATATTCCAGACTCTCTCTATAATCGGACTATTTACTTAACGTCCTCCTAATTTCTTAAGTTATTCCTCCAACCCTTTCTAACATAAGAAACCACATTTTATAGGAATATTCCTTTAACTCTATTAGGAGGGTAATAATGGTTAGGCGGAGGGCTATTTTAAACCCAAATCATTCAACCCCTATCCTAATTTCGTCCCTAAGTAGATTTTAGTGTTTTAAATTGGGTTGTCTCCCAAATTAAATCTAGAGTATGAGGAATTGAGTTGATTTTGACGAATTCACCATGAATTCCTCTTCGAGCTCCTCATCCCTACAACAGTCGTAGCCATCCTAAAATTGGTGAGAAAATAAGCAAAAATCATAGCTTTATCAACACATTCAACAACAATTCAAAACCCTAAGCCTGACCCTAAAATTATGCAAAATTGCTAACTTGATGAGAAAACATGCTAACCCAACCTCCAGAACCCAAATCAAAGCCTTATAATGAAAGATTTTTTAAAATTTTCAAAAGAATAAAACCATACAATTAGAGGAAGCATAGACTTACCTTCAGATCTTGCTGTCGATGCCTTCTTCTTGAAGATCAGCGCCATAGATGATATCGACTATAGACCAAGCTTTTAAATATCAGATATCAAAAACGTATCAGAAAGATACTTCATATAGCATATATCGTTGATATATAATGAGATATCGTCATATCGTTGATATATCATAAGATATCGTCATATCGGCCGATATATCAGGCATATTATATCAGATTTATCGTATCGCTAGGGGTCCTAAAACAATATATCGATCGTTAATCGGTCGATATGACCGATATTTGATTCTGTGCTATGGATTTGAGAGGAGTAAAGATGGTGGGAGAGCAGAGAGTTATTAGAGATGGATGAAATTCTCGAGTAGATGTCCCAATGGGCAAGATACCTGCTCGACTAAATGAGTAAATAATAAGGGAAAATATTATATTCAGAGTCAATAACTCCTTAATAAAACTAATTTAATCTAAAGATTTTGTTATACTTTTTAATGGGCTATACTAAACCCATCCTTTCATCCTTTTGTTTATTTGGTTTTTTTACCTCATGACCCCCAATCTGAGATATATTCCCGATTCCCCTTTATAATCGGACTATTTACTTAACGTCCCCTCTAATCTCTTAAATTACTCCTCCAGTCCCCTTTATCTAGCCCCCTCTATTTGTCAGAAACGATACCTTATAGGATTATTCGTTTTAACTCTGTTACGAAGGTAACAATAGTTTGGTGGGGCTTATTTAAAATCCAAATCATCTAACCCTCATCCCAATTTCGCCCCCAAGTAGATTTTAGTGTTTTAAATTGGGTTGTCTCTCCTAAATTAAAATTTAAGGTTTGAGGAATTGAGTTGATTTTGACGAATTTACCATGAATTTCTCTTCAAGCTTCCCATCCTTACAACAATCTAAAATTGGTAAGAAAACAAGCAAAAATCAGAGCTTTTATTAACACATTCAATAGCAATTTAAAACACTAAGCCTAACCTTAAAATTATGCAAATTTACTAGCTTGATGGAAAAAACAGGCTAACCCAATCGCGAGAACCCAAATCAAAGCCTTAGAGTGGAAGTTTTTTTTAAAATTTTCAAAAGAATAGAAAAACCATACAATTAAAGGAAGCGGGATCTTGCTTACCTTCAGAACTTGCTGCCGATGCCTTCTTCTTGAAGATCCGAACCTTAGATGATATCGACTATGGATCAAGCTTTTAAATATCAGATATCAAAAACGTATCCGATAGATGCTTCATATGGCGGATCTCGTCGATATATCAGGAGATATCATCATATCGGTCGATATATCGGGCATATCATATCAGTTATCGTATCGCTATGGTCCTAAAACGATATATCGGTCATTAATCGGCCGATATGACCGATATTTGATTCCCTGCTATGGATTTGAGAGAGAAGCAAAGATGGTAGGAGAGCAGAGATATTAGAGATGGAGGGAATTCTCGAGTTGAAATTGTCTAAGCACGCTTTGGGGGGACAATGAGAGTAACGATGGAGTTTTGGGGAGACGAAAAACGTTAAAGGAGGACTGCACTCACTGGAGGAGTAACTTAAGGATTAGAGGGGACGTGAAGTAAATAATCCGATTATGGAGGGTCGGGAAAATATTTTAGTTTAGAACGGTCGTGAGCTAAAAAAAAACTTTATTATTACTTACATGTCAATGCAAGATGGATTCCCGGAATCAAACTTTGTATACACTAAGTTCAATTATCTATATTAGAAAATTGTGTGTTACATTTTAATTATTGTATGGAAAAATTGAGGGTTGTCCTTATATGATAAACTCCCTATACAAAGATTTCCTTGTACTTTTCAACATGTTTATACTAAAACTGTTGTTTCATTCTTTATTACTATTTACATGCCAATGAAAGATGGATGCTCACAATCAAATTATATATACACTAAATTTAACTATCTATATTAGAAAACTGTCGGTTACATTTTAATTATCATACGGAAAAATCGAGGTCTGAATTTATAGGATCAGCTCCCTATATGTATGTATGTATAGGAAAATGAAAATTTACTCCTGAGGTGGAACTAAGTTACACCTTATGTAAAATAACCCAACATAATTTTTTTGCATTATCAGCTTCCTTGATTTTGATCTTCATTGTATAAAGTATGGTTATGAACCATAATTTCTTAACTATGAAGCCAATGCAAATTTTTATGTGATTTGGATACCATTTACACAAAGATCTAGAGTTATAAAATGTTATATTGTCGGAAAACCATTTTATTTTGCAACCGCCAATGCATGGACAAAAAGTTTTCAAATCACATGAAACTTGGCGTGCTTATACATCAGAAAATAGAGATCAAGATGAATGGTGCCGATCATGCAAAAATAAATCATGTATTGGGTTATTTATGTATCTATAATGTATGTTTGTACAAGTATATATGTATATGTATATATAATATGTACATATAATAAATATGGACACAGCCCCACACACACCTCTACTCTTATAATGCAAACTCCAAGGATGTTGGTCATATCATCAATTGATGGTCTCTATGTTTTAATAAAAGAATTTAAGAAACAAGAAAATTCTTCTAATCTATTCCTCGTATGAAGTTATCCACATCATCAACCTATTTAAATATTTTTAAATTCAAATTCAATTTTCAAACTCCCCCCATGTAGGCACCAATAGCCATGCCATATCTTTCAATTTTTAGAATCTCAAGACCTTTGTTCTCCAAGCTTAACATTTAAACTACATAATATTTATTTAAACAATACAATACCAACTATTTCCATGTGCATCACACATGCAAAGTACTAGTATAAATGTGTGTGTGTGAGAGAGAGAGGGGGAGAGATCCTTTGAGATCCTTTCGGTAGGAATTGGAAACAAGTGTTAACTGCATAACGACTGGATCCGTTTTGGGATATTTGTAAAAAACTATGAAGCATCCTTCTCATTTATTCCGGCCATGACATTATTGCTACTACATATCCCAAAATGGATCTAATGGCTATAAAGTAGGTCGGATTTCCAAATCCTAACGATAGGAACCTAGTCTCTCTCTCTACCCCCACTCCCAAACTTTCTTCTACCCGAGCCCAATTGCATTCTTTTCTTCTACTACATCTTATCCTAATAATTAATTTTTTTCCATATTAATTTCCTTCCGAAATATATCAAAAATCTATCTATAGTACAAATATCTTTCTAAATAACTTAAAGTGCTTATGACTAGCCAAGGGGTAGCATGCGTAGGAAGTACAGAATGGGATTTTTAAGGTTAATAAGAGTTCCTTTGAGAGGGTCATTGACTCGAGATTAATATTGAAAAATATTGAGATTTGCCTTTAAACTCATTGGGCTGTCGACGTTTTCCCCTAAATGTAATTAAACAATGATTACAACTAAGAATTCGCACAATGGGAAAGATAGCCTGCTTCCTGCATTGAGTTGGGCCAGCAACAGATAATCTCTCTATTTTTTTCTTCCACATGAGGCAATTCTTTTCTACTCAGCGAAAAAACAAGTATATTGCCAATTTACCTGGGTTCAATGGAACAACAACCTGAGAGCCTTACAAGAATTGGCCCCTTAGGGAACCTCTGAGACCATCTAAATACCAATTCTTGCTATGAATCTCCTTTAAGAGGTTCTATTATTTTAATCCTAATATCTAATATTGTAGAGTCAGCTGTGATGCATTACATCATTAGGTTGCTGTTATTCACCAACATTAAAGCAAAGAAGCCAGAAAAATGTTAAAATTGTTAAAACAATTATTAAATCAGCTTATATGTTATCGGTTGTTTCATTTATTGCTATTTTATATTATTGCCCAGTTCCAAGGCAGTACTTGATTCTTTCGTTGTTGTAGGCCGAAGCACTTGTTAAAGCACAACAGGATATTGGAGAAACAATGGGAGAGTTAGGGTTAGCATTCGTTAAACTGGGAAAGTTTGAAACTGAGGAGGCTCTATATGATTCTCAGAGGACACGAGCTGCTGATTTTAAGCGCCTAGGTACTGCTGCTGTACGAGCAAGTAGATCGTATCGAGAATTAAATGTCCACACAGTTAGACATCTGGTATAATTGCAAAATTCACATCTCTTTAGTCCAACCATAGCAGGCTTTCTGTTGGTATTTAATCTTTTGCTATATTGCTGATATATTTTGTCAGGATACTTTGCATGAGTACCTGGGGACGATGCTAGCTGTGCACAGTGCATTCTCAGATCGCTCTAGTGCTCTCTTGACTGTCCAAACACTTATGTCGGATTTGTCTTCCTTGAATGCAAGGGCCGAAAAGCTCGAGGCTGCATCGACAAAGATATTTGGTGGCGATAAATTGAGAATCAACAGACTGGAAGAGTTGAAAGAAACAATACGAAAAACCGAAGATGCTAAAAGTTGTGCAATAAAAGAGTATGAGCGAATCAAGGTACTGTTCTTTTCAACATATGATGTTAAAGTTGGGTTACGACGCCAAGTTATGAAATAACTAGAACATACCTTTAAATTGTGAAGCTCTTATGATTGTTGGTTATTGACTTCTCATCCGTGTTGGTTGCCTACTGAACTTTAGCCACTTGAAAAGAAGTTTTGGGTATGGAGTGCTGAAGGTCAGCAGGTGTTGGTCCCAAATCATTTTCAAATTCAAATCTAGAATTTTAAATATTATATTGTTATTTGTTTAATAGTGTTTCGTCGAATCTAGCATTTTAAACTACTAGAATTAGCTTTTTGAATTTCGTCATTCGAGCCATGGTTCAAAAATTAGAAAATTATCATTCTCAAAATCACAACCCGCCAACCGGACACACTTCCATCTGCTTACTGACCGGTCACCGCGGCCGATTGGCCGTAAACACCTGCCGACCGGTCACCCACACCGCCCACGTCCATTTCTCTAGCATTAATGTTAGTGTCCTAAAGCACATAGATTTAGCAATCAAATGGCTAGCATTTTGAATAGAAAGAATTGCCAAAACGATATTTCATTTCTAAAATTACTTGGGACTAAAAACCCTCTTATAGAATTTATCTGATTTTTATGTTTAGATTGTACTTTTAAAATTTTGACTTTGGATTACTTAACTAATTCATATTTGTGGAATGTACATGATAAGCTCTACTATATGTTTGAAGCTACATAGATTTCATACCCTCTTCAATTGTAGAGACATTGCAGTTGACAATGATAACATTTTCCTTGTCAAAGAAGGATGGTTGACAAAACCGATCATATCTTTTTCTTTTCATAATAAATAATGCAATATTTGAATTATATATATATATATATGAGGGGTACTTTTTGTCATTTTCAATGGAAGAAAATAGAGAATCTTTATAATTAAATAGGGAATTGATTATTACAAGAAGAGAAAATCTTATAGTATATTTACAAGATTTTCTACTCACACACCTTGAGAATGACAAAAAAGTGCCTTTCATTTATCATGCATGAAAGGCAAATGATGTAATTATCCATAGAGCATAATTATGCTGGTTATGCCTTGGGAGTAAATTAGCTTTCCCATACCCCCACTCATCCATGATAAATGATGGGCACTTTTTTTGTCATTTTCAAGGTGAGTAGAAAATCTTGTAATGATACTATGAGATTTTCTCTTGTAATAATCAATCCCTATTTAATTATAAAGATTCTCTATTTTCTCATTGAAAATGGCAAAAAGTACCCTTTATTTATGCATATATGAAGGGTAAATAAAGTAATTATCCACATGACATAACTAAGTTAGTTATGCCCTGCGAGTAAATTAGCCTTTCATATATATATATATATATATATATATATATATATATATATATATATGCACTGGCAAGTAAGCCCTAACCTAAGAACACAACACACACACGCAGGGGACTCACGAATTTGCCTCGAAAGCGTTAATTTGTGGCCTCTTCTCCCTCTTGGGTTTCCTGGGGTTCGAACCTCGCACTCTCCCCAAGAGGAGAAGTGCCCATACCAACTGAGCTAGTGCCCATTGGTATATTTGAATTATATGGTATGCTATATTTTGGATATTCGATCAAGTGATATCTTTTGTCTTGGGTATCCCTCTCTATGCTTTGGGTCTAATAGCTAGACTTAAGGTTTAATAACTATGGGGATCTATTGATGTGTAATATCTAGGGACGGAAGGTCTTTTAGTGAATGGTTTTGATGAACACACCGGTTAGGTTATGCCTTTAACTAGAGTATTGAAAGGTGATAGGAGAGGCCGAGGCGGTTCTGAACCGCCTGAAGGGAGATTGAAGCTAAAATAACGTTTATTCCATTTTTCAGAACAAGGAGTAAACTATAACCAAGACAAAGCAGAATTAGGAAGATATTCAAGTTTATGTTAAAAAAAGATTTATAAAAGGAGGCAATGTTAAACTATAAAAATGGTTTGCATATTGTTAAAAAAATAAACATGGTTTAGAATTAAGCAAAAAAGGCTTGGGAAAACATAAATTGTTCGAAGTGAAATTGAAGCAATTGAGACAAATAGATACTACGTCAATTATGCTAGACCTAGAGTAATCTGAGTGATTGGTGTGTGGTTAATACCTTCAGAGGTAGCTGGAGTCAATAGGCGTCCTTCACACATACACGTCTAAGCACAGAGAGAGAGAGACCCTAATTAGGGCCGCGCTGTTATAGTAGCCCCAAATGCTTCAATTATTTTATTTATAATCCCTTCTCCCTTGTCCTTGTCATAAGCATGATACTAGAGATTTAGCTATAAGAAACTATAAGTGGCGTGGGAATCTTGAATTTACTCCACCCCCACAAAAGAGAAAACTCTATGAGGCGCCTGAGGTGCTCTCTTGGGCGTCTCAAGCATTCCAAACAAGCGCTTGGGTAACATAACACCTAATTGGACAGTGTAGAACCTGAAACAACTTGCTTTAACACCAATAGCATTCAGGTGACTCTCCTTTAAGTATAATCCGCATTGTGAAATGCACGGGATGACGGGTTAGATAACTTCCTAAGCTAAGTGTCCCCAGGACGCTTTGCCTAAGTCGAGCCAGCATGGCTAGATAATCTACGGATAAAAGGACGGTGAAAGAGAAGAAACAAAATTCTCCATTCTCACCGGTCACCACCTCTTGCTCTCTTTTATTGTTGCTTTGTCGTCCCTCCTCCGGTGCCTTCACTACAAAAAGAGTAGAGATGAGGTTTTTAGGACTACGAGGCCCTATTTTGACGGGCCCGTAATTATGGAGTTATGGGTCAGTTGAGACCCAACACACCTCTCTCCAGCGAAGGCGATTGAGAAGGCTGTGGCAATAGTGGCAGCAAAAGGTGTTCCCTCGTTTTGTTTTGTTTTTTGCCTTTACCTTTTCAACTCTTCTCCTTTTTCATACCTTTTAATACTCGTTAATATATAAGCAGCGTCTTGGTGGCTAAAATAAGGCACCCCTCCCCTTGCCAACTTTTGGTTAGCATACTATGCAACATTGGCCAGAAATCAATTTAGTGATAGCATATTATGGTATCCAAGTGTTTATAGGTATCCATGACATAGTCTTCTAGTAATTATGATATCCTGATTAGAATTTTTCCCTAATGAGAGTGAAATCTTGAAGCCCTTTATACTTTCTATGATGATATTGCCTAAGTATGAATAGAAACATTAACATAGATAATAAAGTTGGTAAATTTTCCGTTGTTGGAGTACAGTTTTGATTTATGTCATGTATAATATTTCATTTATTTAGCAACTATTTTTTTTTTGCGTACAAGCCTTGTTTTGGAAAATGTTTGGCCTTGAATATCTTTTTAGAATATTATTTATTATATCATGGGACTTCTACTTAGAAGCGTTAGCGATGCTACGAAAGATAAGAGCATTTGCAACAGGCCCTTTTTCATATTATTGGCACAGTACATAAGGCATCTTTCTCGTTCACATACCAGTTCTATAAAATGGTGAAATAATATTAGATATAAACAATGGAGACGGAGACTTTAAATACTTTCGACAATATTATATGTGATCTCTTGATGGAACTTATGAGCTGATATCTAATCTATATTAACAATGCAGGAGAACAACAGGAATGAACTTGAGAGGCTAGATAGAGAAAGACGTAATGATTTTCTGGGCATGTTAAAAGGCTTTGTAATTAAACAGGTACTTTTTTTTCTTAGAGTTATATGTACCGAAGAAATTTTTTATTCTCGCGCAACATTTTTGGTTTCAGCATGATAAATATTATGTTGCAATAATATTTTAAATATAATTATTCAAAATGGTTGGGATCCTATTCAATATTTGAACCCTTTATCCTGAATTAGATCAATTGAATGCTATAATGGAAAATTAGATCCTACATTTTATTCTTTTGTTCTCACTATACAATGAAGCATTCCAAACCGTTATGTCAATTTCAACAAATAGAAATTTCAGCAATTAATCTTAGTTAATGATTAAACAATTAAATTAAATTGGATATGGAAATATAATCTCGAATAGAGTCCAAATTAATACCCTAACAATCAAATAAACTCTAATCAGGTAAACCCCGATTTGATTTATTTGAAGGTAACGACTTCCTAAAAATAATTAAGAGTGGAAGCTGCTTTCAAATTAGAGCTTTATGGCATGTTTGGCAAATGGAAAAAAGGAAGTGAAAAGAAAACAAGAAATTAAAATGGAAAGAAAGTGAAGGGAAAGTATTAAATTTTGTTTGTTTTGTAAAAAGAAAAGTGAAAAAGAAGCTGATTTGGCACATGTGGCAATGAAAGGTGAGCTTGGATTGTTTGAAATTGGATAAATTGGTAGAAACTAAGAAAGCGTGAATAAAATTGAAAGCAGAACAAATTTTTGTAGCGTTGTCTCACTTTTCTCCACTTTATGAAGTTTTGGGAGAAAAGTAAAATGAGTGAATAATCTAATGCGGCAAGAAAGGGGGTCCTATTATAACACTTTTTTGGGGGTTATTTCTATATACAACACCAAATCATTCGTATTACTAAATAAGATCTTCAAAACTTCATATTTATAAATAGGACCTCCAGATCTTAAGTAATCTAAATTGGTCCCTCTTGATTAGTTTTTCCATCTAAATTCCATTACAAAAGACTATTTTAACCTCATAATCTTTTTCCTCCATCTTCCATCAACACCCTTCATATCTCTCCTCTCAAATTCCAATACCACCTCTTTCAACCATCTATTAGAAGTTCACTAACTTGCAATCACGAGTCTCGTGATCTTTCTCTTAGGCCATCTTGAGCCATCTTCATAGATAATAAACGATTATAATTCCAATTATATGAAGGGAGGAGTGGTTGAGTGTAGATTAGGTATTTAGCATCCTATTGATGTAATCAATCACTATCTGTTGATAGAGGTTCTTTTTAGATTACAAAGACAAAACATGGTTTTATTCAGAAATATGAAGTTTTAGGGATCTTATTTAGAAATATGAAGTTTTAGGGATCTTATTTAGATATATGAAAGATTTGAGGATTGTATAATTTGCATCCAAACAAATAAAAAAGGAAAGTGGCTAACACTTTCCTACTTTACTCTTTATTTCTAGTTACCAAACACACCCTTAATATATTTGATGCGTGCTTGTAAACGAGGCTTCGATGTCCCTTGAGAGTGAGCTATAATATATCTTTGTGTCGCATGCATGAATAGAGTTTTAAAAGGGGAAAAGGGGGTTGGTGTATTAGAATAGATATACAGTTTTGGGTAATGATAATTCTTTGAAGGATTAGTTAATGTTGCATGTATCAGTTTAATAGAGATGATTGAATGATGCCGTCCTTCTGTTGAATTATGCTAATGGAAAATGAGAAATCAACGATTGGCATGAAGGAAACATCGTGGCTGACAGCTATAGATTTGTATATTGTAGATACTATATTGTAGCTAAGAGGTTGGGTTGTGAAAAACCCACCCATGGTTGGGTGAGGGGGGATTTGTTGGTTGGGTAGATACTATGTTGAGAATCCGCAATCATGTTCTTGGAGATTATTATTGATGGAGTTTTCGAGGCCTAATGATTAAGAAACAAATGATAGGGTTGATAAGAATTTTAATTTTTAAACTCAAAATGTTGTTGCTAAACTTTCTTACCTCCAATGATTGATAAAGCTAGCCTTCAAAACCAATATCTAAATTTCTGAATGATGACAGTTTCAGTACCCATCCCAACTAACACTCTTTCGAGTCTTCAATCCACAGGTGTAACCATTTCGGCTCCTAAAGCCATTCAAATATAAATTTTGATCAGAAAACAGTTTGTAGGGGTGGAGTCATGTATCAGCCAATCCCATATGGTAGCAGACTCTAATATAATGACATTATGATGATACGGAACCTTCTCAGGAGGCTGGCTCTAATTAGTGTCATCATAATGATACCGAACCTTGTCAGCCACTATATAGTTATTCCTGCAGCACATAACTTCATCATTAAGGACTTGTGAGCCCAGACCTTTATTCTCCATCCAGAAATGTTTCTCTGGACTTTTTTTCTTTTTACAATTAATGATTATTTTTTCAAATGTTTTTATTATCCTTTTGTGCGTGTGTGACAATGTTGAAAATAGCGCGCTATGTTGCAAAAATAGTGCGCTACATAGCATAGCATGGCAATGTTTCAGCTATTTCAGTTATATTGCAAAAGAGTTTTAATGGGTAATTTACTAAAAAAACCTGACCAGGATCCAAAAAGCCAATAATAAAACCCATGTTTCCAAAATCTAGGGCCGACGCCTCTTTCTCTCCCCAATGCCCGGCGATGATGATCGATCTCTAATGTCTTTTGGAATCTTAAAGTTCATATGATAAGATTTATGGTGTTCGAGCAATTTGCTTGTGTTATTTTATTTCCTAAATATTTTAGTTAATTTGAATGCCTAATGATATTCTATACATTTAAGACGGGTATGTAATTGTATTGTGAACTATTGACGATGGATGAGATTCGTGAACTCATGGATTAAACTTTAGGAATATTATTAGTATGCTAGTAATTTTTTTTATATTTTTAAAAAAAATATTTTATACTATTTTTGCTATTTTCTATATTTAGTATCATTAAATTTATATTTTTAAATTAAAATATCAATAAACAATATAGCTTACGCTATTTGCTTTTTTTGCTATGCCGTGATACACTATCGCTATTTTCAACATTTGTGTGTGCGCGCGCGCGCTTTGGAGGGTTATATGTGAATTTGAGTGGTCTGTTGCTACTGGACCAAACAATTCCCAATTACACCTGAGTGCCTGGTCCTCAAGGTGTTGTCAAGCAATTGCAAACTCTACAAACTTCTGTGATTCTTGACGAAGAAACTGGATAAACTCATCATCTTTTCATAATTTTTGAGTACTCTCCACAAAATATATGCTTTCTATATTCATAAAATCACACGATTTAAATCAGCACATATGGCCTCATATCTGTCGATTCTTAGTTTTGAATATGATTGTTTTGAGGTTAGTGGCACTGCGCAAAAAAGGGTACCTGCGCAATAGAGGGTTAATTTGGGGTTTTGTTTTTTTCTTCTTTTTTTTCACTTTCGGTTTTTTTTTTTTGGGGGGGGGGCATCCTCCCTTTTTGCTCTGTTGCATAGGGCATTGTGCAACTTTAAGTTGTGCAGTGCCCCACTATTGTTTTTTCTCTGTTTTGGTCTCATCTATATAGTTTAGCTTGTAACTATCCTTGAGCCAGTTTTCAATCTCCCTTCTTCGCATTGAATCTTAGAATTTATTCAGTTTTCTTTTACAGGTGGGATATGCGGAGAAGAATGCAATCATATGGGCGCAGGTTGTCGAAGAAACAAGTAGATACGCAAGAGAGAGCTCCTAAACAATAATCCCAGTTGTAATTCAATATACTTGATTGTACACTAGTAGAAAATTGCCAACTCCAAAATAAACTTATTTTCAGTAGAGCTTCATCTATGTGGTCCATAATTTGCGAATGGTTCTGTACACTTTTCTCTGCAAACTTTTATGTGAGATCTTGAAATCTTCCCCAGCAAGTGCTTGATCCTGAAATGTTTTCGTGTTATTTTAACTAGCGGAAATTTTATTTGTAAATTTAAGCGACTATAAACTAACACATTGATTTTGTAGTGAATGATGCCCTGTGAAATTTTGACGTGACACCTTAAGTATATCATGATCTTGTGGCTTATTTACATCAGCCCATTTCGTCCACACTGCTGTAGTAGGCCATTTTCCTTTTGTGATAATTGTTCAACACTGTGGCTTATTTACATCAGCTCAAGGTGTTATTTGGCTCGCTGCATTCTTCTTTCATGTGGTAGAATTTATAAAATATCAGTACACTGATTATCGCTGGATTCCTAAAAGATATCTTGATTGGATTCCTAAAATATCATTACACTGATTATTGCTGGATTCCTAAAAGAATTTATAAAATATATTTCACTAGTTATTTCTGTAACATTCAAATATTAGTATATCATAATTTCTTCTGCAAGCAGTCCATCAAACTTTATTATTTTGTGAACACAAGTTTTAAGCTGTGCTTTGTAGCTTTTTCATTTTTTACTATTCCCGCATCAACTACTGGATGAAAAAAACAAGCTATGAAACTTTTATATTTTGTGAAGGGAGGCTGCATGCTTTACTGTGCCAATGAAAGTAAGGATGAATCAACTCTTCGTTCCTGAACTCAAGGAGCATGAGATATCTCAACAGAAAGAAAGAATGCAATGATACACCTGCATCATCTTATGATCAACAAGAACAAATACACTTGTAATGAATTAATAAAAATTCATGGCACCCTAAACGGACAATCTAATACTTATATACAACAATAATATAGAATAGACCCTACACTAATCAAAACTTCAAGAATAAAAGAATTAAATGTCAGAAATGCCCTGCCGAGATTTATCACACATCCTCACTCGTTGATGGTCCTGCGGCTTCGGAGCTCCCTTCTTCTCCTGTGCCCACTGCTGGTTCAGCCACCGCTCCCGCCAGCTCCGGCTTGATCTCCTCCAGCTGCTGCAGCACCTGCCCCACCTCCGGCCTCGCCCCCGGCGATGGATCAACACAATGCAAGGCCAGCTTCAATGTATTCAACAGCTCGTCCCCTGTGGACCCCTCAGCATCCCTCATCAATTCCAAATCAAACACCTCATTCGTCCACTCCTCTTTCACGATCGAAGCAACCCAATTGGGCAGATTGACACCATTCGTGGTTTCGCCCGGGGATTTGCCGGTTAAAAGCTCGAGGATGACAACCCCGAGGCTGTAGATGTTGGTCTTGGTGTTGGCCTTTTTGAGCTTGGAGAGCTCGGGTGCGCGGTAGCCAAGGGCGGCAGCGGTGGCAGTGACGGATGAGTTGGCAGCAGGGGTCATCAGGTGGGAGAGGCCGTAGTCGGAGATCTTGGGGGTGAGGGTATCGGAGAGGAGGATGTTGGAGCTGGTCAGGTTGCCATGGATCATGTTGACCCGGGTGTGGAGGTGGTGCAGGCCGCGTGTTGTGCCAATGGCAATGGACATCCGTGTTGGCCAGTTGATCGGTGTGTCGGGGCCTCGAGCTGCATTTTGAAGGGGAATGGAAGAATTGGAAGCAAGTCGTATTAGAATTGGATCACCCTGAAAATCTTTTGTTTAAATATAATTTCTTGAAGAGCTTGAAATTTAAATGCATGTTAAGTTATAAAGAGAGAGAGAGAGTGTATTTTTCTATACACATTAAGTTCTAAATAGAGCATGGAAAGTTGAGTGGAAATATGAACCTGACTGCAGGATATGCATTTTTTGCCTAATTGAATAATTTTATGTAACAATTTTGTCTTCAATTATTTCCTGAAAGTATATACTATTGTGAAGGGGAAAGTGTATATATATATATATAGAGAGAGAGAGAGAGAGTATTGATCCGTTAGAGCGGGTTCGCGTTTTTAAAATCACGAACCTGAATAACAGCCGTTGGATATACCATTTGCTTTCAACGGGGTTCTGATTAGAAGAAATTAATAAAACTGAGGTTTACCATGAAGAAAAGCAGCAAGGCTCCCTTTGGGCATGTAATCAAACACCAGCAGCTTCTCCCCTTTAGGCCCCAGATAATAAGCTCTCAAAGCCTGCAAATTCTCATGCCTGATGTTCCCTATGGTATTCACCTCAGTCTCAAACTCTCTCTGCCCTTTGGCGATCTTCTCCCTCAGCCTCTTCACCGCCACCTCGTGCCCGTCCTCCAACGTGGCCTTATACACCGTCCCGTACGTGCTCTTCCCCATGATCTCCGCGGTCGCGCACAAGAGATCGTCGGCCGTGAACACGAAAGGCCCGTCGAAATGCACCAGCTTACCGCCCGCGTCCTCGCCCGACTCAACCTCCGTGCCCGCTCCCGTAGCTGGCCCGGGCTTCTCGCCTCGCCCGGCTGCCTTGTCTTTCCCCTTCTTCCCCGAACCAGCCCTTTTCCTAACCAGACAACAGAGGAGGATGCAGCAGAGGAGTAACAGGACCGCGAGAGCAACGCCGGCGGCGATCAGGATTACATCTCTCGTGTTTAACTTCCGACGCCGTGTCGGTGACGGGACGGGCGGGGGGCTTTGAGTTAGGGGCGGCCAAGGGCAAGGGACTTGGGGGCTATAGCCACAAAGCTGGAGGTTGCCTCTAAATGAGCTAGCATTGAACTTCTCGGAGAGAGATCGAGGGACCGGGCCTGACAGATTGTTGTTCGACACACTGAAGAAGGAGAGATTCGATAAACGAGTCAAAGACGAAGGGATTTCTCCGGAAAAATCGTTACCGGACAAATCGAGCTGCGACAAGCTATCGATGTTTCCGATTGTAGCAGGGATGTCTCCTTTCAACCTGTTCTTTTTCAAAGAAAGGGTCGAAAGACGCATCATCCCATCAATCGAATCTGGGATCCGCCCATCGATGAGGTTGTCATCCAATCTCAGACTGATCAAAGACGACAGATTCGAGAACGAAGCGGGGAACCTGCCCCCGATAAAATTCCCGGAAAAATCCAACCTCTGAAGCCTCGGAAGCGACCCGATTTCTTCGGGGATGCTCCCATCGAGCCTGTTATTACTGACAGAGATCACTTGCAACAACGGCAGCCTACTAAAAGAAGCGGGTATTTTCCCCGAAAGCGAGTTATTATCGAGATTCAAAAACTGGAGCTGATACGTAATGGTATTGTCTCCCCAGTTATCAGGAACCGCGCCCGAGAGATTGTTATAGCTAAGGTTAAGCCTATAAAGCCTGGTCGAGTTGGAAACCGATGGCGGGATGGAACCGAGGAGGAAATTGTTGCTGAGGTCAAGGGATTGAAGATACAAACAGTTACCGATAGACGCAGGGAGGGTACCCGAAAGCCGGTTATTGAAGAGATAGACACCTCTAAGGTTGGGAAGGAAGCCGATGGATGGAGGGATTTGGCCGCCGATGAAGTTGTCGTGGAGGCTGAGCTTCCGTAAGCCGGATAGCTGCCCGATCTTTTCGGTGATTCGGCCGCCGAGGCCTCGCCAAGGGAGCTGGATCGAGATGACTCGGCCCTTGACACATTTGATGCCGGCCCAAGAGCCCAAGCAGGCACCAAGGCGAGTGTCGTTCCAGCTCCTTAGGGCCCCCCTTGGGTCCACAAGCGACTGCTTCAAGGCGTGGAGGCCTTGGTAGTTGGCTTGTGAGATTATCACCCCATCACTTGCTTGGCAGTTTGATCTGCTGTTTGCTGCTGCTAGAAATGAAAATACAAGCAGAATGCAGTGGAGCTTGAAGCTATTTGAGCTCATTTCGGCTAGGGAAGGAGAAGAGAGAGAAGACAGGGAGATTGTTTCAATTGGGAAAGAATTTGTGGGGGTTAGGGAGAGAGAGCGGGGGGCTCACTGCGGTGCACATTATTATTACATTAGGCAACGGCTAGTTTGTTTTTTTGTTTGGTGGGTCTGGGCTCTGACTGGGCCTAAACGGCTACATTTTTGAATGGGGCCAGGCCTATAGGCGTGGGAGTGGGGCCCATGAGAGGGGATCTAGGGTTTCTGTGGGTCGGGTACGAGGAGAAAGCACCAGGCATTTTTCATGTTCAATTTTTGGGAATAGTGAATATTTTTGGTTCAAAGATTCCATTTGGGAGTTGGGATTGATGAGGTGGTAATTTGTTTATTTTTGGGATGATGATGATCAACTTTTTTTTGCAGGAGGAGGAGGATGATGAACAAATGTGAGAGTTTGTTTTTGGTGATGGTAAATTTGATGGTGTGCAGCACTGTACCTTTGCAGCAAACATATATATAGGATGATTTGGTTATTGGTAACAGATGACTTGGTGTTTTTATGTCACTTGCAAATTTTAGATATCTAGACTTTAATTTTTAAAGATTTGAAGAGACCAGACTGTAAATATCATAACGGATTGTGCTTGAGTTTGCACTAAAATTTTACTATGGAAAATAATGGTTGAAAGATGATAAACACTTTGGCTTTTTGAATAGCTGAAGGATAAAACTGTAGGGTTGATGTCATACATACCTCTCGACTCAACAAGAAATTTTGGCCGAGACGCATCAGCCTTGACAAGCGAAGGTGCACAAAAACGTGAGCCACAACTAGGAAGCGGACCTGATATTTTTGGTGAGCAAGGGCATAGAAAGGTTTCAACGGTCCTTAAAACTCATGAAAAAAAATTTAAGAAAACCAAGGAAGAAAATATCAAAATCACACAATTAAATTTTAAACTGCTTTTATGCGTAACAAAGAAGATAATATAACTTGAAGGAACATAGTTGGAGTTTATTTTAAATGCCATTCATTTTAGCTTAGATTTGGATGGTATCAAATTTTCATTGGTTTCTTATTGCCGAAGAAGCAAATAATTGAATCAAATATATGGAGTTGTGTTCGCATAAAGAGAAAATCTAAAGTACTGATAACGGTTCGAACAGGTGCATCGGAGTGCTTAAAACTCATCGAGCTCACCTAAGGGTTTAGAACTCTGGACAAGCCCGTTGTTCCCAAATAGAGAGAGAGAGAGAGGAAAGAGACAAGAAATTTACGTTTAAGACTTAGACATAAATTTAAGAGTAAATTTTATTAAACCCCGTCCACCTTTCCTTTCCTTTTAATTTTTTTGGTATAATCCTGTTGTACTTTACTATAAAACCTTATTGAAGGGTATTTTCTTAAAAAAAATAATGGAAATTATTTTTTTCAAACAATATCATATTACTTACATTCATTTTGACTCTCTAGTCAATATATTTATAAAACATTTTGGGGTTATTCAGTCCAATTGTGGTTTGCACGAATTAATCAAATTAACTATTTTATACAATATTGATAGTTCAGCAGGTTTGTATAGAATTCTTAAAGATGAATAAGGTTATTTCAACAACCTCAGAAGGCGGACATAGTTTAGTAAAATTGGGTTTTCCTTCGGTACTTTCAAGTCTAGAAAAATATAGGGATCGTCGGAGGTCTCTTTCTCTCTTTGTTTATCTCTTTAGCTCCTCTCTCTCTCGCTGTATCTTTGTCTCTGCATTCTTTATCTCTGTCTCTCTCTAAGAACCATGGAGAAAACCAGTAAAATTTACCCCTCAATTTAAGGTGGACGTGACCAGTGGTCCCCTACCTACAAATGGTTAATGCGACGTAGCCACAAACACCAAAGAAGAATGTGAGAAGTTGTCATGTAAAGTCGAGGAGAAAATCGTAATTCTTAGGAGCAATAAATAAAGAGAGTTCAAAGAGCCCGGGATCAGGACCTGATCAATCAAACTTATATAAATATCATGTCATAACTTATCCTACGTACGAGTGGCCTAGAAGACCATGTTGTTGAAAGCCCTGCCAAATAGAATGGGAATCCCTCACCGATAGGGACTCTTGCAATCGTGGAGAAAGTAAGAACGTAAGATGATGGCATCTACGTGAGATAGAGTCTCTCAGAGTGGAATGCAACTCAAAACTTCATATATTGAGATTTTTAAAAATATCGAAAACCGAATAGAACAAAAAATATTGAGATTTTTGAAAAATTCATGAATTTTGTATAATATATAAAGCATGCAAAAAATATTGAAAGTCTGCAAACCCAGGAATTTTTGGAATTTTAAATAATTCGCGATTTTCGTGTGCTAATTATTGGAAAAATTGAGGAAACGGGAAAGTTTTGAGATTTTTGAAAATATCGTGATTTACATGTACTATAACAAGCAAAATTTTGAAATACCAAAGAGCACATAAAATCTTGAGATTTATGAAAATTCTGCAACTTTTAGGAGCTAGCATATAAAATATTGAAAAAATGAATTTTTAAAAATATTTTAAATAATAGCGATTTTCATATGCTATAGCACGTAAAATATTAAAAAGTTCCAAGTGAACATAGTAAATCAAAAATATTGAAAAATTCACAATTTTCGTATGTTGTATCGGAAGCAAAATATTAATAAACCAAATAAAACATAAAATATTGAGATTTTTTAAAATTTCATGATTTTGGTACGCAATACCATGTAAAATATTGAAAAATTCAAGAAAACGGAAGGTTTTATGATTTTTGAAAATATCGTGATTTCCGATTTCCGTGTGCTATAGCAATCAAAATATATATAATACCAAAGAGCATAGAAAATTTTAAGATCTTTAAATATTTTGAGATTTTTGCAATTTACATGTGCTATATATAACATACAAAATGTTGAAAAATTGAAAAAAAAATGAAATATTTTTAATATTTAAAATAATCATGATTTCAAATGCTATTATAGTATGTCAAATATTGAAAAATTCAACTAAGCATAATAAAAAATAATATTGAAAAAAACTTCATGATTGTCAAATATTGAAAAATTCAACGAAACATAATAAAACAAAAGAAGGAACTATAACAAGCAAAATATTAATAAACCGAATGAAACATAAAGTATTGAATTTTTTTAAAATTTCGTCATTTTTGGTACGCTATGCAAACTATTGAGATTTTGAAAAAAAATAAAAAATTTAAATTTTTAAAAATTCATGAATTTCATGCAAAATATTAGAAAATTTAAGGAAAGAAAATGTTTTGGAATTTTAGAAGATATCATGATACATGTATGCTATATATAGCAAGCAAAATATTGAAATACCGAAAATAATAGAAAATTTTGAAAATTTCGAGATTTTTATATGCGACACAAAACATTGAAATTTTTTTAAAAAACGAATTTTCTTAATTTCTAAAATAATCGCGTTCATATGCTATATCATGCAAAATATTGAAAAATTCAAGAAAACGAAATAACACAAAATATCGAAAAAAATCATGATTTTCATGTGCAGTGCAAGCAAAATATTAATAAACCGAATAAAACAGAAAATACTGAGTGTTTTGAAATTTCACGATTTCATATGATATATTGAAAATTTGGGGGGAAAACAGAAAATCTTTGAATTTTTAAAAGATTCATGATTTTTAAATTTTTGGGATCTATAAATATATTGCGATTTACCAGTGCTATATCAAACAAAATATTGAAATACCGAAGTGCACAAAAAAATCCTGATTTTTCTGTCAGGTATAGCAAGCAAAATATTAATAAACTGAATTAAACAGAAAGCACCGAGATTTTTGAAAATTTCACTATTTTCGTATGCTATAACATGAAAAATATTGAAAATTTGTGGAAAAACATAAAATCTTTGGATTTTTTAAAGATTCGTGATTATCGTATGCTATTGAATGTAAAAGATTGAAAAACTCAAGAAAACAGAAAGCGTTAAGATTTTTTAAGATATCGCGATTTACGTGTATTAGCAAGCAAAATATTGAAATACCGAAAAGCACTGGAAATTTTGAGATATTTAAAAATTTTGCAATTTTCATGATCTAGAGCACGCAAATTGTTAAAATATTGAAGGAAACATAATAAAACAAAAATATTGATAACTTCTCTATTTTGTGTGTTGTATACGAAGCAAAATATTAATAATTAGAATAAAACAGAAATGATTGAGATGTTTGAAAATTCTGTTCGTATGCTACATGCAAAAGATTGAAACTTCGAAAAAAACAGAATTTTTTTGAAATTTTAAAAATTCGCGATTTTTTGTTCTATATAGCATGCAAATATATTAAAATATAAGGTAAAAGAAAGTTTTGGGATTTTTTAAGATATTGCGAGTTACATGTGTTCTAACAAGCAAAATATTGAAATACCGAAGAGCAAAAAAAAATTTAGATTTTTGAAAATCTCTCAATTTTCATTTGCTAAAGCATATAAAATATTGAAAAATTGAAAATATAGAATTTTGAAAAAATTTAAAATATTCACAATTTTAATATGCAGCATGAAAAATATTTAAAAATTCAAGGCAACATGGTAAAACAAAATTATTCAAAAATTCACCATTTTTTTGTGCTGTATAGCAAGAAAAATATTAATAAACCGAATAAAACATAAAATACTAAGATTGAAAAATTCGTGATTTTTCATATGTCAAGCAACATACTGAAATTTGAAGAAGAAAAACATGAAATTTTTGAATTTTTAAAGATTCGTGGTTTTCATGTGTAGCTTGCAAAATATTGAAAAATTTAAGAAATAATAGCATCCATGCGTTCAAGGAATCTTGACCACACATCCTCCGTGCAAAGCACGTAGGATACACCAATACCAAATGGTCCATGTTTCATACAAATCTCGACTGTTCATTTCTGTATTTGATGGATCTTGACTGTTAGATATAATAGCATAGGTGCTATTATTCTCATAATAGCAGCCACTCAAGATCTTTTTTGAAGATATTGCGATTTATGTGTGCTGTAGCAAGCAAAATATTAAAATACCGAACAATATTTTTTGTTGTTGAGATTTTCTAAAATTTCGCAACTTTTGTGTGCTATATATACAAAATATTGAAAACGATGATTTTTTTAAATTTTTACAATAATCGCAATTTTTATATGGTATAGCACATAAAATAATAAAAAAAATCAAGGAAAAAGAATAAAACAAAAGTATTGAAAAATTCGTAATTCTTGTGTGCTCTATAATAAGAATTTTTTTTTTAATAAACCGAATAAAACATAAAATAATAAGATTTTTGAAATTTTCGTATGCAGCATGCAAAATATTGAAAAAAATTAAAAAACAGAAATTTTTTAAACTTTAAAAAAACTTGATTTTCGTGTGCAAGCATGCAAAATATTGAAAAATTCAAGAAAATAAAATGTTTTGAGAGTTTTAAATATATCGCAATTTACGTGTACTATACCCAAGCAGAGTATTGAAATACTGAAGTGCACAGAAACTTTTGAGAAGATTTCGTAATTTTCGTGTTCTAACATACAAAATCTTGAAAAACTGAAAATGTTTACTTTTTAAAATAATCACGATTGTCATAACAAAAAATATTGAAAAATTCAATGAAGCAAAATAAAACAAAAATACTAAAAAATTCACGATTTTTATGTGATGTATAGAAAACAAAGTATTAATAAAACGAATAAAACATAATTAATTGAGATTTTTGATACTTTCGCGATTTTTATATGTTATATAGTATGCACAATATTGAAAATTTGAAAAAACGGAAATCTTTTGAATTTTAAAAAAATTCACGATTTTCGTATACTAGAATACAAAATATTGAAAAATTCAAGAAAATAGAAAGTTTTGGGATTTTTGAAGTTATCTGCTATAGAAAGCAAAATATTGAAATACCGAAAAGCACATAAAAGTTTGAAAATTTTGATATTTGGCAATTTTCGTGTATGCATACAAAATATAGAAAAAATTTGAATTTTTTTTGTGTTTAAATTAATCGTGGTTTTCATATGAAATATAGCATGCAAAATATTGAAAATTCAAGAAAACAGAATAAAACAAAAATATTGAAAAAATCATGATTTTCGTTTGTTATATAGCAAGTAAAATATTAATAAACCAAAGAAAATATAAAATATTGAGATTTTTGAAACTTTCGCTAATATGCTATATAGTATGCAAAATATTGAAATTTAAATAAAAAAGAGAACCTTTGGAATTTAAAATATCCACGATTTTTATATGAATATTGAAAAATTCATGGAAACATAAAGTTTTGGTTTTTTTATGATATCGGGATTTATCGTATGCTATAGAAAACAAAATATTAAAATACCGAAGAGCACAAAAAAGCCCGCAATTTTCGTGTGCTAACATACTAAATTTTGAAAAAAAATGAAAAAACCGAAGAAAAAAATAATTTTAAAATAATCGCGATTTTCATATGCTATATTGCACGAAAATAATTGAAAGATTCAATGAAATAGAATAAAACAAATATATTGAAAAATTCATGAGTTTTGTGTGCCGGAGCAAGCAAAATATTAATAAATAAAATAAAATAGAAAATATTAAGATTTTTGAAAATTTCACGATTTTTGTATGTTATACAGTATTTAAAATATTCAATATTTTTTTAAAATTTAACAAATTCACGATTTTCAAGTGCTGGCAAACAAAGTACCAAAAAATTAAAAGAATGAGAAAATTTTGGTTCTTTTGACACTACTAAAATAGGGGGGTTGCCCCTACGGATAACAACATCCGTAGGGGCCAATAAAATAGGGGATTTGCCCATACGGATTTATCCGTAGGAGCAACCCTTATTTGTAGTAGTGTGAACATATCGCGATTTTCATGTGTTATAAGAAGCAAAATTTTAAAAATCCCATGAGTACATAAAATTTTGAGATTTTTGAAATTTCCACTGATTTTCATAGCAAGTAGAATATTGAAAAATTGAAGGAAAAAAACAGATTTTTTTTTTGAAATTTTCGTGATTTGCTTTTGTTAGGACAAGTTAAATATTAAAAAAACCAAAAAAACATTAAGAAGTTGAGATTTTTAAACATTATGCAATATTATTTTTGCAGCGGGCAAAATATTGTAGGTTCGAAGAGAACAAATAAATTTGGGATTTTTATAAAATTCGCGATTGCCTTGTACTATATATATATATATATATATATATATATATATAAGGTCAATGGAGAAAAGATGTCATAGGAGGGAATTTCCTCCTATGGCGTCGGAAAAATGCACCCTCCGTGATTTTTTTCGACGATCGGCATACATCATCTCCATCTTCATCATCTAAGAAGTGGATACACCAAATTTTATGTGATTATACCATTTTTCACCGTTGATTTAGTTGGTGCAAAATTAATGGTTTACCGACAATAGAACATTTTACATTGCTAATTCAATGGTAAAAAAGTTGTGGAATCACATAAAATTTGGTATATGCACATCTTAGATGATAATGATGATGATGATTGATGCCGATCGTCGGAAAAAATGGTGGAAGTTGTATTTTTCGGACACCATAGGAGTAAATCCCCTCCCATGACCTCTTTCTTCCATTACTCTCCCTCTCTCTCTCTCTATATATATACCTCTTTCTTTCATTACTCTCTCTCCCTCATATATATATATATAGAGAGAGAAAATAATGTAGGAAAGAGGCCCTAGGAGGGTTTTTCGTTAGGTGGCGTCAAAAAACTACACCCTTCATCATTTTATTCGACGATCGGCATCCATCATCATCATCTTTATCATCTAAGATGTGGTTACATCAAATTTCATGTGATTCCAACACCTTTTCACCGTAGATTTTGCAATGTAAAAAGTTCTATTGTCGGTAAACCGTTAAATTTGCACCCATTAAATCAACGGTGAAAAAATGATGGAGTCACATGAAATTTGGTGTATCAACATCTTAGATGATAAAGATGATAATGACGAATGCCGATCGTCGGAAAAAATGGCGGAGGGTGAAATTTTTTGCGCCACCTAACGAAAAATCCCTAATTTTTTGCGCCACCTAAGGAAAAATCCCTCCTAGGACCTCTTTCCTCCATTATTCTCATATATATATATATATAACATGCAACATACTAAAAAAATATGATTTTCATATATTAGAATTAGCACTGAATGAATGTATGCAATGTAATTCCAGCAAATTAGTGCAAGGAAATAGGCTTGCGGTGCAACTTGTTGGCTGTGAAATATCTTAGAATATTTATTTTCGTTACTTATAAAATTAATCATGTTTGAGAAGATGAAGGAAGTTGTAGCTCATGTGATCAAAGCGGCGTAGCAGAAATGGAGACATGCTTTAGGAATGATATGTTATCATAGGGTAGTTTTAAAACTAAAAATAAATTTTTAAAAGACGATAATAAGACCGACACTCCTTTATGAATCAAAATGTTCGACAATTAGTAAACAACATGTCCGAAAAAATGAATATGTTGTTTGATACCACGGAAATGGAGTTGCATCAAACATTTGATGCAAAAAATCACCGTTTCTCATGTTTAGTTTGTCACAACTTGAAAGCTGGATTTGAAATTAGAGTTGTAAAAATGGGTTAAATTCTTGCAACATTTGGTGCAAATGATTGTAATAAATGTTGAAACTTTGGAAAATGGATAATAATTATTTTAGATGTCATATAATCTTCCTAAGGGTATGTTTGGTTGCAAATCCAAAAAATTTTGGATTTGAAATGTGTCACAGGTCCAACTTTTTTGTAATAAAAAAGGTCAAAAAATTTCTTTGGATGCAATGAATTGATATGAACTTGTGTATGCACACTCAAACCTTTATTTGGTTGTGATTAGTTAAAATATAGATTTAAAATAGAAATTATAGAGACAGAAAGAGAGAAATAGATTTTTTATTAATTTAAATGATGTTGTGGCATTCAAATTCATGAAGTTTCAACCTAAATCCCCCAACTTTGAAATCCAAAGGGTCCCACTTCTTTAAAAAAAAAACAAGGATTTGATAACTTGAAAGGAATTTATACTTGCTACCGTACTTTATCCCTTCAAATTTTCAAATCAACTCCAAATACTTGCAACCAAACATGCCCTTATATATCAATTGGGCTTAGCTCAGTTGATACTTATTTCCTCTCTAATATGAGAGATCGCAAGTTCGATTTCCGAAAAGGGTTGGTTCAAAAAAACAGGCCTTAATATACCACATAAGCAATTTTGTAACCCATGCTGCATTTGTTTTATTGCTTTATAATCAACCAAACAAAAAAAAGGCAGCTTTGGTTGGAAAATCCAACAACAAAAGTTGTAATTACGCCAACAATGGGATTTGAGTGTTTTTATTTGCAAACAATCGTTGCACTTTTATTTTGTTGCTTTCACTTGGGATCGGCAAAAAATGGGGTAGCTAGCAAGTACAAGTATTGCTTTGAAAGCAAAAAGAAAATAGCCGCTTTTAAGAATGAGCAATAACAAATCTCATATTAAGATATATCAACTAGGAGCAACAGACAATGGGTATGGCAATCTTGGAACTATAAAAGTGTCATTTTTTTTTGAAGGAAATAAAATCAGTTTCACTAACTCGTATAAAACACGAGAAAACTGAATAACTTCTAAATGACTTGCACAGATTGAACTATCCCACAATGAACTGGAATGGCAATCTTGGATAAAATTATCCTTCAAGGTCCATGTTTTCTAAAATAAAATTTATCCTCGTTTTTTAAGAATACATACAGCGATATGGATACGGCTGGAACATGATACAGATAGAACAGTTATAAATCGAGAGAACTGGTGGGCTACCAATGCTAATATTAGTAATGGATTAGAAAGTAAGCACAATATTAGTAATGATAAATTTTATATAACAATATCAACTTTTTGAACTATAAAAGTGTCATTTTTTTAAGGAAATAAAATCAGTTTCACTAACTCGTATAAAACACGAGAAAACTGAATAACTTCTAAATGACTTGCACAGGTTGAACTATCCCACAATGAACTGGAATGGCAATCTTGGATAAAATTATCCTTTTTTTCTTAAGAAAAATATCCTTCCCTTTCTTTAGAAGGGATAAACGGTGGTTTTAAAATTCATCAGCATTGTCAAGGTCCATGTTTTCTAAAATAAAATTTATCCTCGTTTTTTAAGAATACATACAGCGATACGGATACGGATGAAACATGATACAGATAGAACAGTTATAAATCGAGAGAACTGGTGGGCTACCGATGCTCGGACTTCATCATATCCTTATCAACTTTGAACAAGGGATTCCTCATACTAGATTTTAATTAAAGTCTATTTCTTAAAGAAGGAGCTTATGAAGGAAATAGTTTTAACTTTCTTTCACATCAAAATGCCATATCGTCAGCAATGGCGCAAGTGGCCTTACAAAAAAGTTTTCTTTTTCTTATGTTTCGGATTAAAACACTAGTGTTTTGACATGTGCTATATTAAAAAATATCGAAAAATAATAATGCAATAGAATTCTTATAATTTTAAGAAGCTGTGGGGAGTTTGATTAAATTTATTATAACTATTGAACTTTTTGTTAACTATAATAATCTTTTTAAACATTTTTTTTATTTAATAACCGCTTTTAACCTTTTTACAGTTATTGGGTCTCTAGAATTTTCTTAACCAAAAAATTTAAATATTTGGGTGAGTTGAAGATTTTTCTCGTTTTTCTGAATATTTCATTTCAATTAAATGTGAGCATCCCTCCTGCTCAACCGGTTATAATAGTAGAGATTAACAACACACACAAGTACACAAGTGAAGTCACCAATTGAAGATTAGTTGAAGATCAGTTCAGGACGCAGATGGAGTTCTAACCAAACAAGCAAACTTTTCATAGTGTACAAATTTATTAACATCCAGGGCGTAGTGTTTACTCTCAAACAGGCATACATGTGATTTACATTTTAACTTGGTATTAACACTAGAGGACCTACACATGATGCTAAAAATGCAAGGGCTATTTGCTAATATATAATGATTCTACATCCTGTTCAAATAAACGTGTGGGAAAAGGAAACCCTGTATAAGTTATGCACACAGTAAATAAAGGAGCTAACAGAAAGAAAACTTCAAAATGCAACTAACATTTGTGTTTGATACAATATTGATAAAATCGATGAAACAAAGCCAGGCAGAGAATATTTCAACAATAACAATAAAAATAAAAAAATATTTGCATGAATTAGCCACAAATAGTACTCAAAAGCTCCCATTTTAAATTTGCTTAAAAGCATCAAAATTCAAAGCAACAGACAGTATGATTCTCAATACTCAATTTACTCTATTAAATAGATTAAGTTACAGCAAAGACAAAACACTTCAGAAATAAGACATCAAAACTTGGAAACCAGAATTAGCTTTCCTTTGCAAGGAAAAAATTTCCATCCAGGTCCCAGAAGAACAATAACTGCTAACCTTTTCTGCTCAATCAAAAAAAATGCTGACACAGGTGAACAAACAAATACTCTGTTTCATGGAATCCTCCTAGATTTACTCAAGCATCGCAAATATGAACCGAAAAAACACCATCTAACAAGTTCAGTTACAAACAGACCACAATTTCCAAATTTACATCGGACGGCTACAGTTTCCAAATTTGAAATGCATTTACATCGAGACCCAATGAGTGCAAGATTTAAAAAACAGCCAATTGAAATTGGTCAGGCTAGCAAGTGCCTTATAAGGGCACAAGTTAAGCGACAACTACATACCTGGTGGCTTCTTTCCAGTAAAGCAAAACCGCTTTTAAATCCAAACTAATCCTTGATTTTTAGTGTCTATCTTCTCTGTACCTCGCTTTCCAGTAAAGCAAAACCGCTCTTGAGATCGACTAACTTCCAGATCTAAACGCTATGGTTTTATGTTATCTGAGGCCGATACCGTCACCATCAAATCAATCTTCCATGAACACTGATAATTAACTTCATAGCATTGAAGCTAACACAACAAATTAAATGTGAAAGCATTTGGAAATGCACGATTCAAGTCTATCCAAATTGTAATTCCTCTCAAACCGTGCATTAAATGAACCAAACTCAAGCTAAAGCAGATAGTTATTAGATTCATCTCTATCGTTAGATTTTATGTGGTTAGTTAAATAAGTTAGTAACTTAAGTCTAAATCTCTATGCATCACATCAATTCCAAATCATGGACCTATATCTAACAATATCATTCATTATAGTTGATGAAGCCATCTCAACTTTAATTCATCCTTACTTTCCGTGTACCTGTGGTCTAGGGTTCTTAGTCTCAACCTAGTGTCAAACCTCGTCTAGGCTTTCATTGTGCCAATATTTGATAAAAACTTGCCCGTCTTCTTGTCTTATATAATTGAACTCAGGAGTATGTACGAAGAATCTAGTATGTACTGCTCCATTAACTATGATTTTGTAAGTCCATCATACTGCAATCAAATTGTTATCCAGTATAATGTCCCAGACCATCTGAATCGGTTATCCCTTGATATGCCCCTATGGAAGCCACCTCTTGCATTTTTTCTGAAAATCCTATCTATCACTGCAACCCATCCATCTTAAGTCTCAACATTAACATATCGGATTCACCACTTTCAGTTGTCCTACATTCTGACTCACAAAATATTTCCGCGCTAATAGCATTTCTTACAGCTCCATTGGATTCTATGATCACCTAAAACTCCAAATATATTTCTTCTCTTTAATAATTCCATATTGCTTCTCTAACATAATATTCCGCAGAACACTCAATTACATGAACCATTGCACGCTAATTTTATGAGCAACGACCTCCTCGATGAATGATAATGATAAACTAATCATTAAAAGAAAGCTCTTTCATTGTACTTCTTGGCCACAATCTATATTTCTAATCTCTAACCACAATCTATACTTCTATGACACATAATATTCCAAAAAACACTATCACTTGAACCATTGCACACGAATATAAGGAGCACCGACCTCAATGAGCAACTACACCCTCGATGAATGATAGAACATAATCATTACCAGATGGCATGTATTTCTTTTCTAATTTCTTCCCACAATTTCCGTCGCCTAGAAACGAGTATACATGCAATGCAGAACTGGCATATCAAAAGGTAGCAAAAGAAATCAGATTACATAAGCAATTGTGCATGATAGATTACATAAGCAATTGTGCATGATATGTGATAATAGAGGTAGATAGGCAGTGATCATACAACAATTCTTCAAATAAACTTCAGCAAATCCTAAGAAAGTGAAACAACAAAAGCATGAATCAAGCAGACATTCTTGTGCCTTGTGGTGGTAAACCATAACTCATTGCTGCAAACTTTACCATCATTCTCCTTCTAAATTTTTTTTCAAGTCTAGATCATCTCGTTTATGCCAAGATCCTCTCATATAAAAAGTTCTTTTCTTATTCTTTTTCCCTTTTTGGGGATAGAAATATGGCACCTATTAGTAGAGAATTTACATAAGTCAACAACCGATCACAAAACTTCAGGTAATCCTTCATGGAACATTGTTTGGGAAACACCTTATGCTGGTGATTACAACAAATTCAGCCAAAAGACTGTATAACAAGACCAAGGAAATCCACACAAAGCCTAAACAAGTCTACAGCAACTCTAACAACTCTTCCCGATATGGAAAGTTCAATCATGCAAGAGCAGTTTGAGACACATGTTTGGAAATCGATACAACAAAAAGATGTATAAATGATGAATTGAACAGGAGAGAGATGCATATCTTGCAACCACCACCACCAGAAGAAAGGGCCAACATAGAAGTAGGCAATATAAACCAACTCTACATATTGGCATTACCGTCTAGGCATCTAGCATGATTCCATCCAAGAATTGGATCTAAAATGTGTAACTACAAAGTAACGAATATGTCATAAATATAACGCATTCAATATAAGATACAAATAAAAATAAATCTAAACAAAATAACACCTAATAAAGGCAAGCATTCAAGATCTATATCTATAACAAGCCTAACATAAAATTTCTAAACAGTTGTTCGAGATCCAGTAAATTATCAATTGCATCATTTTCATACCAAATTGTATGCAAAAGTTAGATCCATCCACTCAAAATTCCATAATACAGCAGAAGATCCAACATAATTCCCAAAACCAAACCCTAGATCAGCAACCACAAGATGGAAATTATCAATTTTATTCGATATCATAAACAAATAAGAACGATTAAAAGAACAGTATAAAACGGATCTATTAGATCTATAGCAAACCTTAACATACAAGTCTATAAAACTTCTTCAAGATCCAATTATATAACAATTTTGTAATCAAAAAGCCAGATCCACCCCCCTCAAAATCCAATTACTACACAAAACAATAAACCAACAAAACAAGATCAAAATCACCTGATCGAAATCATCAGACGCGAGCAGCCACCGCAGGGCCCGCGACCACGGAGACGTTGGACGCAGCGCCGCCGAAGAACGAGAGCAGCCCCGTGGCCGCTCCTCCGGCGTCCTGCTCGTCGAGGAACAGGTCCTCTGGCACCCGAAACGCCCCGTGCGCCGCCACGATCGCAGCGCCCACCGTCAGCGCCGACATCAGGATGGACCCCACCGAGGTCAGAAACACGATGAAGACCGTCATCAGCACGAGGCCGCCTAGGGTCTCGCGATCGGAGAACTGGCGGCCGAAGAGGACGAGCGGGGGGTCGGAGGGGCGGAAGAGGTAGAAGAAGCTCCAGGCGGCGAAGAGGGCGAAGAGGACGATGAGGGAAAAGGGGTTGGTGAGAAGGGAGAGGGCGAGGACGGCGGCGACGACGGCGACGTAGTTGACGCGGAAGTAGGCGAGGTTCTTGCGGAGGCGGGAGGTGGCGTCGGCGATGGAATCGGGGCGGGAGAAGGCGGAGCGGTCGGCGAGCTCCGACCAGGGGCGTCGGTTCGAGAGGGAGGCGCGGGCCGACTCCGAGAGGCGGGAGACGAACTGCCGGAAGGCGGCGGCGGGGACGGCGGCGGAGGGGTCTGCGGCGGCGGATCCAGCGGCGGAGGGAACGGTGGTGATGGGGAGGACTGGGGGCTGAGGGGAGGAGGAGGACATCATCTTTGCCCAAAAAAATGATTTGTTTTTTGAATTTTGGGGGAAAAGGGGAAGGGGAATTTATGGGGGAAATGAGAGGTATGAGAGAGACTTGGCTATTAATAATAAGCGAACGTTTTTATTTATCTTTGAAAGGTGGGGAGGCGTTGTCCGCGGTGTCGTGCTCCGCGGGATATTTTAAGAAAGGAGGCGGTGGGTTCTATCGATTGAGGTTTATGGGACGATTTCGTTAGGATGGTTGTGCTGTTGGAAGTGGTTCCGGCGGTGCAAATTACTGGCAACGCGGTTGTGTGTTGGGGTGGAAACTACCGAGAGAGGAATTGGGTGGGCTTTTAAGCTTTAAAGCGGAAGAGAAATTGATTTTGTGGGAACCGTGAGTAGACTAGTCAGAACAGGGAGAAGAAGATAATGATGAAGAACAAGTGAGCATGGCAAAAATTAACGACATTATCATCCCCCAGTGATCTATTCCAAGCAGGTTTTGTTCACTGGTTGCTTTACTTAGCTTTTAAGCGTGAAGCTTAGGTTGGGCTTTTCTCCGGTGGATCATCTTCGACAAGGAAGATCGACCCCAAGCTCGTTGCCGGAATTCCTAGAAACGTAAGAAACGAAAAGAAAACGAAGGACACGACTACAAAGATAACTATCATCTATCTGAGTCGTTAATCTCCTTCTAATTACTAGTTTAGTGTTTGGATTCGATTCTAGGTCACAAAAATTCGTGTTTTAGTCCAGAATTTTTTTGTTTTCTAATCCGTCTAAGTCGCAAATTGGCGACATGAGCACAAATGAGGCTTTCCCTCTGGGGCACTTCCCTTTCTGGTTCAAACCCCGGAGGAGAGGAAGTGGAGACAAAATAAATGTTTAGATGCATGTTGTGCGGTTGTGTGTGGTTTGTGCTTAGGTTAAAACTTCCTGCTAGCAAAAGAATAAATTTTTAAAAAATATTGAATTTATTGGGTTGTTTAAAAAAGGGAATTTCTTTGAAGTTATGTAAAATTTGTCCCTATTTTGAAATCTTCGAGTCGTCCCCTGCATTAATGTGACATTTTCTACATTATGCACAGTTCCAAATATGATTAATAATTATCAACTTGTCTCGGTAAAGTTGGTACCAATTTCCTATTCAATATGAGAGATCGGAAGTTTAATCCCTTCGGCTAAAAAAAGACTGATTTTAATTTTCTCTTGATACGGTGAGTGGAAAACATCATGTGTCGAATGTACGACACAAGAATGAAAAGAAAAACTGCAATAACAAATCTTCTTTTGCAGCAATCGGTTGGAGCAGTACTTTCTTAACTAAATTATTCTCTCCTTTAACAGAACAAATCCTAGTTCTTTTTATTAGAATATCATGGGATGTTTTTGGCTCAACGTGTTAAAAACATTAAACATTAATTTGATGATTATTTTGTTGTTGGGCTTACAACAGCGAACATACAAATATTATTCAGAGAAAATAATGGAGTTAGCATGTATTTTTTCTATATCAGTAAAATAAGTCAACCATATATCATTTTCATATAATCAACATGTCTATTTTGATCTTCATCTAAAATGTAGATGCACTAAATTTCAAGTGGTGTATTTATACAATTTACTCGTCAAGCATTGGCTGCAATTTTCTGTTATAAAACAAAATCCATTAATTTTACGGCAACTACACCGATGGTTAAAACCTAATAAAATCATGTTATCCGGCCTATCTATACTTTAATCGATGATATTAAGATAAACGGTTTTGAGAAAAATGCCGGAGCTTTTATAATTGTTATAGAAGGTTCTCTATTCTATGGCCCTGATTCTAAATGTGGATCGGGCTTCTTAATGGATTAAGATGCAGATATTGGATCCTGACCCAAATCCAGCTCCCTGTATCCGCTGCTCGCTCACTTCTTCACTGAAAAAAAAGGGGAAAAAAAATTCGCCTGATCAAATCACTTTCTCCTCAAAACCCTAAACCCTAGAATCCGCAAAACACAACATTTTCCCCTATGGCCATTGATCGAGCCCAGGTACCATTCTCTTCATCTCTTCTTCATTCCCATTTTGGAAAAAATATAATGTTGTCACATCACTCATTCAGTCTCCATAATCATGTAAACTTAATAAAAATAAATTTCTCCTAATTGAGAGTATACACATTGCTTGGTTTTTAATTGGGGAAGCATTAATGGATCGGGTTTGGTCGTGTTTAAGAAATTTCACATCTTTGCAGTGTTTTTATGTTCTTTTAAGGCGATAGTATGATGGTAATGTAACTAGATATAGTATTTTTAGGTCTTTGTATGTTCCATTGGAATTGATCTCTGATAATCCAAAAATGTGGCCGTGGGCGCATGTTAGACAGTCATCGAAACGTATGCTCTACTTTTTAATTTCTGTCCCTTTTGACACTGTTAAGACTCTTTGTGATATTTCTAAGGCACTCCTAAGCCAAGAATACAAACAATTTTTAGTGTTGGTGCATAGATTGTTGATATTTTAGCTGTCAATACATGTTAGATACATCCAGAATACAATTTAAAATTTTAGAGTTTGCCAAAAATAGTTCGATATATGTTCTCGCCGAGTCCGAAAGAATCCAATAAGGATACGAATCCTATACGTATCCATATCCGATACGGATACGTCTCCTCATCGAAGAATCTGCAACATAGTATACACGTATCAAGAGTTTTTGATTTTTTTAGCTTAATTAGAAAAAGTAAAAAAAAACATCGAAACAATCAATATGTGTCATTTAGATAGAAATAACATTGTCATGTAGTGTTCATTGCATAGGATTTATTCCCAGTGTGTCTGCTCATAGGCTGTGGGATGCTATTATGACTTGAGAAATTGTCAAACAAATATAAATCTAATTTCTTATTGAGGTGTAAGCATATAGATATCTAATGGTTGCTCTGATTTTTCGACCGTAAAGTTTGTTATTCGATTTTGTAAATACAGACAGAGATATATTTCTAATGAACTCCCCTGAAGTTCAATAAAAACTTATACCAACAACAATAATAATAATCCGAGACCAACCATAATATTGCAACAACTACCTGTCTATGCCAATAATTACATAAATCGGTCCCGAATTTTTGGCGTCAAACTCAGAGGACGAAATTAGTGTTAGCTAAGTACTTGCATTACAGAATGAGCGGACTAGCTCTATGAATTTATGTTTCCTTTTGGCGACATTTTGAAGCGATATAAAGCGTGTATTTCGCTAGCTATTGTTTATACTCAATTCTTGTCAGTGTCATTGTTCTCATAACCTTATATCTATTCTTCTTTAAAATCAGTCTTTCAAACAAATTTCTTTTAATCATATAGTTCCCAATGCTTGCATCTACGGCGATCTATTACCCCGTTTTTCTTATAGTTTATTTTTTATTTAAGATCTCAAGTTGGATCGATCTGTCATACACTTGGTCTCCTTCATGTATTCATGTAGGTGGAAAATCAACTCAATTTTATTATTTGAGTTTTTTGAACCAGTGAAAAAAGCAAATAATTAATTTACCTCTTCTAAAATGAATTTAACTACACTCAAGTATGAAATAAATCAATTGAAAAAACTTAAAAATCTTTTATAAATAAATATTTCATTTATAAATCCAAATACAAGGTAACATTAATGACACCAAAATCCTATCACTTAACTTCTAACCAATGACACCAAACCAAATAATTAGGAAAGCAATAGAACAATGAGAAACACACAAAAAGCATATAGCTAGAATCACTACTATATATTATATCAGCATAGAGGAAGATCTTCTGGTGGGGACTCCAATGTCTCCAACACCCCAACCCCATCCTCCACCAAAAATGCCATAGCTAGACCCCAAGTAATATGCACATCCAAATGGCAATGCATTATCCAAACCCCGGGATTATCCGCAACAAATCGGATAACCGCCCATCCGTTGACAGGAACCCCTACCGTATTCCGCATCGGAGGGTCCTCTAGATTGAACTTCTGTGTGTCCGTTGCCGCATTGAAGTTCCCGAAACCTTCGGCGAGTATGAAGAAGTCATAACCATGCAGATGAATCGGATGGTTTTCGCCTGCAAATATGTTTGTCCCTTGTAGCACCAGCTGCACTACTGATCCATACTTGAGCCTATACACTTTCGTCCCCTGTGCCGGCTGCCAGAGGCTCCGGCTGATGTTGTTACCGGTGTAATCGAATTGCACGGGCGGGTTCGCGGGGAAATCCGAACTGAATACTCCGGACACGCGCAAGGCATGTGCCTGTAGAATCGAGAAAGTCGATGGCAGGACGAATGATACGTTGTTCATGCTGGCGGTAAACCGGGTATTATTGGGCCCGCCGCACGTTTGCCCCGGCTGGCAGTTGATTAGGCCGACCCCGACTGTGAAGAAGAGGTTCTCGTCGACGGGTTGCGACAATATGTCGACCTTTTTTGGGCTTCTTAAGCTGGTGGTGAATGCTGTGACGGAGTTTGTGTCGTTGAAGGCGGGAAGAGCGGGGAGTGAAGGGGGATGTTTGGTCCAGGCTTGTTAGAGCAGCTGCATGTGTAGTCGAGGATGGCCGTGGTGGTGGTGTTGTCGAAGGGCACGCCCTGGGCGCTGGCGTAAGCACGGGCGGCGATGTAGTAGCGTGCAGGGGGTTGGTCGGTGGTGATCAGGACGTCGGTGGTCTGGCCAGGGCCAAGGACTAGGGTTGAGGTCCTGAAAGGTTTGGTGTAGGAGGCGTCAACCCCGACAACTGTCATGGCGTGTCCGGCGATGGAGACAAACAACTCGGTGTTGAGTGCGGCGTTGATGAAGCGGAGGAGGTTGGTCTCGCCTGGGGACACTGGAACGATTGTCGTATCTGTTGAAATCAATGTTGGAGAGAACATATATCAGTTGAAGGTGTGTTATTTGTTCGAAAACCAACTAATATAACTTATTACAGGACCTTACCAGTAAAGCAAGTCATTTTAATCGACACCAATTATATTTTTGGTTGTTAGAATATCAGTTTACTTTATACTTAATTTCATTAATTAGCCAGAAACATACCCGTTTTCGCTAAACTACCCAAATCATTATAAATTGCTAGCGACTACAAGAAAACTTTCATACTAACACTACCCTGTTTTCAACTGCCAAACAACATTTTGAAAATTTCTTTGCGGAAATTATGATAGTTTATTAAAACAAGAGTATAATTCACTAAAATAGATACTGACAGAATGCGACTTTCTGGTAGTATTGTGTGATGTACTAAATCCTTGGTGGTTTAGTGAAAGCAAATATACTTTTTAGTAGTTTAGTGAAATGAAGCCTTAAATCTACATATCTAGTAGTATGAGGGGGTGTTTTAGTCCTCTTACCTTGACTGGAGCAGCTGTAGAGATCGCCGGGCTGGCCATTGATGGTGAAGGCATCAGAGGTGTTAGGGGCAGCTCCGGTCTTTTGCGCTTGCCTCACGACATCGATCGGATTCTGATTCCACCATTCCCCTGTTCATCATCAAATCCTGTTATTGTTGGTATTGCAGCTTACAAAATTTTATTTTTTTCTACCTAAGTTTTTCTTGCATATCCTTTGTCAAAATGCAGGCATCCAACCATTGAATGGAGAGCTATTATTTTGTTGCTGCTTTTCATAGGTCATGAGTATACATGTATGGCCTTGCTAATTTTTCTGCTGCAACTATTTGACGAGAGCTCATCCAAATTGGAAGGGACATAATTTCTTGTGGGCCCTATATGCATGCATGCTTGGGCCCACCTCTGCCTCCCAAATTAGAAGACCTCATTGTCTCAAGACTACCATATTCCGCGAATAAAGTAATTTTTTGCATCTGTTCATTTTTTGGATAGAAAAACATCCGTTAAATTTTGCAAAAGAGTCGGTACCAAGAAGGATGGGAGCTTCTCTTTTGGGCTTTGTGAAAGGATAGGAAGTGCCCTCTTTGGGGTGGATGATGATAGCTCCGTATACCGTCGCTCTGAGCCATGAGCTGTGCGCGTGCCACCATAAAGTCCCTTCTTGCCCATTAATCGTGAACCGATACGTGTAGCTCTCGCCAGGCCTGATCGGACATTGGGTTATGAATTCTGGTCCATCGGCCCAGCCGGTTCTCATCTGTCGTACGCCGTGCCTAAAAGTTGCACAAAAATAAAATAATTTAGTGATAAAAATAATGATGATGATAATGTAAGGTAGAATTAGTCGATTCTGGATGTTAGTTATTAGGCTTGTTGTTTGTATGTATATATATTATAGTAAGGTAAATGCTAGTGACAATGTATTGAGGAAATCTTTGATGGTGCCATGCAAATGACTTGGTTCAAACTATATATATCTAGATTATCTACTATATATTTTACCAAGTTATGTATATGAGCTAGAATTAAGAATCAAACCATTTACTGCTTTTGGGAAATATGTATGTATGTATGTATGTACCAATGAATAGTGACATTGTATTGAGCTTGGTTCTTCACGTTGACGACGAGGCTGTCGCCGTTGTTAACCTCGAGCGTGGGCCCTGGGAACATGCCGTTCACCGTGATGATGTTGTGGGTATTGCACAGCCTCTTCACCGGCGTCTCTTGGACCTGCATGTTCCAATCCATCGCAATGCATGAGCCACCATGGTAAGTGAAAAATGGAACAAATTAATGTTAGCATCCAACATTTGTTGCAATACAACAATTTTGAAATAAAACCGTTAGTGTTTCATGTTGGTGATTGCAGCTTAAATTGCAGTTTCCAGCGTTTGCCACAAACCATAGCAAACAAAACACTGCAAATAAGAGGGTTTTTTTAATGCGACCCTTTTTGGAAAATCGAACCAATGACCTCCCATTTTGAAGATAAAAGTTTTACGGCAACAACCATCCTCCTTTGACTAGAATGTTGTTGATAGTATGCTCTATATTCTAAGAACCTAACAGACCCTAAGGACTTAAAGAAAGAAGCAAAGATATAGAAGACATACAAGAAAGTCATGGTAGTGAGTTTCAGCATTGGATTGAGAGAGCAGAAGGGAAAGCACTAGAGTGAGGCAAGAGATCAAGCATTGCATTGCAACATTGTTTCTCTTATCCTCCATGATCTTAAAAAGTTTTTCTTTTCTTGGATGACTTTGATGCTTGTGGTGCAAATGGAAGGTGAAGGCGAGGTTATATAGAGAGTGAGAGGGGGGGGGGGGGGAGGGGGGGGAGTGTTGTTTAGTTGTTGGAAGATTAGGTTTTCATTTGTTAATGAAGAGATTAGTACTGTAACCTAATTAAGATGGGGGTGGTCAAGCTTCGAGGGCCTTTTCCTTTAATATGTTCAAACCTTGATGGAGTTGTTGCACCCACTTTGGCCTCTTTTTGCTAACACAAGACAGTAATTTCCAACAACGCTATAGCTTGTTCCTTACGGTTCTTCCTCAATTGAAGGAATTCTAAGGATTCAACACATCATCATGGCTTATGACTTTCCATCAAAATCATTTCATCACAGGACCGTTGTCTTTAAAAAGCATATATGTTTAAAAAGCATGAATATAATTTGTTGCTACTTAAAATCGGTTCACTCGAAGATCGAAAGACGATCATATGT